>RJWH01000004.1:0-473954 GCA_004363575.1 Solenodon paradoxus
GAACAAAGATTCACTCTGCCTCCGAGTCTGAGTCTCTGTCTCCCACTCGCCGACGCCTTACCCACCTTCGGGACCCCCTGGGTCCTGCTGTGGCTGGACCACGGCACTAACCTAACCTGTGGCTTGCATGAATTCTGAGTAAGGATAATCAAGAAAATGTCAGATTCCACTAGGATTTTGGATTAATTTAAGTCTTTTAACATTTAACAAGGATTATTGTCTTTATCAAAAACTGGAGGAAAACACTTTCTAATTGATAAAACAGACCAAATTTTTCTAGTTTGCATGAAATTCTAAATAATATAATCTTAAAATTCATCAAGTTAGGATTCTGTCAACTGACAAGTTAGTTTTCTACACCAAATATTAATAAACTAGCTGAAATAACTTACACATTTCCTAAAGAAGAAAGGGAAAACAGAGTCAATTTAAATAGAATAAGTTATAGCTGTCCAAAAACATTTCCAGTTTATGACTAACTCACTCTCATGTAGTATTTTATAAAATAATGTCAGGACTAATTTATGGTCAAGTCTATGACATTGCCACTCCTTGCAGTACATGGTTATGCAGGTTTGACTGTAGTAGGGAATATAGACATTATCGAGATTTTATAAGTGAAGCTCTTTTTTTAACTTTTGATTGATTTATTTTTATTTAGTTGCTCACATTTAGTGTTCATCCTGGCCCCCGGTCTTGAACCCTGAACCTTGAGATGTACGTGGGACTACACCCAGTTGTGCTATACCACTGGGCCACCAGGGTACATCTTAAATGAAGTTCTTTCATTGTATTGTTTAGGATTCAGTGGAGTAGGAAAAAACTCAATACTTATTTCAGTTAGTAAAATATAATAATAGGACTTTGCTAAGCAAGAGGTGGAACATTGAAAAAGACCAAACTTAGTAACTGGACACAACGACAAACTATTGCTATCATGAGAAGGGATTTTCCTAAGGGCAGTTATGCAGAGACAGGGCAAGAAGAAAGAGCAAGACCCTTTTATTATTCTTCTATCCTTCCACACTCACTGCCTGCCTTCTCCTGGTAGACCCTTACCAAATGACAAAGCCAATTGACAAAGAAGAAATGTTCTTTATAGACTCTAGAATCAGCATGATAAAACAGAATATAGAAAGATTCATTCTGAGCTAGGAAATCATAGCTTAATGCATCACATAAAATGTTTAATTATATATCTATGCCTGGGGTGTCAATTTAAACTATCAGTACATCGTATAGAGTTTAAAATTTAAAATACTCTGAAACTATGTGATATATTAACTGCCATCTTCTTGTAGACTTTTTATTTTTTATGTATTAATTCCAAGGAATTGAATTGCAAGTTCTAATTTTACCTGTGAATTATAAAGTTGTATCCCACTAATGAAGAATAAAATTTACACAAATGGAAGAATTATTTTGTGTGATTTTTCCTTTTAACTAATTTTTTAAATGCATCTGATGAAGGAATGTGGGACATTGAGATCATGTATAAGATTATGGAATAAAGTCGTTTTCTACATGCAACTGAATTTAAGAGAAAATAAAATCTCTTTATTCCTAAAAGATGGTTCTAGATACAACTTCGTTTATGTGGGCAGATTTCCACTGAATTTTTTTCTTAGTTCTCTTAAAAGTAACATTAATTTTGAAAAGGTAAGCTACTAGTTATAGCATTATTGAGGAAAGGAGTAACGGCTTCTTGTGAAGTTAGCATCTATTCAGAGATATTCACTGGGGCCAGTAAGTTGTCTTAGAGAATTTTGAAAATCACAACTCTTAAACTTTAATGTCATTACTGCAAACTATTGAATTGAGATGATTCGAACTGATGAGTATTGCAAGGTAGTTTTAAAAATTCCAAAATGATGCATACCAGGAGAGAAGATTGTTTATACTGATTTTTAGAAAGTTCCAAGATGCAAATGTTTACAGGCCAATCCTTGTTCTAACCCACTTGTGGTTAATATTAGTGAATTTCACCATCCCAAGAGACCATAATTGAATTTTGCATTTGAGATTGCATGCTGAGCAAAAGTATACATACCAAGAAGGCTTCAAACCTTGGAATCCTTGAACCTAACAAAATATGAGAAGGAGCAAAGATCAGTGAGTAAGTCTGAGGTTATAGGGACTGATCTTCAAAAACAAAAATCTATGACAATGCAAATATGAAAGCACTTAAAATCATAAGTATATCAATAAAACTTTATTTTCTCCATTTTGACATGAAAACCTATACTAAAAGTTCTGATTGAACTGGGCTTCATATTTTGAGACAATTTTGGGCTGTGAGGGTTTCTTTTATGAGGACTGGTGATTAATAGGAGACATAAAAGAGAAAAATTGTGTTTATATTTTAATCTAGCAAACTATGCCCTATAAGTTAGTATAATATGTTCCTCTATTAATCTCAGCATTAAAAGTTTTGTTCATTTTAGCAACATTAGAGATAAGGAATTCTCTCATTTTCCAAATCTACAAGTGGATATACAGAGGTTAAAAATCTCACCAGTATTAAAATACCTAGTGAAAGTTAGAGGTAGAATGGAGATGAGAGAGAGAGAAAGGAGAGAACAAAAACTGACCTCATTTGCACTAGATTACAGAATTCTAACCCAGTATACAATATGTTCAGCAGAAATATATATTGTAAAACTGTCATTCAGTGTCATCACTCTTGGACATCACAAGGAAGACTGATAATATAATAGCCACATAATATTTTTTATGTATTAAAGTTATAGCATATGTTTCATTCATCTGACTTTGCAAATGTTTGCTGGATAGAAAGTTATCAATAAATATTTGTGGAGGGAAAGAAGGAAAAGAAAAGTTCGAATTGCATGTTCAGAACTATGTCAATTCATGATCAATCCACAAAGCAAAAGAGATGTAACCAAGAATTTTTCCTCGTTTATGTGAAACTGGAAGCTCCAAGTCCTTGTATACATACAATTTCATTTTAGAATTAGCCATCACCTATATTGCATATTGAATATCTGAGAAAATGGAACTAAAGACACATTCCATAAAGTAATATAAGTAGATATATTTTATTTTATTAAAAATTCAATTTTTTGTACATAAAATGCTAGCATCCGGAAATAAAATTGAAGATGCCAATTACAAACACAAAATGATGGAAAGATATATTACAGAAAATATGATAAAGATTTCTTACAAAAATAGCTTTTCTAATTCAACAAGAGACAAAAGAAACAAAGGAAATATATGAAGGAAGTTCCTCAAGATAAATATAGGTTGGCATAGAAACAATTACATTTTTGAATATGTAAATAAACCTATGATACACTGTCAAGAAAATAAATTGCTATTTCTAATTAATTTTTATTGATATAACATTATATTATAACATTAAATAGATTTGAGTTGTGCATTATTATAAATTATGATCTGCATATACCATGTAAAGTTCAATTACATAATAATGTACACACTAACATACAGAATCTGGAAAGATCAAATCTCAGTACTGAGTGTGTAAACATAACTCTTAAATCTTTGGAAAAATAGTAGACAAAGTTTTAATTTGTTATTTTTCAGTGAAGGAAATTTTAAGTTTCTTTTGAGCTAAAGAATCTACAATTTTGAAATTGTTTAGAGCCACCAAAACTTCAATATATGTTGATATTTTAATAAATTTATATTTATATATATATATCTATAATAAGTCCAAATATGTCATCTCTGTAGTTACTGATAAGCATTTGTAAGTGACTGTGATAATATTATAGGTATCTGAATATACTCTAGTAAATACCATGAAATGAGTCTTTCAAATGATGCACTATTTAATATTAAAATAAAAAGGGAAAAGAATTAACAATGAGTTTAACTTTTTAGATACCAAGTAATATTGAGTCTTAATATAGTTTAAATTCTTTCATATTCAGATTTTATAGCATGTGCATTTTACTTTGTTTTAGTCAACCAAGTTTCTTTCAAACTTTATAACTTAAAGTAAGAAATTTTTGAGATATCCTACCGAGATATATTAAAAGAGTCACAGATTCTTCTATTTTTTTGAATTTGGACATAAAACAGTTATGTTCAATAGTGTGGTGTGAAAGACAACATGTCAATTCCAAACTATCCTTTAAAAGGACAGTAAGCTTCAGCACTGGTATCTCGGAACACTTATCTGCCTTGTAAGGCACAACATGGACAGAACTGGAGATGACATCGAAAGTGAATGGTTTACAACTGAGTGCAACCTCACAGTCATACCCACCAAAGCACCAGATATGTGAGGAAAGAAACTGTCATGGAAATGGATCTTTTATTAACAAGAACTTTGCTTTATAGAATAAAAGTTAGACACAATCTATCCAGTGAAATCGTCTCTGAATTCCTGGCTCAAGAAATTGCGATCATATTGTTCAAACCCATAGAACACACTACACGAACAGTGAATCATGAAAGCTATGGACTTTGGGTGCTGATGATGTGTCAACATAGGTTTATCACTGCAACAAATGTGCCATTCTCGTAACGGATGTTGATAATGGAGCAAGATAAGAATGCGTATACATACATACATACATATATGTATATGTATATATACATACGTATACTCATACATATATATATGTATGAGTAGATAGATATAGAAAAAATAACCTTTCCAATATTTTATTATGATGAATGCGCAGAGTAAAATTATGTATATGTATATATAATATGTATATATATATATATATTCCTTCAATTTTGCTATGAACTAAAACTGCTCTAAAAAGTCAATAAATTAACCACTAAACAAAAATATTCTGAAACCAGTTTCTAAGATGTGCATTATTTTTAGTCTATTCTTCTTAAAATATATTAAGGGTTTCTATTTTGAATATAAAAATATGTGAGAACATAATTTTTGAGACAACACTGATGCGTCTATTAAGCCTTTATAAATTCAAACACCTGAAATGTAGAGCTTTCCTTGAACAAACACCCAGAATATTTTATTCTTATAATAATACAATGCAAATACATAGACATATAGAAGTAGACATAAATAACTTACTAGTATACTTAGATATATCTACTCAAATATAACTGGTAAATCTGTTCAAACTTATAAATAATTATCAAATAAATTTATAAAGCATATACCATTACAAGTATTATTAATATTATGGTTCTCAGTAAAATATTCTGTTTAAACTATTTAGTCAATTTATAAAATTAAAAATAAATTGTTATTATGGCATAAACTTTTTCCATTAAGTGGAATCTAAGTTTTTTTAATAATAATTATAAATATGAAAGCTGAAAGGTTTTCAGATAGTGAACTATAGTTATTGAACAAAATATTCATTTTGTTCCCTTTCACTGATAAGGTAACTATAATTGTGGAAGGCAGATGTTCATTAACATGCAAAATGCATGTAAATCGATTGTCAGATAAGAGTTTAAGAATGTAACTCTTAGAGAAGTGACTCTACATGAGTGCAAAAATAAGAAGAGATCAATAGATTGCTGATCACAGTGATAAAACAGCCTAGGACTGATGACTGAGGAACAATAAAAGAAACACAATGAGTTCATGTTATGGGCTGCCTCTAATCTGGCAAATGAATCAGTAGCTGTGACGACTGGTTGAATTTCACATGCATAATTACATCAAAAAATTTGCATTTTGAATGCATTAGGGTATCCAAAATCAAGAAATTTTATATAAAAGAAATAATCACCTTTTCATTATTTCATTATGATGCATTTTCTTACTGAGTAATGAGTAAAATTATTGTCATCAACTTTCACATTTAAGCTATAGTAAGACCATAATATAATTTTAATATTATCAATATTACTAGGCTTCATAACCATACAGTTTCACAATCTATAAGTGACTTGCTAATTACTTTCTAAAATAACATGATCTATTTGACAAAAGTAATTTAGCAAGATTTTATTTTATTTTTTTGTTGTAGAAACCAATTGATTTGCTTTTGCTACATACAAAGCTGATAGAAAATTAGCAATGTAAATGATCAATGTGGGTCCCCTAAACATGAACTCTATTTTTTAAAGAAATCATACTGTAAGTACTTTGGCAAATATATTTCTCCCCTTGGTTTTCTTGGTAACAGCTAACAAAACACATTTAAACAAAAATTATTCCTGGAAGCATTATATATCTCTTCTATGGTAAAGCAAGCTGCAGCAAAGAGATACATATTCTAATAAGGTGTTTAGATGATATTCCCAGTGCATACATGCAAGTGTTTGCCAAAATAAATTAAGCTGGAAGGCTGTCATTTCTTGTTACTGATAGAGTTCATCTATATTCAGTTACTTTCTCTTTTTAATATACATTTTACTATCAAATTTCTTCAATCTTGTTCCTTCTTTTAAATTTATCTTCCTTCACTCACTCTCATTATGATAGTCTTAGAGAGTAAAGCATATTTTGTGAATTCTTACAAGAATGCTGAGCAAGATAATAAACTTCAACTTTTGTTCCCAAATATTAATATCCATTTAATAAACATAAAAAAATTATTTCTTTTAATTAATTTATCTAATATGATCTAGTCTTCCAGAATGTCCAATTCCTGTCTTACCTTAAGGGCACCTGATTTTGCATATAACTTCACAAATATGAAAAAAAAGTAAAGAACTGCTCTAAGTATTGTGTATGCAACATATTTATAAAAATTGTTCATTGTTTTTGGCTTATTTATTTATGTTTTATCTCTACTACCTGTAACCTCTCCAATGAAGAGACCAAATGTTATTCATAATTGGTATTACCTGGTCAAACCCTTTGTCTACAGCAGAGGACTGTCTCTACAAATTACGCTGAATAAATGGTTGGGTGGATGGATGAGTGGCTAAATAGATTCATGAGCAACTAGAATAAACTCCACCCAAAAGAAAGTTATGATGAAAAACTTGATAACAGACATAAAAATGCCTCAAGCAGCATATATTATCACAGAAATAAAATGTCATATACTTAGCATAAATTTCACCCACTTTTGTTCAGCATAAGCAGAGCTAATTATATATATGCAAACATCTGAAATAATTCTGAAAGTCAATCTAAAATAAAATCTTTAAATTCATTAGTGTCATCTTTCACAAAGCAGTCCTTAGACATGCAAGCAATTATGTAAGGCAATCATGTACATTGAGAATCACGAAAGCATCCTTCAGAAGCAGAAAATTAATATAAGAACCAACAATTAACTATTTCTTCTTTTCAACAATCTTAGATATTGAAACAAAAATTATCACAATACACAATATAGCTGGGAAATTAGAGTGATGGTACAAAAGGGAACAAACAAACATTATGTTCTCCTTTTAAACATATTGAAACAAAAACTGAAATCAGAGTTAAAAATACTTTAAAAACACTTTGTCATATCAGTGTCTATCAACTGACTGCTCAGGATTCTTTCCACATGTCATGTTGTAGAGCCCTTTTTTTCATTTTCACCTCTGTTGATTGATCCTCACAGCATGATCCTCAACAGAACAACCATCTACCCTCCTAAATGATCATTAGTGGCAGTGTTGACTGGCATTCGTTACAAGTGTGGCTTCTCCAGATTTTGTCAACAGAGCAGTCATCGAAGTGTCTACCTTGCCTAGTTATTTATCATAGATCCAAAGAGTATACTTATCCCCGCTTTACATCAGATTGTGTACCAAAAGAATGCTATTTTGCTTCTATACATCACAGATTATAATGGAATCCTCCATACACAAAAATAATTTATTCATTTTCTTCATGGAACTTCTCTCTATAGGGACTGTACAAAGTTCTATAAAGCTTGGCTGGAAAAATAATTACTGAGAAAGACTGTGGGACCTTTTTCCTTAAGATTTTATTGTCAGCTACCCACAGAGAAAATAACTTACTATTCCTTTTTCAACTGTAAAATTCTGATGCAACTTGATACACGAAAGTTCTAATCATCAAATAAATTGATAAACCCATTTAAAAAAAATTTAGGGTTCTGAGCACTATTTTAAGACCCAGAAGTAACGGTGAACAAGAACAATGATGTCTATGTTTCCTGGTGCTTACATTATTGTTAAAAAGTGTAGGTGACATAGACTGCTAAATTACCACACACACACACACACACACACACACACACACACACACACACACACACACACACACATACACACACGGACTAAAAACCTAAGATTTGTCTGCTCTATCCGTAAAAGAAGGTTCATGCCCAGGTATGTTAAACATTTCAGAATATGTTTTATATGGAAAACAGTCCAACTCAGAGAAAAAGAGGAAGGAAATTTCATTGGTAAAGAAAATCCAGATCCTTGTCAGAATTTGAATATCCTCAGCTACAATAATGGAGAAATAATAATTGACTAAAAAAAAAATGGAGGGAAAGCGTCCAGAAAACAGCATTGCTCTAAGATAGACAATGAACCTAAATAAAATAACAAACATCCACATGCATATTAGAGAAAGTTTAGGAAAAATAATCAAAATGAATGACTAAAGAGAATAAGCTACAGTTTCAGAAAAAGAATAAGGATTTTTTTAAATAGAGCAACACGATAACCTTAAGTGGAAATAAATTCAGTAGATTACCAAAACATAAAGAAGATCAGTCATTTTATAGCGTAATGTTTAAGAATGAAGATAATCAAAATAGGTCCAGATACACTAGACAAAAGACTAAGGTACTGGGCAATTTTAAGCACAATTGTGTCATAACCCGATGACACATTAATAAATGTCCCCTAGAATATCTTGAATGGAATAGATCAGCATGGGACAAGGGTGAAATCTACTGTGGAAACTTGGGTAAGAAAATAATTACTCCAGGAAATAAACAGAAAGGAACACATTATATTGCAATATTATAAAACTTCATCGAGGGTGGTAGAAAAGAATAGAATCGTTAAAACTTAAATATTTCAAATAACTAAGAATATACTTGTTTTATTTTCTGAGACAAGAAGCCCTGAGAATAAAAAAAAAGTATCTTGTCTAACTTACATTAATTTGTGTATTAGATATTAACATGAAGTTTAAATGAGATGATTCTATATGTATGTATATACATACACCCATACATACAGATTCACATGAGGCGAGAATGAGTTAAAGGTTAAAAGCTAGAAAAATGTTCAACATCATATTAGTGGAATTAATAGCGTGATAGTTGACACAGTCTCTAAGAGAAAAAGTGTAGATCGAAAAGAGAGGAGGGAACTGGAATGTGTATACCCCAGAATGGGTAATATATTAAGCATTGTGTTAGTTTCTTTTTGCAGCCATTAGAAATTACCACAACCTAACAATTTAATATTAATTTATTAGATTAAAATTGTGGTGGTCAGATGTCTAAAATATTCCAGCAAGTCTTCTGGGATCAGAGGAGAGAATCTACTTCCTTGGTTTTTGCAGCTTCCGGGAGCTGTCCACATTCCATGGTTCTTAACCTTACATCACTCCTACTTGCTTACATCATTACATCTCCTTTTCTGACTCTGACACAACCCTCTTTCTCTTATTATGTAACTTTGGTTTATCTTGGGTTCATGTGGATAAACCAGGGGAGTTTCCCCATTTGAAAATACCTGAAATGATCACATCTGTAAAGTACATATTCAGAGATTCACAGAATTAAGACATGCACATTTTTTGCAGGTCATTATTATGCCTACCACAGACAAGTTGTAGAGTTTTGATTCAACTGCATGAGCTATGGTTTTAGAGCCCATATACCAGTATCTATCTGGATACCAACAACTCTTAGAAATTGTTGTGGAGAGGTGAAATTTTGGGAAAAACACACAAGGCTGGAGCAGCAAATTTATGCAATGTTTAGGATGAAAGAAATATTAAAAACCATCAAATGACCTCCATCCCTAATTCCTATATAGATGAGAAAAATAATACTAGGGATATTAAATGGATTCAGGTCTCACTAATTAGTGATAAAATTAAAATTTAAATCCACAACATTTTACATGCAGTTTCTTATACTCCTCTTTCCACATTATATGCTATTTTTTAAGAAATGTGTGTTGGATTTTCTGGGAAATTGACTACTTGGATTTTAATTCTGACTCCATCACTAATAAATCATGACTTTGACTATTTCTGACCCTAGTTTCTCCATTTGCAAAAGTAATACAGTGAGAACATTAACCTATTTGTGTATTTGACAGACAGATTCATCGAGAGCAGAATTAATAGGAATGATAATCTAGTATGGGGATTTCTGGACGGATTCAATCAATGAAAGTGTAGGAGAGGCTAGGAAAGTTAAGAATCAGAAAGGAGAATCTGGAGTATTCAAGTAGGAGTTACCATCCTGTCAATTTGAAAAGCCATTCCTGTCCAGCAGTAGAAGTGGGGCTGGGAACTGGAGATTGTGAGTTTTGTGGGAAACTGTTGCGTTTGGGTAGTTTCTGCCATCATGGATCCACAATTAAGCCTCTGCCGGTGGTAGACCTCAGAGCAGGAGGTTGATCTCTCAGCAAGCATGAAGAAGACTTTCTAGAAATCACCAGATAGTTCTGCGTGTCTGTTACATGTTGACATTTAAAGGACCCCCTGAGATTTCCCAAGAACTTCTGCCTTTCAACTCTACTGTAAGTTTTCACTGTGGCCAAGTCTAACTGGAAACTATACAGGAAAAAGGAATCTGAGACAGTCTGTTTTAATCAAGCTGACAATGAAAAAACTTATTTAGTTGGCATACATAGCACATGTTTTTATAAGTAATATTCTGATAAATTTGATGCAAAATTTCGATATTCAAAAATTTATCTGCATTTTCCATAGTGATTTTCTTTAAAGTGAAAGATACAAAAATAGATTGTATAAAAGTCAGACATATGTCTACATATGACTATATGAGTAGACTTACCCTATGGAAAATTATAGACCTTTTATATATATAATAGCATTGTTTAGGAAATGTTTCATACTTTTGGAGGGTGTGTGCTTACACGAAATGCTGCCTTCCTTGTTTAAATTCTGTTGCTAAAAAAACACTCTGTTGTCATCAGGTAAAATAATTTGAAATTTTTGGAATTAGTAAAAATAGAGAAATGCTCAACTATGTATTATATTTGATGAAGCAACATTCTTTATAGTTTCTCTAAAGATTAGTTATTGATTTATAATTCACTTCTCTAAATAGAAAATGAAATTGGATGACTACAATTTTTCTCCAAGGATCATTTTTTTTAATCTAAAATACTTTGATTTGTCTATAAGATAAAAGCTGTATATATATATATATATATATATATGTATATGAATTTCTATTTCTCAGAATTAGTTTCAATGGCTTTATTTTTCTTTTTATCTTTTCTAACTATAGATAAAAATTTCCAAAGGATTATCATGAATTTATTGAAGAATTATCTACTCTGGTGCTGAACTTATACCATTTAAAATGAAAATTATTACTTGGTGATTTCAAAATTAGGTAATTATTCAGCCAGAAAGCTTGAGAAGTTATTTTCCATGTACATCATTGATTTTTAGTATAATGGTACCTACCACAACTTTGTTTCCAATGTCACAAGTTTGGCAATTAATTCCTAATTTGTATCATTTTTGCTCAGAAGAAAGTATCATTCTTAAAATTATTTTTGTAGATTATTACATATTCACTATATTTGTATATTCATATATTTTCAATGAATTATGTCTTCATATTTGAAATATTCTTCTATTTTTCTTTACAAATACTAACACTGAAGATAAGAATGCTAAAGTAACTTGTAAGTGAGTAAATTGTGGTATGTTAAATATAAAGCAGAAGGTCAATAACAAATTCCATGTGTAATTTTGTATCATTGGATATTTAAAAATGGATGAATACCTCTGTCATAATTATTGTTCTTTCAACTTACAGAAGCAGTGTTTTTACTTCAGACATTTTTACATATGAATTCCAGGCTCCATTTTGCAACATCTGTGTACTTTAAGGAGAGATATTCACAGCTCACTAAACAGTTAATGCTCCTCTACATTTCCTGGCCTCAATAGCAATATTATGAAATGTTTTAGGAAGATGCTTAATATAATGAAATGCTAATTAGTATACTATTAACTGTGAAATTGGTTGCATTTAGCTGATGATATTGTGGTTCCACAAACATGAATCTTAAAAATTATCATCTGCTTATTTGGGTCCTATTGAAAGAAATGGAAAAAGACAAGGACTAGAAATCATAAGCAAAACTAAAGAACTTTATTGATTATGCACTGCTCTTTACTGAAAGAAATCCAGAAGACTCAAATTCATAGCTGCTATACCAGAAGGTTTTTTTTTTCCTCTTGAAGATTTGGTTATAGAATATAAACAAAGGAAACTAAGTATTCTCCAATACAGTGCAGGGAATTTTATGTTGCATTTCTCTCTGCCATAATATATATTTTACTCCTCCTTATACTATAGTTTAAATCAGCCTGGAGGATTTTCTATGTGGAAGCATGATGGAAACAAACACTGGAAAATACTCTTAAAATCATCTGAAAGAATACACTTGTTATTTGAAACCAGGATTCTCAGTACAGAATTGCTGCCAGGTGGCTTGTCTGGCATATATCTGAGTATTTAAGGGTCAGGAAACACTAGAATGAAAAGACTTTTCTCTCTTTGGTCAGAACAGTCTTTAAACAATTTTCTAGCAGTCACAATTGACATTATTTTACTCTGTGTGCATAGGCCTTGTTTTCATTCTTACAAATACAGAGAGCAAATGCATACTTCCTCATGATTGCTCGTAGTAGAAATGCTATAACATATTTTTCAAAATAAAAATTAGTACCAATATTTAAACATGGCTTCCTATAATCTTACCAAGTCTTGATAAAAAGTTCCATGCAAATTTCAACTTTTTATTTACCTCATAGTTAGAAAGGCAGCTTTGTGATAGTAATCATCCACTAACAGTATGACTCTAGAAAACAGCTATTAGGAAATATGAAGAAAATGAAGCACTCTCCTTTTATGACTGTGACATCCACCAATCTAAACCAATATAAAATGAGTAAAAAATTTAAAAAGACAAGAACTGTGATAGAGAACTGTGAGGACTAATTCATGAATTAATTTATGTGTTGGCTAAAGTGCATTCTTCTTTGAATCAGTTGGAAGCTGTTTACACTGTAGGATGTTTCACCTGCTAATGATTTCACAGCTGGAACGTGCATGGCATCAATGTTTATTGGCATCCTCAATGTCAGTTATTTTTAAGAAGCTCTCTTCCAGGCCTCTGAATAAATTATCTATCAAGTGCAGCAGTGCATGACAACACCCAAGATATAATTTGCAGTCTTGCATAGGCTCTCATTATTTGGTATAAATGAAATCCCAAGTCATTAAACTTTTAAAAAAATGTCTTGTATTAAAATATGAGCAATTGAAAGACCTCCTAAACCATTCTTTCTGTCCATCATATGCATAGTAATGACCCTGGAAATAGGTTCAATCCTTTAGCAATTGTTTGCTTTCTTTTGAAAGACAAAAGTTTTTAGGGAATTTTTTGTCAAACATCACAGAAAAAGTTCAAGCAGGATAGTAACATCTATTCCACTAGGAATACTCTTAGAAAATTGGCCAACAAAAAAGATAGCAGAAGCAGTGATGAGAAGAAATAATATTCTCTAAGATTTAAAAAGTTATGTTATAAGTCAACCGAAGATGTTGGATGTCTGTTGAATATCAATGATTTACAATTTTAAGTGTCTGAAGATTTTTTTTCCCACACATATGCTATGTGTTCTTGCGAATTTATTTAATTTCAAAGGAGCTGAAAAGAACTTTTCCTTGATCTTGCTATATGTGACTTAACAATTTTAGGCAAGATGAAAATATTTTAATGAAAATGAATTTAAACGTATCTGAAGTCTCTCTTGATATGTTTACTATAAATTTTGATGCAGCTTTACATGACACTTAAAGCTATTTGATGTAGCTACATTTTTAATAAATGAACTAAGATATATAGCTCATCAAAAACATTTAGTCCCAAACCAGTTTGTTTCATTGTGGATTTTACCAATACAATAAGCATAAACAGTGTAATATCTTAAAAATGTAGATGTTGAAGGAAAGCATTAAATACTCACTTATGAGCTAACCAACCTATTATTTCACTCTTCATTACCAATATGTTTCAGACACCATTTTTATTTTTAATTATCCAGTATACTTTCATTATTTAGCATGTTCTGGAGTGCCCTGGTAGAGTAGCAGTTTGGTCTGTCACCTCCAGCTGAGCACAATCCACATACATCCTGAGGACTTGTGTTTGATGTTGGGGCCAATGGGGGAACAACCAAGATGAACAGCTAAATAAAATAAATAAAAATGTTTCCTCCTCTCTCTTTCTGCCTGTCTGCCTGTCTGCCTTCTTATCTTCATACTTGTCTGAATTTTTCCTTAAAACAAAACAAAACAAACAAGAGCAATAACTTTTTTTTTCTGGTATGTATGGTAGATATTCGGTAAGTATTTGTTAAATGAATGAACAGATAAATAAAGGAACCAGCATATTCAAATCTTCCGGGCTTTATTGCATTCAAATGATCCTGCCAGAAAGGGGTGAATTGAGAATGTGTCTCACATTAATCACAGTTTTTTTCTGGTTCCAAGTATTGCAATGATAAATTTAGCATTGAAAACAATTTAGATTTAAGGCAGTGTCATTAGCTAAACTCTTCTAGAAAATTCTTTATGATATCTCTAGCTGTGGCAGGCAGATTCTAAGGTACCCCAACCTCCTGATATTCAACGTGTGTGTAGTGTCCTTCCTGTGAGTGTGTGGCGAATCTAATAAAGGCATCTCATTTAGTAAGATGATGGAGTCTCATTTCTGAGATAGTTTATAAAAGAATATCTCAGTATCTGTCTCTTATTTTTTCTAATACACATTCACACACTCATAGTCTTTGGACTGAGATAAATAAGTCACTATGTAGTAAACAGTCCCATGGATGAGGTCAGCCCTAAGACTGACTACACTGGAGATAAGAAAACCCTGAAATGAAAGCATGGCTATGAGTCATATCACCTAAGATTTCTGACACACAGACATCATAAGTCTCTATTGTCAGTCACTAAATAAATGAGAATGATGTTTTATGTAATAATATGTAACTAACACACTGATACAGAGAAACCAGTCTATGATTTAACATGGCAATAAGGAATCCATGAATATAGAAGACTCTCATCAAGAAAAGATGTCTTAACTTTTAGTTGAAACACATGACCTTATAATTTCTACTGTTTTTTATATGCTGGCAATAGCCAAAAAATGAGACATAATTTTTATAGAACTTATAAAACTGTATTTAGTAGAGGAAACAGTAAGCAAATTTAGAAATGAATAAAATAAAAGATTCTATAATACATTAGAAGAAAACAAACAAGGTGCAAAATTGGCATAACTGGCGAAGTTTCTTGTCAGTTGGTATGAGCAAAAGAAATATCGCTGAAGAAATAATCTTTGATTTGAATTTTTTTAAAAAAGGAACCAATCATACGAAGAACCACAAAAAAAATTCAGTGAGGCAAATGGAACAATAAATTCAACACCACAGAAATGTGAAAAAAATTGATAATATTAATGAATAGAAAGTCAGGATGAAACATAATAATAAATGGCATAGATAATTGATTAATAATAAGTAGGAAAGACTATCAGGACCATATATTTTTGAGCTTTGTTAGTCAAAGAAAGTGGTTCATTTTAAAAACAAACAAACAAAACACAATTGGAAGAAATATAAAATATTTAGCTAGGAGATGTTATGACTTATTTAAAATACTCATCCTGGGCCTATTCAGTCTGTTTCTGAAGTAAACATTTGACTTTCCCAGGTATATCAGGATATAGAAATTGACACTATCATAATTATTGCATAGAAATCACTAAATGTTATGCTCTGTCTGATAGGGGAACTTCTGGTTTTCTTTATTGAATGAATTTTTAATTAAAATATATCACACATGTTCAGAAAAAACAGTGATGTCTCTGGAAACTTCTTTTTTTCTAGTAAAAAATACATAACTAAATTTAGATTCTGAATTGAAAAATGCCACTGAAACAATCATTATATCATTAGGAACTTAAAATGAGACATCCATAGCACTATAATCTCCTAGAGTTTCTTCTGCATTTCTGACTATTGTCGCAGAATTATTAATGGGATATCTTTATCTTTCTTTATATCCATCTATCAGTCAACAAAAAGACCTCCCAAATAATGAAGTTTCAGTTTCCTTTTCTTTTTTGTTTCTGAGAAACATAATCTAATAATCTAGCTTCAACTCTCTTATTTCAGTGATTACCTCTATTTCTGTACATCTCAACTTCCATTTCCATGCTATTTTTGCATTTCCTATTGAAATATCCATTATAAATATTACGAAGTTATTCTCTCACTTATTATGTGTACTTTCTCTTAATACTCTCTCTTCTCTCTCTCTCTGTTTCTCTCTCTCTCTCTCACACACACACGCACACACACACACCCCAAAGTACCATCGCCAAACTTATATCTGTTGATAAATAGCCCCATTATTCTCTGTCATTGAACTCTCTAGGTCATCAAATCTACCAATTTCAAATTCCTAAGCATTTAAACAATATTGTTCCTCCCTAGTCCTATGACTGCTACTACCTTAATTTAGAAATTCAGCAATTCATCATTCAGTTTCTTGCAATATAATAAAAAATGCATGTCTTTCTTTAGGCTTTTTTGGCTCTACAATATTTTATGTACTAATATTTTGAAGAACATATTACTTTATTGTTTAATATTGTCCTCAGTCATAAGAAGCCACTAATATCTCTGTCTCAATGAATTTAGCCTATAAATACAGGTGGCATACTTCAAGAAAATGTAAAATGTGTAATGAATGCAACAGTAACTTTTTATATTAAAAAATGAATAAATAATGGTGGGGTGCATTAAATAAAGCAATTAAGGGTCTTTCATATTTATTTAATTTTAAAGAAAAGGTGTAGGCAGTAATAAATGTGAGTAGGCAAGCAGGCAGGAAGAGAGAAGAGGAAGAAACATTGTATTTTATTTTTATTTAGTTGTTCATTCTAGCTGTTACCTCCAGACCCGGGTCTGCAACCCCGGCCCCTGGGATGTATGCGAACTGCACCAAGTGGATTTATCTGCTAAGCTACCAGGGCTCATGCCTTTCATATTTAACTATAGTTTGACAGTAGCATATACATCCACTATAAAATAAATACATGAGGCTAGAATGCTGTTTGAGATGTATTAGAAAATCGATACACATATATTATTGTTGTTGTCATCTGTTTCTGATAAAAAATATAGTAAAAAGAGTTTCCAAACTACTGTTATTAAGGTTTTGGTGCATATATTTTATCACAACAGCAAAGAGAAGAAAACACCCTCAGTTCTACTTGCAAAGGTAATAAAAACTGTCTTAAATTATGAACAAAGAAGATTTATTATCTCTATGCTAAATATAAATAATCTTTAATAGCAGGAATGAAGTCCAGTAGGTAGGCAGGCAGGAAGAGAGAGGAGGAAGAAGCACTTTATTTTATTGTTGCTGTGCTGATCACCCTCCCCCTTCCCTCAACCTCCCCTGCATTCTTGAACTCTTGGTCTTGGCCTATATGTGGACAGCAAACTTAACAGCAAAACTACCAGGATGCATCTAATTATCTTCTCAGAGAATCTTTGTACCTTTTTAATATCTAAAAATGTCAGGGGGATGATGAAAGTGGGGGGAAAAAGTTCATAAACTGTTATCGATTTAGAAATAAGGCTATTCTTAATGTTCCGTTGGAGCCCATAAACCTTCTGTATAATTCTCTGCCAGAAGGATGTCATTGTAAAGTTATTTATGATTTTCAGCATTGTAAGCCTTAGCGGTCACTTTAAAAACAAAGGCAAAGGGAAAAGATGACTCAGTAGACATTAGAAATCTATCTATTCATTCTTTATATCTATTGATCTTTTCTGTTTGCTTCACTGCACTATGGGAATGATTGTTGATCTCCTAGACAATGGAAGAGAACTTTTTAAAACTTAATGACCTAGGCACACCCTGGTACCTAGTGGTTTAGTGCACATTTAGTCCACATACATCCCAAGACCCCCCCATCCCACCTCAAAACTTGTGGTGGGGAGTTGAGAAGTTAACATGAGCAATTAAAAAAGAATGGAAGTGCTTCAATCTTCTCTTCCTTCCTGTCCTGCCAGCCTACCTCTCCTTGCCATCATTCCTGCCTGCACCCTTCTTGTAAAAAACACCAAAATCTAAAAACTAAAGGCCCTTGTCTCAAAATACTTAAAAGTTTTCTGAACATCCAGCTTGGATAAAGACAGAGATAAATTCAATAAACAAAATGTTGGGGGCCATGAATAGAATGTAAATATAACAAATCACAGAGTCTATGCTACTGCCTTATTGAAAATCATGTCACATTTTATATGCAAACATTTTGATTAAAAGAGGTCATTTATTTTAAGTAGTCGTTTTGTAAATACATAGGCACATGAACTTAAAATAATGAATTATTGTTATATAGGTGAAATAAAAATAAAAAAATAATTTTTTTGAAGCATGCAACTCTGGTGGAAAAATACTGAAGATTAATCATGATAAATGTAGTATGTGATTAAAATGTACAGACAGAACTACTTTTATCCAGGGTTTAGTTAGATAAAATAAGCTTCTTTCAAAGCATCACTGAAAAATTTAGTTGGTATTTGATTGTGCTGCTGGTTGCAAACACAGACTAGAATTTCCCCCGCTGTTTATTCAATCTATTGTCCGTGCACTAATCTATGAAATTTCACAATGTTTGCATTTTCAATGACATTAACTTCTTGTCAGCCTTCCTCCCTCCCTCCTTCTCTCTCAATCTCTCTCTGTCTCTCTCTCTCTCTCTCTCTCTCTCTCTCTCTCTCTCTCTCTCTCTCTCTCTCTCTCTCTCTCTCTCTCTCTCTCTCTCTCTCTCTCTCTCTCTCTCTCTCTCTCTCTCTCTCTCTCTCTCTCCAGACATATTTGGAGGGAAGTTGGTGTTGTGTAATTTGTTTAAACACATGTGAAGGAAACTGGTATGTATCTCATAAAAAGAGAAAAATTATTTTGCTTTACTCTGCAGAAAATTCTTTCAGAGATATTTACGGAATCACGCTGGTTTCCTTTCTTGAAATGATCTGAACAACTGAAAACATCAACAGAGGGCACTAACAGGCTGTTCTGGAAAGCTTTTCCTTTCTTTGTGACAATGAAGCCTAGCAGAGAAGGCAGTACCTTTGAGCTGCAAGAAGTCGCATATGGGGCTTAAGAAAGGGGAAAAAAACAAAAAAAGCACCTACAGGGTCCTTGAGTCAAAGACAAATTCACAAACTTAATTCATAGAATGCAATTCACTTTCCCTATATCTGATCTTATCTGCTAGCTCTCTATGTTCTCTTTCTAACACACCATATTTTTTCTGTGACTCTTTCAAATGAAATTGATTTCTAGTTTTAGACTTCCATTGTAGAAAACTAAATTCGGCTGAAAAATATTTAACCATGTAGCCTCTTCTTGGTGATCTATACTGATAGAAGTTTATAGGGATATTTCTATCAATAGCTATCTACAAATAACTATTGGTCTTGGCATCCTACATTTATTTTGCTTTTGAGGTCCTTTTTGCTAGTAAGTTAAAAATCATTACAGAAAAAAAAAAAACTATGGTGACATTCAAATTTTAGAACAAAAAGGTATTAATGGTGAAACAGAGAAAGTTGTTCAAATATATTGGAATAATGAAACATGGGTAAGCTAATGAATAGGCCCTGCTCTAGTACTCAGGATCCAGAAGCTTCACGAAATCTTTGACTTAACTCTAAAAGTAAACATAATTTCAATGATCTATTTGAATTAAGATTAAACTAAAAACACATATCTATGCAAAACACTTGATGTGCTTTGTGTGCTCAGACACAAAGTAACATTTCTGACTCTTATCTCCTTTCTTTGAGATATAATCCCTTTAGCTATACCAATTCTAAATTAAAATGCAACATGAATTGGTATAGAAAGTATTGCTTCTATAATCATATGCCATTTGGTTTAAGCTTTTTTATTTTCTATTTCCATTGTCTCTGATAAATATTACTTTTTCTTTAGTAAAGTACATATGTGAAAACTAAGTATATGTGAATTAGATCAAATTTGTTTATTCAACTTAATAAGCATCTATAGTTTTTAAGAAATTATCGACATATATGTATGTGCAAATCTAGTTTGCAGTCATATTTATGTTCTTTTATATACTGAATATTTATCGAGAGAGCAACAAAACACTGTCCATAATTAAATATAGTTTTCTGAATGTTCAATAATAATCAGTCAATAAATTACCCCCTGACTTGGTAAGGTCAAATTTATTGACTATATTGCTAAAGGCTTGCTCTGAATGTGAAAAAAGATATGAAATATTTTTGATATTTGACTCAAAGTGATGATAGTCAAAATTAAATTCTTTATATTTAATTTTTATTTTACCATTTTTCATTTATAATTTGTTTTATTTTTAAATTATTTATTGTGAATTTTGATGAAATACAATTATTTTACATGTGTTATTTCAGTATGTTAGCCCTACAAAGTTTTCTTCCATTTTCAGTCAGTACTTTCTTTTATATATAATAATCATATTTACATTTGCTTCTATATACTTTTTAAGATTGCATCTTAATTTATTTTTACATTTTTCTTTAGTAAGATTCTTCCTTTATTTCCATTATGCCTTGCATATTTTAACTTTTAGTTGAATAAATAAATGCTTAGTCATGCATATGTAGTGTGTGTATATATATATATATAACTTAACAATGTAGTAATTTTATTATTATATCTTTTGTTTACAAAGTCATATGCATTTTAAAATATTGAACTTTCTTCTTTGTCTATCCATGTTACACATTACACCTGCCACCAGAATTCTAGTTCCTTTACCAAGACCTTCTTCCCTCTCTCCTTCCTTCCTACCTCCAGCAAACTTGGTAGCCATCATTTGTGTCCTGTGGTTTTTTGCTGGGGTTTAGTTGTTTATTTATTTCATTTCATTATATTCCACATATGTGAAACTATTCACCATTTCTCTTTTTCTTTCTGACAATTTCGCTCAACATGATCTCCAATTAGTTCCATCTACATTGCTGCAAAGGGCACAATTCTTTCTTTTTCTTTTTTGTTTAGTAGCTGCATAGAATTTCATTGCATATATTTACCATAGTTTCTTTATCCAGTCATCTGTTAATGGGCATTCAGGTTGTTTCGATGTCTTGGCTATTGTGAAATGTGCTGTTATGAACAAGCGGACCAAATTTCCATGAGACAAAAATGGGACATTGGGATGGAAAAAACAGGATTGGGTTATGCGTTGGTGACTAAGGGGAGGGAAGGAGGCAGAATAATCTGAGCAGGAGCAGAGCAGCCAGGTCAGAAACAAGTATTATGTGATGCTGCTATTGCAGAGTAATGGCATGTTATCCAGAGGGACTTCATATAGAAGGTCAGGGCTGGTGCAAGGAATTTTGAAATCTAAGACTAAAACCAGCTTAGGTGCCCCGATAATCCCAGCTCTAAATGTCCTTCCTAAAATGCATACCATATTAACCATTCCAGTACCAAAAACCAACCCAGTACCAGAAATACCAATAATCTGCACATTGTCAGAGATAACTCCAAGTACCATAGATAACTGGACTGATCATTTGTACCATTTTAAATGGGAGAGTACTGTTTCTTTCATATTTCCTGACTTTTAATATAGATACGATTTTACCCTACTCTTAATAAACTAGGACCATCTTTAACATGAGGCAAAGGGGGCAGATATTTTTGGATCTCCTCAACAGACTGGGCCTGGGAAAACTATCCCTTTTGCCCCTCATTTAACATGGACCTGGTTCATTAAAAATATGACAAAGTTGATATTTATATTAAAACTATGGGATGGTTAGAAAATTTTTAAAAAGTGGTACTGTCCCATTTAAAATGGTACATGTGGTCAGCCTAGATAGAACATAGGGGTCCTGATTATAGATTTTGTATTCTCTGGGTATATACCTAGGAGTGGGATTACTGGATTAAATGGGAGTTCCAACTTTCTTTTTTTGAGAAATCTCCATACTGTTTTCCAAGAGGTTGCACTAATTTACATTCCCACCAATAGTAAAGGAGGTTCCTTTTTTTTTCTACACTCTCTCCAACACTGGTTATTTCTAGACATTTAGATATAGACCTATTCAGTGGTGTGAGATGGTATCTCATTATGTTTTTTTATTTTCATTTCTCTGAAGCTGAGTGGTATAGAATATTTTGCATGTGTCTATAGGTCATCTATCTTCTTTGGATAGATGTCTGTTCAGTTCTCCCCTTTTTTGAGTGGGTCTTTTATTTTGTTGAGTTGCAAGCCTTTGTATATTTTGGAGATTAAGTTTTTATCTGATATATATTGTGTGAATGTTTTTTTTGAATTTGATAAGTTGCTTTTTTGTTTTAGTGGGTTTTTTTTTTTTTTTTGCTATGCAGAAGTTTTTTCTTCTGATATCGTCACAATTATTTGCTTTTACTTAGGTTAATTTTTCTGTAGCTTTTCTTTCCCCAAAGATCACTTTCAGGCTGAGGTTGTGGAGTGTTTTTCTCACATTTTCTCCCAAGTATTTTATAGTTTTGGGTTTTATGTCCAGGTCTTTGATCCATTTTGAGTTAACTTCTGTGTATGGTTCCAATGAATAATCTAGTTTCCTTTTTTGCAGTTGTCTGTCCAGTTTTTCTAACACCATTTACTTAATAGACTTTCCTTCTTAAATTGCATGCCCTTAGATTCATTGCCAGACATGCATATATCTTTAACTAATGTTCAGATTTCTTCCTGTCACCTTTTAGTGTCAACACTTTAATATTTAATAGATAGCTTTCATATGATATTTGATATTAATTTTGGGAGGAAACTATATAGATATAATAAACCAAGAAATACATTTGAACATCCAACATACAGAATTTGCAATATAGTACTTTGCAAATTAATTTAATTATGCTAATAAAATAATTAACATTACAAGCAATATTTTTCTCTTCAATTTATCTAGCTCTGTTAGATTTTTCTTTTAATCTGCAAAATTCTGAATCTTACCTTGTTTATTTTAGGAATTGATATTTTATCTAAAAGTACAAAACATTTAATTTAGAGTACTCATTTGCATTTCTAATGTGAAGGTTAATTATCATTGTCAAATTGACTATGCTACACTGCTCAATTAGTCAAACATTACTCTGTGTTGTACCCTTTTAGCTCAGGTGGCTAAGGCAATTAAAGTTAGGGTTCAAAATCCTGGGTCAGGCCAACAAAAAAAAGAGCAAAAATGTTACTCTACATAGGTCTGTGAGGTTGTTTATAAATAGCTAAACATCTAAATAAAAAGACTTTGTAAATCGGATTGTTCTCTGCAATGTGAGGGAGCCTCATCTAGGTCAAGATCTTACAGCAAAAAAAAAAAAGATAAATAAAAGGGAACTCCTGCTTGAGTAATTTGTACATAGAGTATTTCCTGTAGTGTTTTGAACCTGCTATCTTTTGGACTAGAACTGGTCTTTTGGCTTGCCTATATCTAGTTTACTGACTCTAGATCTTGGGATTTCTCAGACTCCTTATTCATGTAAGTCAGTTCTACGGAATATCTTTATCTATATCTATTCTTATGGATAGCTGTATCTATACATATGTGCATATATAATAAAACATTTTCAAATTAAAATTATAATATATATATAAATTTTACATCGTATAATAGTAGCTATTTATGTAAAGAACCCTGCTGATTACACTAGATTATATATTACAATAGAAATTAAGACAACATGAAATTCCATAAATGAAAATTATTTTGAAAGTTGTTAACTATAATTATCTTACATTTTAAGCCTTATTGTTATTTAATTCTTGAAAAAGATTTCAGCTATACTAGTATTTATCAGACAATAAAGCTGGTCAAACTTCGTATTTTGCTAAGCTAATTTCTCTCATTTGTAAAGAAAGATTTTGTCATCCAGAGAGGAAAAGTCACTTCCAAAATTGGATTGATGAAACATATAACATTACTTCATGTAAATTAATCTCAATACTAATAAAAAAGTATCAAAACATCTCAAAATTATCTTTAAATATTTTATCCCAGCATAATTATATCACTTTAAAAGACGTATAATAAAGAAAAAATATTATCTGTAGTCAAGAAATATAAAATTTACATAAGAGGTTAAGTTAATAATTTATAAATAGCTTTGTAAGAAGAATCTCTAATAATCAAACCACTAAATATTTTATATTAGAGGATTATCAGTGAAACAATAGAGTAGACAATTGATATCATATTTTATAAACTTTAGTTGATAATTCTGCATTTCTGTTTCAGAAAGTTGGACTGTTATTCTTGAGAATTACTGTGTCATAAACAATCAGAAATGTTTTACATATTCTTTTATTCAACCATTTTCTTTAACATACAAAAGCAATCTCTCAAAAAATTTTCAGAGAGGAAATATTACACAAAATGATCAGATGGGTTAAAAACTACTCAATGCCATTTTTTTGTGAGTAAATTTTTAAGTACCTAGTAGTAAAGTTATTACAGAGACAATCAAATGAGTCATGAAATCTATGAATTTAAAGATCAAGACATAGTCACAAGAAAAATCATCGCATTTTGAATAAAAATATTGTAATAATTGAAAGAATAAATATAAAACACTATTTTGAATGAAAATTGATTATTTATGACCTATTCAATTACATAAAACTGACTCAAGAATTTGTAAGATTTTGAAATATAATAAAATCTATAACTATACTACGTGAGTTTTTTTTCCCCAGATAGTATAGATTAGAGGCATGATCTGGTGACTCTCTCAGACACTAATGGGGCATAAAAATCTATGATTAAAAACACTAAGACAAAAGATGAAAAGAAAACTTGAAATTATGGAGAACTATAATAAATGTTACCAGCTAGTTCCAGGAAAAAGTGATAACATTTTGACACAACTTCTGCATTCCTTAGAAATTTTACTGTAGCATTGTGCAGCATAAGTCAGAAAATTTTATTTGGTTTCTGCTTTTACTTGCAAACAGAATACAGATGTCATTTAGAAAGGTATATCAACCATTGTACTATCAATTTCACCATCTAGTTGACATGAATACAAAAACCCAATTTTCATAATGTTTCTGTAACCAGAACTACCCTAAAGGACTCTCAGGAACACAATTTCTGCAGTAGAAAGTCTGCTTAGATTGTGTCCTTGTTGCACCATGACTGAATATTTAAAACAAATGATCTTTAGTGTAACCATTCAGACCGATGACTTACTTATTTGAAATTGTACAGATATAAATATTGCTATATATTTTGAGAAATTCTAATCCACTCACAGTAGAAAATATACAGAAGTCAAAAAAAGCTATCAAAGTAGCAACAACCACAATTCCTGTGAGGTAGGATTTGATTCACTATGTAATCGAGCATGTTATAAACTAATTTATACATAGTAATTTTGTACATGAACAATACAGATTTTCAAATTCATGCAGAAATACGTTAATAAAAATTATGCTGTGGCAAATGGAAAGGTAAGTTAAAGACTAAAATAAATGTTTTTATTTAAAAATAGACATGAATAACTTGGAATGGATCAAGGATCCAGAAGCAAAAATCAACACGAAAAAATTAAAAAAAAACTATAGAATAAGTATTCATTATTACAGAGACTTAAGACACAATATCTAGAGTTTATAAGAAAGCTATTAGAATTTATATATGTTAAAAATTGTGCTAAAATAAAAACATAAGCAATTGATTCTAAGGTAGCATTGAAAATACATGATAAACAGAATCATTTGTTCACGACTTTCTTCCTTTTGCAATTTTTCAGGACTGTTGAAATGACCCAGGTATTTGCTTTGATCACTGGTATTTGAAGTGGGTACAACGAATATACTTTACAAACAGAGATGATAAATGTGGTTATAGGGTCAGAGTTTCTTGTACTATTGCCATCACTTTGAGGTAAACATGTTCAGGTGAATAATGATTTCTAGAATAATTCATGGAAAAGATACTGAACCTGATCAATGAGAATTGAGTTCTGTCATGACCAGGCAAAATCTGCCAGAACTCAACCAATGTGTTACTGAAATTCATAGCATGCTTTCAATGAATAATTGTAAAAGTGGAAACCTATTATGATAGAACAGACAATATTTGTAATAATATATGTAAAAAGGTCTTACAGACCATTGAGGAATATTAAATAGCATAATGTTCTATATAACAAATTTACTGTCTATTTACTACTGTGAGTTCTACTCAGCTATGTGACATAGAACATACAAAATGAGAAATATATCATATCCCAGCTTTCATAGGCTAACCATACTTACCATTTTAAATGGAATGTTACCTTTATTCATGTTATTGAACCATCCTGTCATTCTAATATAAATACTTTAGGGTATATTGCCCCATTTTGTAAGATATACCAAATTTTTTTACTAAAAACTAAGCTTGCTAATTGAGACAAAATGATTACTTTCAAAACAATGTTGTAAGAATTTAACTTTATACTAGTTTTTGAGACTTGAACTTAAAACCATTCCAGTGCCAGAAATGCCAAATAAACCTCACAGTGCCAGAGATAACCCTCACGGTGTTAGAGATAATCCCATAGTGCTAGAGATAACTAAATATGGGTGAACTGGAATATTCTATGATACTCATGAAAACTGGACTTGAATTAGAGACTGATATAAGGGGATAGTACCCAAAGTGATGAAAAAAGAGAACATTTCAGGTGAGATTAAAACATGAATCAAAGTAACAAGCTGAAAATGTGAGTCCTCTCTGAGTAAAAAGGGAAAATTCAAATTACAGGGGTGAGAGAAAAAATGAATTGAAGACTTCACAATAAAAGTAAAAAAAAGAGAATTTGTCATTCTCATTTCATTACTTGTTCATTATTTGTCGATTAATAAATGGCCTCATGAATAGATATAAAATTTATCATCTCTCCAAAGCATTCACCCAACAAGAAGAAAACTGCTCTCAAAAATGAGATCAAGTTTTAATATTTCATGATATTAAGGAAAATTGAAGCATACTGAAAGTAGTGTTTTGAACTGCTTAGTACTTCAAGAACTTCATTATTCTTCCCACTGAGTATGCACGGTGTGGGCTAGGAAAGAGCAAAGTTCCCCTCTGAGGAAAGTCAACCCTAATCTAGTGGGTCAGTACTTTAACCTTACAGCCTACTCAATCCATCTCTATTTTTCTGGAACTACCAACAAGTCTGCCAAATGTGATCCATACACCTGTCCACTAGTAAGTGAATGGGAGCCATCAACTTATTTCACACTGGTCAGCAAGCAGCAATCAAAGGCTAATGGTTTTCTGTCACCACCAACCCAGACTAGGTGCAAAGGTCAACCTGGAGGTTAGAGGCTCTGCATCCCATTACCTGTCCCAAGAGCTATCTGGTCCCCTTCTGAAAAGCAATTTACTCAGTGTAAAATTGAAAGTACTACCTGATTCACTGTTTCCCAGTGCTGCTTTCGAAAAATGCCTAAAAGTTTCTAAGTGGCCGATCTGATGGACTGCCTTCCTTGTTAACTATTTGGTAGACTTGATGGTGCAGTGGTGAAAAACTAATAAAGAGAACTGCCAAGTTGGGTTGCGATACAAGGTGGATCGAGATCAAAATATGACAAGGATTTGGGTTAGAATCCTCAGATAATTTTTGTTGAAATGCAACATATAACCACAAAGAAATGTTTTTAAGGCAAGCTGTCACAAAATAGGCATTAATCAATATCAGTGATTAGACATAGAGTAGCTTTAAAATTACTTTTCTGCCTACATTATTAAAAAAGAAAATTATATAAAAAGTATCTAACTTACAATCATTGGGTGTTTGAAAACTATGACTCTACAAATGTTTATTCTCAGTAGTTTGCCTCAAATTGCTAAAATAAATTCCACACACTTTGTCCTAGGTTTTAGGATAATGTTGCCTTATTATTAATTTAAAAGTTATTAAACTGAAAAAAATGAGTGAAAATATTCTAAAAATAATGAAGATTAAGCTTCAGTGTAAATTCACATCTTCAGTAAACTTTTTAACTCGTTTTATCACTTTTCTTCAAGAAAATCCTTCAAATTATATAGTGTTTAGAATGTGGATAACTTGGCTGTACCATTATCAACCGATTAATCATATTATGAATCTATAAATACCTAAAAATAATGTATCTGTGCTTCTTAGGTTGCACAAAAAATCACTAGAAATAATGTTCCAAAAAATTCCTCTCTGCAGGCCTCTGGGGGGAGACATAGTCCAAAAAGTGGTTGCAGCATTTTCCAATGCTGGTTCAGAGCATAACTATACACAAGACAGGGATATAAACAGTAGTATAAATGCTTATGCAAAAATTAAGGTGGAGTCAAAATAGATACTTGAATCTTAAGAATGATCAAAAATTCTACTTAGAAAGAAAGTTAAAATATTTCATTCATTTTGATGTCTAATTACATTTAATAAGACAAAATCACATTTATGTCACACAGAAATTACATGACTTTTCTTAAAATTGAAGTAAATTTGATTTACAGAATGTTTCAGCTTGTCAGAAAGTTCCAGAATTCTAGGATGATGTAATTCTCAGAATTTGCAAAGACCTTACAAGACCCTAAATTCACTTCAAGCTTTAGCTGAAAGAATAACCATGATTCATGCTATATGCATTCCCATGAATTGTGTGTATACATGTATATACCATATTATTCAAAATTAAATATGTATCACTGTTTTTTTCAATACATCATAGAAATAAGTTCCAAGGATAACTTTGATATTGGTGTATTAAAAATATCAGAATCAAATAAAAATAGTCTGAGTTGATGTTTTAGCATATATAAATTAAAGTCTAGAGTAATTTACTTTGAAAGTAGCATTTTCCAAATACTTTAAAGAAATTTTATTTAGACTTAGAGAAAAGTGTGGAAAATGTATAACTCTCATATCTTGTTTGCCCAGTTTCCATAAACATTAACATCTTGTATAATCATAATGCAAAATTAACAGGGATCAACACTATTAACTAAGTAACAGTACTTATTTTTTTTCTTCCATTTTCCCATAAGTATTCTTTCAAAGATCCCGTTCCAGGCTATCACATTGTATTTTGTTTTTTCTCCTTAGTTTCCTCCAATCTGTAAGAGTTTTTCTAACTTTTATAGATTGTTATTCTGTTGCTTCACATTTAATAAAAAATTCACTTATTTTTTGAAGCAAGAAGATGAACATTGATTCCTACTGGTTATTTTTTGTCCCAATGAGATCATTATATCAACTACTAACTTAAGCATAAATCATCAATAGTGCTGTAAAACTATGTAAAACCACACAAATATCTAGGGTCATGTGAAAGAAAATAATTTGAAATTGTATATTGTTCATGTATAATCATATTTTTCCATTACAATATTTATTAAAAATAAATGTTTTTCAATCCTATATTATATGAGATCAAATTGAGACTCAGAAAAGTCATTTGCCCAAAATCACTTAGCTGATTAGTTGCAGAAAAGAATTTTAAAATGCTTTGTTTAAATTACAATTCATTTTCTCTAGACAGTCTGCAATGCATAAATTTTACTAATAGTCACATCTGATTAGATTTTTGTGGAACGTAAGACCTAACTTCTGAGGAATCTATACCCTTTTATCTGTCATGCATAACTTCAGCTGTCCACTCAAATATAATGTGGCAACCCAATAGAACTTTTGGTTGCTAAGTCCTAGCGTAATAAATAAATCTTAACTTGCACATAATTGTTCTGTTTTATGTTAGGTGTGTCAAATATCACATATGTATGTGCATATATGTAATACATTCATACATACCTATATATACATACTATGTATTATATGTATATATATACACCCATGTCATACTAATATCTTTCAATATATTTCAATAGCCTAATGGTCTTTTTCTAAATACAATACCAAATTTCCTCTCTCATATTACTTGTCAATTTTAAGAGGAGCCACATTTGGAGTTCTAGTAAATACTTCCCAAATTTCCTTTCTTTCTTTCTTTCTTTTTTTTTTTTTTTTTTTAAGGAAAGGTGAATGTAAGAATGAAGGTGAACAGAGACAGGAAGGAAGAGAAAGGAGAAAGAGAAAGAAGCATTTTATATATTTTATTTAGTTGTTCATCTTGGTTGTTTTTTCCAGCCTCGGGATGTGAACCTGGGTCTTTGGGATGTGTGTACCCCAAATTTCTTTATCACTAAGTTACCATGAAACTTGAGCTTCCTGTCATGAGTAGGTATTATTTGACTCAACATGCTATAAAATTGCATGTGAGCAGTTATATTCCAACAGCAATTGGAAGTTGTATATACATGATTGGATGAAGCAGGATATGATGACACAGTAAGTTACATGACATGGCCCAAAAGCCCATGGTCCCCACTCGTGCCACCTACTATATCTAAGGCTTCCTAAAGAGTTTCCTACAGTTAGGTGATAGAGGAAGAGAGATTGTTCTTGACAATACATAGTGGACAGTTGCAGTACCAATCCATTTCAGAGATGTCTCTGACAAACAGTGATGGAAATAATCCTCCCAGCAGCAGAATACTACTCAGTGTACATGGTTGTTCCCTTTACTTGGCAGGAGAAATGGTTAAATGTACAATTATATACCAATGCATGGGTCATGATCCATCATTGGTTGGATAACTAGGAGCTTTGAAGGAACGTGTTTGCAAAATGGCTGACAAAGAAACGTTTGGGAAAATTAAGTGGATAGATTTCTCTGGGCAACAAATATGAAGATATGTCTCATGTGGATATTTACTACAGGATGACCTAAACAAGAGAGGATTTTAGTAATTAAGTGGATATGACCTGTTAGTCTCACACAACTAATGAATAACTCACTAATGAATAAACCTTTATTATGATGTCAGGGATGGACTTTATACATGGATTTAGTAACTTGGATTTCTACTCACCAATGAAAACCTGGCTCTGGCCACTGCTGAGTGCCCATTTTACCTGAAACAGGACCAACACCAAGTACTAGACATAGTACTATTCTGTGGGAATGTTAAATAATCACGTTAGACAGCTTCTATTATGAAGAACTGAATTTTGTCCTTGCTGGAATAAGCACTTACTTTGAATATTGATTTGCCTTCTTTGTAAACAATGCTTCTGCAAATACAACCATCCATGAATTTACAGAATAGTTCTTCAATCATCATAGTAACCACAAAGCATTTCTTCTGAGAACATTGCTTCACAACATTTTCCTCACCATTTTGAAGTAGCTGGCTTGAGAGAATGTTAGAATGACCCTTTGAAGACAGTGTTCCGCAGGAACAAGCCTAGCCAGAAGGTTTTTATGCTCTGAATCAACATCTAATAGATCGTGTTCTTTCTATCATAACTAGGATCCATAGGTCAAGGAACTAAAGAGTCATACTAAGAATTGCACCTCTTACAATTAGCTCCTAGTCATCCGTTGACATAGTTTTTGCTTCCTGTTCCTTTTGCTATAATGGTCTGGAAGACTTTGTTCCAAAGAGAGGAATGCTTCTACCAGAAGACATAATAATAATTCCATTGAACTGGAAATTAAGACAGCTACCTGTTTCCTCCAGACTCCTCATGCCTCTGAAACAACTAGAAAGGAAGGAAGTTATGGTACTGGGTGAGTAATGGATATTGACTACCAAGGTGAGATTAAACAGCTACTCCACAATAAAGGTAAGAGAGTATGTTAGAATATAGAGCATTTCTTAAGGCGTCTCAGTACAATTATGCCGTGTTTAAGGTCAATGGAAAAATGCAATAACTGAATCCAAACAGGCCTACTAATAACCTATATCCTTCAGGAATTAAGATTTGTGTTACTCCATGACCAGCTGAGATCTTGCTGAAGGCAAAAGGAATACAGAAAGTGTTATGGAACAAAGTAGTAAAAATAGCTGTTATGACCATGAAACTCATACAGAAACAGAAACTATAGTTGTTTTGAGTGTTCTTTCTTTTTTTGCGATTATTCTGTATATAAATAGACATATAAAATCTTTGTTTTACTATCACTTTTATTTCACTATCATTTAATATAAGATCTATTGACATAATATTCAGCTGTCTGTTACCTTTATAATATTCAAATTATTGCATTCCATGAAGAAGAGTAGACATAACTCAAAGACTTTACCTCCTCTTCTAGAGCGTATTTACCATTGTATGTCAGGAAGAATTCTGACCTTGTACTGTCTTTACTTGTCAATTAAGTATGGTTAAGAAGATGAGTATGAGTGACAGCTTGATAAGAGGTAGATTAGTGATGGTTAATTTTTTGTGTCAACTTGACTGGGCAACTGCGGAGATTCTGGTTAAACATTCTACATATTTCTATGAGGATGTTTTTGGATGAGATTAACATTTGAATTGGCAAATTGAGTAAAGCTGTTTGTCTTCCCCAAAGTGTCTAGGTCTTAATCAGTTGGAGGCCTGATAAAACAAAAATTAGACTAAGAAAATATCACTCTTTGACTTTTAATTTGGGATATCTGTCTTCTGTTGCACTTAGACTGGGATTTACACTATTGGTTCTCTTGGGTTGCGAGCAGCAGATAGTACAATTTCTCAGCTTTCATAATGTCATAAAATAATCTCTTATAAGAAATCATATACATTTCCCCCAATCTGTTGAGGCTACTATAATAGCAAAATTCCATAGACCAGGTAGCTTATAAAACAACCAACATGTATTTCTTGTTTTTCTACTTGGTAGATATTGGGGCTCCAACATGGTCCAGGCTCACATCTAGGTCTCACACTTCTAGTTGTGTCCTCACATAGTAGAAGGGATAAGAAAGATTTGTGAGGTCTCCTTTATAAGAACTCTAATCCCATTCATAACTATTCCATGACCTAAGCATATTCCAATGAACCACCTCCAAAAAAACTATTATATTGGGCATTAGGATTTCAATGTGAATTTGGTGGGTATGCAAACATTTAGACCATAGTCTCCAAAATTAATGTCCTTTTCATATACAGAATATATTTATTATACTCAAAAAATTCCCAAAGTCTTAGCACATTTCATCATCAACTCAAAGTTTCATCTGAGTATCATATAAATCAAATATTTGAAACACTCAAGGTATGATTAATTCTAAATCAATTTTATCCCTGGCTATGAACCTATGATATCAAACATATTGTATATGTTTCCAAAATACAACAGTGGTATAGTTTAGAACACATTCCTATTCCAAAAGAGAGAAGTAGGGGAAAAACGTATTAAGAGATCCCAAGAAACTCCAGAACCCAAGAGGACAGACAAAATTAAATCTTAAGTCTCAAGAATAATATTTATAAATGTAATTTTGCCTTTCAAGACCACTGGGCATGATTGCATACAAGAGAAGTCAAATTGTTTCGATACTGCTTAGAAATAGCTTCAGCCAGATATCCAGTTTCGTCATTCACAATTCTACCTTAAATAAAACATTTGAACATGAACAAAGGTTTCAGCCAAATTATTTGCCCACTTTAAAATTAGAATCCCCTTTTCACTTCACTATTGTCCAATAATATATTTTTTTATTATTTATACAATATATAAATATATAAAATTCTGGTCCTCATCGGAATTGCCTTTAAAATCTTTTCATGGCAATGTAGGCATTTTATAGCACTCATCTCAAAACTCTTCCAGTGTCTACTCATTATCAAGTTCTAAGTTTTTAGACATATATTAAAGGAAGCTCCCCTCCTCTCTTAGTATATGTGGGTTGTTATAACAAAATACCACAGATTGGGTAGATTATAAAAAAAATAAACATGGTTTTCTGCATCAGTCAATGTTCTCCAAACAAAAAATATTCAGTTGAATACAATAAAGAAATTATATCTCTAGAGTTGTGATTGTCCCACTTGACAATGAATATTTTCTAATATGTTTGCTAGTTAATTGTCTCTCAAGTTATATCAGAACACTGGTGGCAGGGTAGAAGGTGGCACTCAAAGTCCAACAAAGCATCATATCTGAAAGAATGAAACTCTCATGATTCAATCTGATAATGTTATCAATGATCTGGATACTAGTTTTACATAAGACTTCCTCATTCACATATTCCTGAGACTCAGAGTCTGTATTATTTCCAGCAAAATTATAATGGCAATTATTATCTTTATTAGACTAGGTTTGCTTAAAACACAATTTGATATACATATCAAAACTGTGACATTAAGAATGACAAGCAAGTTGTCGAAAAATAAAGAAATTGGAAATCAAAGCACCTATTTTTGGAAGTCAATTTCCTATATAGTTTTCTAATATCTAACTAGTAACAGGATTTGTTTTTACAATTTTCATCCATAAACCTAGATAATGCAAAGCGAACTTTTTCATGAAAGCTAACACTCTTATCTGAGTCTATATTCACAATGGCATACATGTCCATTTTGTATCCACTTACTACTGTATTTATCTTCACACACAAAGAATGTGGCAATTAGAATAAGTAGTTATTTCCTTACTTTAATAAATGAAATAAGTAAGGATGATTCAGAGCAGTTAGGTAACTTGAACATGCTTAATGAATGCTTCCACCATGATTCCAATCCAGATTTCTGTGTGTGCTTTTTTCTGCACACCAGACCACATTTTTCATGACAATGATGCTACAAGTGCACAGTCTAATACTTCTATATTTTAACCTTTACTGCAAATTATACAATTTTCATAGCATATTTGTTGTAAGGATCAAGTGGTACCATATGATACCCTGTCTTGTCCATGTGAATTGTTTTCAGAATAATACATTAGGCAGTTAACATGCAGATATTATTAAATCAATTGTTTTGTTGACACTAAGCTAAACAATGTAGAATTCTGAGGGATACAAATCAAGATTACTGAACTCTGGAAGACATTTGTACTTAGAAGGGAATAACAGTGAGAAGGGTTATTAATAGTCCTTTTTCTTTAATTCTGAAATATATTGGATGTCTTGTGTTAGTACCTTCTGTGAAAGATCTCTTCTGAAAATAAGTACACAAAATCAAATGACATTGTGCAAAAGAATAAACTTCTTAGAAATCAAATAGAGAATGAAAGAGTGGCAGGGTTCAGTATTTACATACAATTAGGAAAAATATTTTAAAACAAGCCATTTAGAAATTTTTACTCCATTTGACTATTTTCTGTGTTCCTTGATGGGAGTTAATTTGTTATGAACTTTAGAGAAATTTATTAGTAATTTATTATTAAGCTTATGACTATAAAAAATTAACAAAATAGACAATTCAAGAGAATGTATTTAAGGGAGAAAATACATGATCTTCAGAGAAGAATTAATATTCATTGTGTCACACAACAAGCAAGGAATTTTTTTAAATCTTATTAGATAATTCTTTTAAATTCAGTATCTATATTTTATTTTTTGTCTAAATGTCAGGCTTACTTTAATAGAGGAGGATGATGAACCTTAATTAAAATTTGAAGGTGAAGTGTTGTTGCTTCAAATTTTCAAAAGATTGAATAAATATAGTTATTTGCTAAACAAATAAGGTAATTTTTAGAGATTGGTTTGAAGAAATATTAATTATAATTCAACAGTTCCATTAAATTTTTGATTTTACAATGACTTGCATTTAACACTAATAATTTCAGCACTCATATTTATACTTTACTTGTTTCTGTGAGAAATAAAAAGTAGCTGATATGTCTTTATGATGACCTTGAGGTTAATATAAAGGTAATAACTGTACCAGTGCAATTAGGTAATCAGTAAGGTATTGAAGTAGCATATTTCCACTTATATGACCTCTAATTATGTCATTTTTTTATATCAGAGACAAAATTTGCCACGCAATTGCAGACCAAGCTTTAGGATGGTGATTAAACCTGTTTTAATTTCTTATATTTTCACAACAATTTTTTTTCTTTTAATGGGACATTTGTCAGATAGTTTTATTCCATTGTTAAGAATTTAAAAATAGAAACATGTGAGAGATTTACACTGTGATAAAATTACAAAACTATACTTTGACAGTAACTATAGAAATTAAGAATAACATTTAAACATAAGAAGAAAAATACTGAGTATCAAGCTTTCCAACTGATTACTGATGTGATTTGGGACGAAAAATTTAACCTCTCTGTTCTTTTATCCCCATTTGTTAATTTATATACTACAAAGCCTTTTTTTTCTTAGCATATTTGCAAGGCCAATTCATTTTAAAAAAGGAAAAAGGAAGTGTGATCTAGAAAATTAAGATAATGATCTAACAATTGTCAGTTAAACAGTGTAAATTTTTTTATAAGAAAAAATGAAGCAATTAGAAGTACTTAATAAAAACAGCTGTAACTTCAACTCACATTCACGTGAATATAACTAAGCTATAAATAAATATTTTTTGCTTTGGATAAAAAATATGAGGTAAAAATTATCACTCATCAACAACTTGATGTGAAAAGTAAAGAAACTATCTACTGGCTTAGTAAGCAAATCCAACCTAAGGGTGATATCTCTGACTTTCAATGATAACAGCAATGCTTATTATACTGATTTTTGATCCATGTTTTTAATTTCCAATATAAATGTTAATGTAAAAATTTCATCCTTATGTTGATTGGTTCCAGTCTTCAAATATCTTTTTTTATGTACAAACTTAACTAGGGAAATTTTTATCATAGATAAGTTAATATATATTCTCAAATTTATTTTTGTATGTTTCCATTAATTTCATTCATTTTCCAAAAATATTGTCACATGTTAAATGCAATAGTCTAGTATCATAAGGCTTTTTTTTAAAGATTATACTAAAACTTGCTACTTTTGATACATAGTAGATGAGTGTACTGATTTTATAACAACCTGGTTCAAGCTAGCTCGCCAGCAGGAGGGGAGAAAGGTAGGCTATAATGACATTGGTATATGTCTCTCCAGTCAGATTTGTTAAAACTGGATATTCAGAAAGCATCACCCTTGTTCAAAGTTTTCATTTTTCTTTCTCAGTCCAGTAAGAAAGTACCTATATATTTGGAAGGTACAGTCTTCCTAATTCTGCATATTTATAAAAGATTTTTTATGTTTGTGATAGAGAACAAATCCAATTTTGAATTTTACAGGATAGATCTCAGATTTGTATCTTAATCAGATCTTGGCATATTTTGTGGGAAATCTATGTAATATTTTATCCAATTTCTGTTAATAAAGATATACACATTGACTCTTGAAAGTACTTAATTAATATTCTGGATAATTATTTTATTTTAAGAATTATTTTGATAATGTCCCTGTATACGTCGAGTGCTATGAATATTGCTGTAAATTGCATTAAAAATATTTTGGTTCTAAGCCCTCAAAAAAGTAAAAGTCAGGTAGAAGACATGATTAGTCTTCTGAGATGATTAGTGTGTTACATAACATAAATATATTTTGAGTATTTATTACTGTATAAAATAAAATGTCAAAACAGAATAAAAACAGAAGTATTCTACCTAATGATTAAGAAAAGCTTAATGGAGGAAAATGCAATAAATATGGGAAAGTTTTCTATGGGTAGATAGGTGTTGGAGTACATATTCTGACAATGGGATTTATTTGAGAAGAATGATTCCAAGTTCATTACTCAAAAATTAGTTTGAGATGAGTCATGTATCTTTAAATGATTCATACTTCAGCATATTTTGCATATGAAGTTTCTAAATATTCAATGCTTCAAAACAAGTGATTTTGAATATTATATATTTCATGGATTTCTAGAAAAATTGTGAACACAGTATCTTACATAAGGATTCATTTTTTTTCTAAATGGCTCTGTAAAGATTGAAATAGGGGAACCATGTAGGTGTTAGATAATCAAAATTATCAAGGGCTTCATGACTTGAACTAAGTATTTGGAAAAAATATTATGTCTCCTTAAGAGAAATCAAAATTTGGAAAGGCTTATATGAATGTAAGAAATAAAGTAATATATGTGTTTTACTCATTCTCTTTAATAGGGCATTGTTACATGTTTGGGGAGGGAAAGGTAATTTTTCTGAATTGAACAGGATCTTATGAGTCATTGATAAGAGGTACATGGTATTGGTCATTTAAAAACTAGGTTAGAAATATTCTAGAAAATTCAATGTGTGTTTTTTTTTTTTTAATCCATCTTGCCATTCTTAGAGAATATGGTAGTTACATTAGTTATAGATCTCATTAGAAAAACATTTTTTCAGGTGTCCCCATATGTAAGATAAAACATAAGATTTAGAATTTTAAGTGTTTAGAACTTGCTCTCCAATACTGTAAAAACAATGATGACAGATTGTGAGATGTTTAAAGTGTAATAACTTTTTCATATTTATCTTCTTATTTATCTTAGCAATTACAAATGTAATTTAATTTCACATAATTAAAGTTATGATAAGGGAACTGTTTTTTTAATACTTTCCAATATATAGAAGCTCATACTATCTGAGTAAGTTTCTAATTGAGATTTTGTTCTGAAAGGATTAAAATGACATTTGTGAATTTGTTAATCAGTCACCATCATATCAAATGTATCCCTATCAAATAGTAATGTGTGTTTATCACAGGAGTTTTGAATGAACTTGACCTAATCTTGTATTGCAAGAGTATGAGATGTTATAGCTTGTAAAACTGCTCATTAAACTGTGTGAAAAAGATAAATGCAAATAATAAAGCTTAAAGTTTTAATGATGACTCTCAAGGGGATATTGTATCTGATTTCTATTTCAAATGTTTTTAGAAATGGTAGACTTTAATCATCGTAGAAAAAATTATGAAAATAGCACATATTGAAATTATATATCTCTGTAAACATAATTACTAAAATTCAGTAAAGGCACTCTAACACTAATGTTATGTTGCTAAAAATTTTCATCCTTGTTTACTCTTTTGATGTAATGTTTAATGTGGATTAATAGAAAATGAAAGGGCTTCAATATTTAAGAAACTAAGTTACTAGGCTTAAATTTGCCAGTAGCTCTCATTTGATTCATGACAATTTCTAATTCTTTGAGATTCATACTAGTCATTAGTAGCATCATAGATTTATGCTGATTTGAAATATCTGTGAGTAAATGTTAACAACGAAGTGCTATAGAATGTTACAGAATTTATTTTTCATACAGTATACTAGCCATTTTATTGTAATATAAGCATGCTATTTAGAAAATACAGTAAAAATGTTAAAAACACTTATTCCTAAATTTTTGAAAAATATTAATGATAATATAAAGCAAATGAATCACCATTCCATTGTCACTCATTTATAAAAAATTAAAACATGCATACATTTACATTTCAACATCCTAAGTACTAAAAGAAATAATCATGAAATTTAGATCATGTCTATTATAAATGATTATAATTGTGCTATAATATTTAAGGTTATTTTGACATTTCTATTATTTTATAATAATATTAGCAATGCTGTGAATACAATATGTTTTAGTAAAACTGGAGCTTAGCATTATTTTTCGTGGTTGGTCTAAGAAGTGTTGCCCTGATTTCCATCTCTTTGTATTTATGCCTTTGTGTTCTTCCCATTCTGTAGTAGGGATGAACTTAATGCTCGCTTCTAATAGAATAAAGAAAAAGTGATGGATGTCATTTCTTGGTTAGGTTATACAAATTATGACCTCCATCAGTTTACAGACCTTCCATAATCCATGTTAGCTTTCACAATTTGACAAAGCAAGGTGTCATGTTGGAGAAGTCACATGGCAAGAACTTGAGAGTTAACTTGCCAGCAACCAACAATGAGATTCAGTTTTCAGTCTAAAAACTCACAAGATACCTATTTTGCAAATAACCATGTGTAACTGGAAATAGATTATGTTCATGTGACTGTTGAGATGACCACATCCAACTGATATCTTGAATGTAGTCCATGAGAGATATAAAACATGTCCAAATTTCTGACTCCTAAAAGTAATATAATAAATATGTTGCTTAAAGTGCTAACATTCAGGGTTACTATTTTTGTAGGAATAGGTACTAATATATTTATACTGTCATTATTTATTTCTATAGTGTCACATTCATAAATACTTCTATATTGTTTCAGTTGACTGAGAAATTCCAGATAACTAGAATTTATTCCTGATTTATATTTTTTTTTTTCAAAAAGAGCATATAGGTTGATTTAAAGAGCCCTTGAAAATCTTAATGTAATTTTTATTTCCTTGAACATATACATAAAATAATTTTTGCTATTATAGTATCTCGATTACCAATATAATCCTTGAATTGTAGCTCCTCTGTCACTATCTCCTAGCAATTTTTGTTATCTTATAAATACCTGTTGTTTTAACAATTAATGTTTCTAATTTTCTTTGCTAAAATCTATTTAACTTGTCACCATTGTATAATGTAAGAAAAATAAAGCAAAAGAACCAAAGCAAAGAAAAATGGGACAGAAGAGAAAAAGAAGTCAGAAAATAAAAATGAGTACATATTTCATAACATTCTGAATAGTTTCAAAGATGTATTACAAATTTTGCTTTTGCTTTTTATGTAGTCAAATCAAAGAACTATGTGGGAAAATTTTATAGCATCGTATTTACATCTTTGAGACAAAAACATAAAAATTTCAATAAGTCTTCATCCTTTAGGAGAATTATCTGCTAGGCTTTATTTGCTGATCAACATACCATGCCAAACCTTTTATTGGCTAAGATGTTAATAGAATATTTTCCTTTATTTAAAAAAAAATCAGATGAATTCATTAGGATATTCATGTTATTGGACATGTGACTTGTCTATTTGAATTTTAAGTTCATGTCTTTGTTTTCTTTGGAAAGCTTGTACTATATTTTGATTTTATTCATTGTTCATTAATTTTTCCTTTTCTCTAGAAACATCATATAAAATTTATATCTTTAGATATTAAAGTTTTATTCAATTATTTTCTTAGTTTTTATGTAATGCATTGCTAGACTTTCCTTTTATCAGAAATTATTTCTATAGTGTCTCATTATAAACTAAGCAACTAACATAATTTCACTTTAGCAATTATGTTTTTTATTCCTCTACACTTTTCCCCTGATAGTTTGTTGCCTTTTATTCTTAGATTAATGGATGTAATGCAGCCCTAATTGCATAGATAAGAAATTGGTATGAATCCATACAGAAAGTAATTTCTCTAGTTATTCAAGATGGATTCTTCTTTTAAAAATATAATGTTTTCATAAAGCTGGTGATATTTCACTGATTATTGATTTTAATATCATACTCTATAGAATCTGATATAGTTTTGTTCTGCATTGTAAGTAGTAATATGCTTTCCAGGTGAAGAAAGATAGATATAGGTCATATTGACCAAATATTCACATAAAAGTGTGCTGAACCCAAATATTTGATTAACAACAAAGAAGTCAGAGTTCTGATTGGAGGAGTTGTTTAAAAGCCAGAATTCTTGGCAACTCTGCAATATATTTCATCTCGAGTTACATTACTTTCCTTTCTTAAATAGTATACATGACAGGAACAAGTCTTGGCCATTCCTGTTCTACAACTTTGTGTCGTAATGTGAAAGATCAGGAAAGCTATTTCCGCCTAGGAAGAGTTATATTTCCCTCAAAGATTTATAAAACAGGAAGTAATATTGCTCCAACTCTTGATTACAAGAAAAAAATTAGCTTCGAAAAAAAGAAACATGAGGTCTTATTGGAGAAAAAGTATACAAGTTTTGGTTCATATGTAGCAGAGTAAGATATAAAGAGATTCTGTAAGAAATGCTAGCAGTTAAAGAGAAATTCCAGTTATATTTAACAAATTCATAAAGTTTCAAGTCTAAGTGTAGTCTACTCTTCGCACCACAGAAACCACAGATGCCAAGAAGTTCATAACTACACTTATGTTCATCTCCACCAATCACCCTGGCTATTCATCAGAAAGTGTGAACACAGGGTCAGAGATGAGAGAAAGGTTCCAGTGGTGCCAGAGTTACGAAGATGGTAGATGGCCTACCTCTCAGCATTTGATAATTGATATAAAAATAACATGGATGATTGTCCAAAGCATTATACTAAATGAAATAAGCTAATCTTAAAGTGAAAATATTTACCTGGACAGGAGCAAATGGAAAAAAGGAAGCTTATCCTCTTTTCCTAGGTACGTGGGTAAAGTTGTGTTGTGACTTAAGAGAGGACATGAATCTAAGGTATAAGCAGGCCATAAAAGAGCTTCTGCTGTTGGTAAATAGAAATGGGGTGGAAAATATTTTATCTGAAAAGATTTAACAAAGATGAAAAGTATAGCCTTTTGACGGGCAAAATCATTCAGAAAGTGCTCTTGAGATGCAGACCTAGAGTCAGCTTAAACTCATTTCAGACAAAGGTCATTATGTCCTCCACCCCTGGAATGTACACACATACATGTACATGTGTGCTCGTGTGTGCGCGCATACACACACACATCACATTCTAACACTAATTAACAAGGAACAGAGTCAACTACTAAGGGAAGAGTTAGCGTTTGGAAGAGAACACATCTGAATCATAGGCACACAAGGAAGACAGAAAGTTGAGATGACATCAAAGCATTGTGAAAGATCGTTTGGCAGGCTACTTCTCACTCTAAATATAATTATTTTTATCAAAGTTGTGAAGAAAATTAAAGAAAAGCCAATCTTTTTAACTAATCATGGTACAACAATTAGGTAGACAAATTTATTTCTGTTTTTGAAAGGCATGTGTTGAAAATGAAGATAAGCCATAGAGTGGGATAAAATTTGCAAACTTGTATATAATAAAGTATGTATATCCAGAATAAATAAAGAGCCCTAAAAATCAAAAGGAAAATAAATGATTCAATTAAAATTGGCATAAATATTTCGACAATTTACCAGAGATAAGATGCCAAATAAGACATCAATAAAAATACAGTATACAATTGGTCATTAGGAAAATATAAATATAAATTGAAACTACAATGACATTCACTGCATCTATAAAGATTGGTAAACAAGAAAACAAATGACACACATTAATATTCCAAGTGCAAGTGATGATGTATAGTAACTGGAACTATCATTAAATACTGGTAAGGATGAAAAAGAGCACAGCAACTTTGGATAACATTTTGTCAATTTATTACCAAAACTAAATATATATTTACATTAGACTGAACAACTCATTTCTTGGAGTTTACCCAAAAGAAACGAAAGCCTGTGTTCATGTACAAGCATGCAAAGAAAAGTTTTCAGCAGTTTTATTCATAATTATTGAAACTGCAAATAACACAATATACTTTAACTGGTAAATGGATGCACAAACTGTGGTATAGCTCTACAATGCAAAACAACTCAGCAATAGGAAGTAATAAAATATTGATACAGCAAGAGCATAGATGATTCTCCAAAACATTATACTAAGTGAAGTAAGTTAATTATAAAGGCTAATTCAGAATGATTCACTTTATTTTCTATTCTGAAAAAAGAGAAATGCATAAATGATTGCCAAAGGCTGAAGATGAGGAGGGCATTGATTACAATGGCAAGAGGAAATTTTTTTCCAATCATGGAAATGTCCTATGTAATTTTAATTTAATGAATACACACATTTATCAAAATTCATAAGATTGCATGCCTAAAAGTGCGATATCTTTGTGTTAGTGAACCTTAATGATCTGACTCAAAGCAAAAATGTTAAGAGTAAGAATAATAGGATTTTGAAGATTTAAATTGAAACAATGTTTCACCCACTCTTGTATACTAAATGTAAGAGTAAAAGAAAAAGACATGCATGCCAACTCTTGCATTAAAAACTTAAATAACTATTCTTTTCAGAAAATGACATTGAAAATGCAAAGAACTGATCATAGGTTTATCCCATAAGTTCACTGTGACTTAAAACACTACAAGATAGATCACATAATAACCAATGATGGATGGCTACTTAGATTGGTTCACACATGATGCTATGTGACTGTCTTTTGTTCAAAAACTATCTGTGCAAAATTAACTTTATTGGAAAAATTAATGTTAAATGCTAATGAAAACTATATTAAGTGGGCAACCCAAATATGTAACTAATTCACTTGTTGCTTTCATTTACATAGCTTTGAATATTTATGTGAATAATTTTGTCATGAACATCACTAAACAATAATTCTATTTACATGAAGCATCTGTAGAGAAGGTCAATACCAATTCTTTTTGGACAAGGATGACAACTGCCTTTGCATAATAATAGTGTTATCAAATATGTATATAAATAATCCTATAGAACAATCATGTCATAAATCCTATTTTATTTTTCTGGCACATGCAGTGAAAAAACAAGGCAAGAATGCCATCCCAGTTTTTTTTTATTTTTTATACTTAATTTTATCTTAATTTCTCCTGAAAGAAATGATAGTTCTTTAAGTGTTTCAAAGAATATTCCGATTACCTTAATATTTTCTCTAGCATTGTAAAATAAAGGAGATAAAGATCAAATGATTCTTCCAGTTGGTGATAGTTTGTTGAGTTATTTCTTTGGATCACTTTTTTCAATATTATAGAGGAAGTTATATTTTAACTTGACATGAGATATTAAAAGATCACCAAACACAACAGCAACTATTTATGTTTATCTTCAAAATAAATCAATTTTATATATTGAGACGCTTCTAAGCAAGATATTTAGAGTTATGAGATGTGAGTTGCGTTTGACTCAATCTGCTATCTCTTTAACACTGGTTATAACAATATCTTTTCTAATGTCTTTATACCATTATTGCTAAGAAAATTTAATAGGTTGGAAAATGTTAGAAAATATATGCAACTTTTCATGAATCATTTTTGAATCATCAAATGCAATTAATTATAGTTAGTTTGACAAATAACATTTTTATTTTTATATAAAATCAATAAATATAAATGTAATCTTCCATTAGGGACATAATAGTTATTAAAAAAATTTTCCGAGATAAACAAGACCCTCAAATGTCATTTCTGACAATATTATAAAAAGCAACAGATAATGCTGTGGAATTTTCTAATCATGCTTTCCTAAATGTTTAGAGTTTTTTATTATTTTTAAATTCTGGGTTTTCAAACAAGTATGTTTCTACAACAGTCTCTATCTTTTATAGTATGTGATTGTAATTAGGCCATTTTCTTTCCCTCCATAGGCTGCATTTATTTTTCCAAATGTAATAGCAACACAGAATATGTATATTGTGGTTTTCCATTGTAGAGGTTTTAGTGCACACTCACCTTTATTCATTGATTTAAACTTATTTTAAGATTTGTCTTTTCTCTTATTCCTTGTAAATATTCCTCTAAAACTATAGAGGTGTATTCGATATCTTATTGGCATAAATCATGTTTTAGCAGTTTGAGTTATTCCAATTTGGAGCAAGGAATCAAGGAAGCATGTGGTAAGGAGAAGTTTGTTGTATTTGCTTGATGGAAATATTTAGATGAATATTCTATCATAATTGTGAATTAAATTGATCATTAGAGAGTGCATCAGAATAAAGAGATAACTAGTTTATAGAAGGCACTGGGAAAATCACCAAAGAATAAAATTGAAACTAAATTTTTTTCTTTATCTGAAAATTTGATACCTCATTTCACTTCTCATGACTAAATGCAAAGTGCTATGATCAATGGAACTTTCTACCAATGTTGATCATTTCTTGGGATAGATCTATCAGGGCATACATGCTACAAGGTAAACAAATCCTCACTAGAAATCAGGCTATGACATTATCATACATTTATATAGTGTAAAGTGACATGTAAATTTACCCTTCCTAGGAGTGTTTTTATTTTACATCATAACTTTTTCAGGAATGAAAAGAGATACTTCATTAAAAATTTTGATCATGAGTGAACAGAATGGTGAGGATTTAGTTAGATAAGAAACATCTCAGAGAATCTAAATTTATTCTATGCAAGCTGTTTGTACTCTACCTATGCCAATTGTATTTATTTTTGTTGCCACATTTGTTGAATTCAGGTTAAAATATTTTCTATAGCTTCTTAAAACAACATAAGTCAGAAATTGATATAAATCATTTACCATCTTTCCCCCATCTATTGCCCAAAAAGAACTGCCTTGAGTTTTGTGCAACATCTTTTAGTTGAAAGGACATTTACAGAAAAATATGCTCATGCCATAAATTTCAGAAAACACCAAGACACAATCTGCCTTCATAATTTAGTGTGCAGACTCAGTAAAAAACCAGCACCTCTGGTGAATTATTGTTCCCTGTAGTCATAATGTGCCTTGTTTCACTGTCCATAAAACAATATGAAAAGTGGCACTGTGATGGATTCAGTAGTTATACCATATGTCAGGATATTTTCCTGAAAATATCTTTTGAATATCTAACAAAACAGGTAGCTTCTCATAGGCTGATGCATATGCAAGTCTAAAACATTTTCTGCACACTTGAAAATATCCTCAAGGAAAAGAAGAGGATAATAAGGTGTTAGCACTATTCCGATAATTAAGTGCTCAGAAAGTTAGATGATGACAATTGAAGGTTTCTGGTGTCTGATTCATAGTCACATAATCATATCTCATAAACAATACATGCCCACAACTTTATTGTGTCTGGATGCTAAAATGGCATCTGTGTTGAAAATTCTAGAGTGTCTCAGTTTCTCTGAACGATATTATTATCTTCTTAAGACACTTAAGACTATGCTGTATTCTCTTAACATTTAATGGAACATGTTTCTCTGGAATAATAGTAATATTTTAAAAACTAACTTAGTGTTTGAGAAAGATACCTCTGTTCCCACAATGTTAATAATGGTTAATAATGGTTAATAATGTAAAATAAGTGAAAAACATCAAAGAAAGAATCTATGTGCTGGGGTGAACAATTAATCATTTACTACAATGCAACAATAGTTTAATAAGATAAACATATTTGTAAAGTATGATGGAACTGTTTTTAAGACTTGATTTAGAAGGCATAAATATGATAGTAAGCTTTAAAGCTATACATTCTAAATAATATGCAGATATTTGAAACATAAAATAATACTCAACTAAAACTTTCACTGTTTTTTGTATTCACTATTCTTACTCCACAATAGCCCACAGCCAGATCTCTAGACTTGAGAAATATAATTTAAATAATGAATGATTAAATAATAAAATGTTTCCTAGTATTAAAGTTTTGCTTAAGAAATTTCTTCCAATTATTTAAGTCCTTTATTAAACGAATGTATGACTCCTTTTTTCCAATCTCATCCTTTTCGCAGTCATCATCTTCCTCTTGTCCTTGTGTTCTTTCCCCCTCTATACTTTCTTTGAACAACTGCAGAGGAATATAAAAGTACTAAAGGCTAGCTTTTAAAGTGATTTATTTATTGAAAGAAAATAATTTTACAATTTGAAGAAAACAGAGTAATAAAGAAGTTACCAGTTGCATAAAAAAAGTTAAGTATTCACTCCTAGGTTTATTCTTGTAGGGAAAAAGAAAAAAAAAGTAACAGTTTTGCTATAAATATTTTCCTTTGGAAAATATCATAAAATGAAACAGTAATCTAAATTGTCCTAATTTAAACATTTTATTTTTTTTCACTTTCCTAGGAATTAACATATGTGCCATGAGATAAGTAATTGATAGATATTATTTTTATTATTGATAAATATAATACTTCTAAATAGTTTTAACAGTTGCCTGTATTAGTTATACACAATTACAACTTCACACACCATTAAATTGTGCCAATATGATGCACAACTAATAGTTCATTGTGAATAGAATATTGGACATGAAACTTTGATTTAAAGTTAATTGCCTACTGGCTGCTTAATCTTGGGAACTTCATTTAAGCCTCTGATTTTTTTTTCATCTGTAGAATGGGACATTATGAATATGTTCTACCAGAGCTGTTGCAATGTTTAAGAATATGACAAAGTACTGTACACACTTTAAAGAGTAAAATGAATAAGTATTTACTAAGAACAGATTTATTTTTCTGTGGAAACGAATACAGCATTACCTCAAACATAAGATTTGAGATGAAAAGATCACAAAAATATAAATCCAACCAAGAAGAGAAGATAAGCTACAACCTAGAGAACATAGTACCACACAGTTTAGTCAGTCCTTAAGAGATAGTTAATGTGATGCATTAGAAAGCATAATATATTTGTAAAGTGATTCGATCATGTTTTGTGATATGATAAATTGTGCATGCTTGCTTTGTAATATTTTATTACAAATTGTTGTTTTTTTTCCTATAATCTAATGCCAGAAACCAAAATGAGAAATTAAAAATTATAATAAGATATCCTAATTGTCTATCACTTCAGGCTTACAGAAGACTATACCTTCACTACTAGGAAACAGTAACTATATCTTCTATGTGGTTTGTCAATAGATAAACTTTATATTATGTGTCCCTCCTAGGATAGTAGGAAAGGTTTGTCATTGTTCAGAGTTTTTAAAGTTGTAAAGCAATCTCCCTCTGCTAGCAACCCAAGACCATAAATTAATCTGTCTTCAGTAGAAAAATAATCATATTTTTTTGAAAAATGAATATCCCTTATATTGCTGAATAAGCAATTCAAGTGCATCCCTGTGGTTCAAGCAGCTAAAACACTTAAGGTACAGGAACTATGTTCAAAACTCAGAAGCAGAAGTGAAAAACAAACAAAAAACAACAACAAAAAACACTTGAGGGCTTGTCAAGAAGTGACTCTTAGTGGCGTTTCCAAGATAACGGATGGTTAAGAGCTCACATATCCCTCACAGATATAACAAAACTACACCCATGTAAAATCTATACTTGAAAAGGAATGAGAAAACAGTAATTCCACAAAAAGAAAACATACATATCATTATAGATGGTAAGAAAAGCTGATCTATCTTGTTCTTTCTTGGCATCACACCACCCTGCTCAGATGCACCACAGTTCATAGGGAGAAAACAGTGACACGAATACTCTCCCCAGAACTGAAGGGTCTGATACTTTAGCGGGTGCCCCATACCTGTGTACTGCTTTCATTCCTGAACCAAAAAACTCAGCATGAAGCAGTAAAAGGGATAATCCCTATGAGTCAAGATGCAGTTTCCAGAGATTAATATTGCAGGAAGCCTCCAGGGGAAAAACGCCTGCCACTACACCATTAGTGCACTTGTACTAGGTTGTTGGTGCTCATAATTGATATTTCCCAGGTTTCCAGAGACAGATGATGAGACCTTCAACTGTAGAAATAGCTGAGTCCTATCAACATAGAGCCTTTCATTCTGCAGCTCTCTTAGGTAAGATCATTTAAGAGGATACATTGAAATAGCAGTTTCCACAACCTGCTAAGCAGCTTTGCTGTCTTCCTGATACTTCCTAGAACTTCCACCCTCGGTCCCTGCTGGGACTGAAGAACCTATGGAGAATTGAGTGATCTTCACAGCAGAGAGTTCTTTGTTAAAGCAGTTTCCAGCCCACTCTCTCTAGTGGCCACTGTTGGGGCTTGTGTTGGGACTGTGGCCTGCTTGAAGGCTAGGTTCACAACTCTGGATCTCTTTCCTTGTGCCTTGCAATTCATGCCTGTGATTCTGGGGAAAAGCTATGCAACACCTAACCCAACTCCAATACAGGATACTGGACCCTCAGGCTTCAACTCAATGCTGGCTCTAGAGTTTAAAAAAATTTAATGAGACATCACATCACACATCAAACACCTAAAGTCAGCAGAGTATTCTAGATTAACATCCCAGGTCAATATTCTCAAAAATGATACCTTCACACAAGTCCTTTGCATCGGGGCAGCCTAACCCATAGAAATAAACATATGTTAAACAGAGAAAAGAGACAGAGAAATATACACAAATTGATGAGTCAAAACAAAATTGCAGAGGAAAATCTGAATGCGACAGATTTGAGTAAACCACCCTATAAAGACTTTAAAGCAACAGTTTAAATGATACTGAAATAAGGAGAATAATGAAGGAACAAAAAGTGAACTACAAAAGGAGACAGGAAAAATTTATGGCTGTTCTCAATAGAATTTATGCAGTCAAAGAACAAAATAGCTGAGCTCAAGAACATAACAGAGGGTTCACCTGTAGGTTAGGGGGAGAAAAAAAACTACAGTTGAATCAGCGAGCTACAAATTAGAATGTGGAATGTATTTAAGAAAAGCATCAAAGAGAAAAAAATAATTAGAAGAAATGAAGATTGTATATGAGACATATGGAGTAACAGCAAGAGGAATAACATTTGCATCAAAGAGATCCCAGAAGAAAAGACAGAAAGGGTCATAAAATTTCTTAATAGATACTTTACACAACAGAAGGGAATGGTATAATAAATTGAAAGTGTTAAAAGAAAAAATCTTCCAACCAATGATACTCTACCCTGCTAGATTATCACTTAGAATTGAAGAAATGATAAAGAGATTTAGAGACAAACAAAACCAGGTTTACCAGAAATACTACAGGAGTTGAATAAAATGTAAAGAGCTCTGCTTTGAAGCAGTAAGACGTAAAAAATATAAAATGTGGTAATTAGGAGAGTAAAACTGTGGCTTGTTGGAATGAACACAAGATTTACTTGCTTATGTCAAATAGAGTGTAAGCATAGAAATGTTTACATAAACTGAAGGATAACCTCAAAACAAATTCATAGAAAAAAAATGAGAAAATGAAAAGGGAAACCAAACACGACAAAATTGCTTTCAAAGCATGTAAGCAGAAAGTAAGAGACAAAGGAAAGTCTGCCAGAAAAAAAAATATTCAGAAAACAATTAAAAAAATAACAATAAACAGGGATATATCAATAATCACCCTACATGTTAATGGACTGACTTCACCAATCAAAATACATAGAATGATCAAATGGGTTGAAAAACATAACCCAACATTCAGCTACATGTGCTAAAGTTGTCTGCATTTGAAAATTCAAGCTCAGTGATTGAAAGATAATCCTACAGGCAAATGCTAACCAAAAAAATAAGGACATTCATATTTGTTTTAGATAAAATAGACATATAATTAAAGAAGATAAAAGATGTAAATGGACATTACATAATGATTAAGTGGTCAATTCAGCAAAAAGACCTGACTCATTAACATATGTGTACCTAAAAAGGAGCATCAAAATACATTAAACTATTACAAAGAAAGAAGATTTTAACACCTTGGTTTCAACAATGGACAGATGAGCCAGGAAGAAAGTTAAAAGGGAAACACCAGCTTTAAGTGACAAGTTATAACAGATGGGGTTAATAGACATTTAACAACACCACAGAGTTCACATTTTTCTTAAGAACTCATGGAACATTCTCAAGGATGGACCATATGTTGAGACACAAAATATGTCTCAACAAATTTATAAAGATTACAATACCACCAAGCATCTTTTCCTATCACCAAGACATAAAACTAGAAATTAACCACAAAGAAGATGAAAATATCCAAAATATTTGGAGGTTCAGCAATATAACTTCTGAATGATTTTTAAGTAAAAGAGAAAATCAAAGGAGAAATTAAAAAATATGTAAAGACAATAAAGACATGAGTTACTAGAACTTATGAGACACAGCAGAAACTATTAGTAGGGAAGTTTATAGTAAGTTATAATTATTGTTCTACCTTAAGAAACAAGAATAATCATAAGCAATGTAACCTTATACTTAAAGCAATCAGAAAAAGAACAAATGGAGCCAAAATTTGGCAGAAGAAAGGCAAGGGCAGTGGTGGATAACATTTGATGTTGTAATTTCTAGATCTTCTGGAAGCTAACTAATTCTCTTTAGAATATTCATCTAACTTCCTTAATCTGTTAAAATTGATCATAATGAGAACATTTAGGTTATTAATAGTTGAAAAATTTATATCTATTGCTCCTAGCAAAATTACTATAAGCTCATGATCACATATTATAAAAGCTATTAGGTAATTTTTTTACTGTTGCCACTAGCATAAATAATAAGATTTAAAATATACACATTTATTACACATAATTATATTATCGCAATTATGTGTCAATTGTTAATTAAAAGCAGTGCTCATGATTTTTTCTGAATTATTTTTCATTTCAGTTCTTCAGAGGGTTGATTTATGAAGTTGAAAATCAAATAATTCATTTAACCTTTACTTTTCCTCCATTTTCTCTGTAGCTCCTTGACATTAATACCAGTAATCTAGAAAGAAAAAAATCTACCAAATTTTCTAAATTATTTTCCAAAATATATTGTTTCTTACATAAAAAATTCTAGTGATATTTAGCTTCTTAACAATCTAAGTTTATTGATTTTATTTTGTTTTGAGACAACAAAGGTCTTTAGTAATTTTTTTCCATAAATTATTTACCTAGAAAAAATTATATTTAAAACTGTAATATAAGAAAATGATGCTTATTGACTTTAATGTGATTATTGGAAGTTCCACCAATATTTAAAGAAAGATATAATGCAACATAAATTATAAAATATTACTACAATAAATTTTCTAAAAATTCTAAATAATTAGTGTCATACTGGATTTTTTAATTGAGCATAGTATTAATTATCATTATTATGGAAATTCTCCCAAAATCAGTAATTTATTTTTTAAATTGCAGATTTATTCTTTTTGTAGAAATAAATAAGATAATCTTGATTTATATAAAAATGAAAAGAACTCATGATAGCAGTTATAGATCTCATGCTTTATGATTTCAAAGCTTATTACTGACATAGATATGTATGAATAATTATCTTTGCATAGTTTGTCCAAAGATTTGCAGTTATTCTATTTCTTGGTATTGAGTAAGGAAAAGAGGAAATTTATTATAATAATTGCTGGTAATAATAGTAATTTCTCTGTTATTACAGATTCTCTGAGTATCAGATTTCAAGACTCTTTGATTAAGTATGCATCATTTTTATCACGAGACATATCTGTGAGTTATATGGGGAGGGACTAGAATGAAGTCTAGAAAGTTACCATATCTCTGTGCAAATCTTGAGCAAATACTGAATGTATTTCCCCCAAATACATGTGTCAAAATCCTATTTAGCAGTCTTATACCTGCTGATTAATGTCAATTACTTCTACCAACGAAGTGATATCATTTTCGCCTCCCTAGGCATAAGAAATCCTCTTAGATGAAGGCAACATACCTTACTTGAATTTTCATGGTTCTTTTCCATTTCTACTCTGGAAGACTGTAACTCTTTGGTGACCAGAATATCCATCCCATGCAGTATAGAGCTGTAGGAAAACCCAAAAAATTCCTCACTGGGTCATTGAGAGTGATGTTAAGTAGGAACCACTCCCTCGAGTCCCAGATTCATACATCTTTGATATCAGGGTGTCAACAGCACATAGAATTATGATTTAACACATATACTGCACCATAAATGTTGGCACATTCCTTGTTAGTTTTTCTTCTGAGGTGGTACTTCAGGTGCACTTTTAGAAATTTACAAATTCAATGAGTTTTCTACATTTAGAATGCTGTTACAAATTCAATGAGGCTCATTGTCTCTCTATGTTTTGTTGCTTGACCTGTAGATCTAATGAAGATAAGTTTACTTCCCACCATCTTTGTTGTAAAGTAGATCCCCTGTATACTTTGCAGTGTGGGATTCAATGTTTCTCAGTCATTCAGTCAGTAAAGTTCTGGAGAGTAACCATGATTGAAGTTCTTTAATTACTAACAAAGATAAACCAATACCCAAGTAAGAACAGAATCATAACCAATGGAAGAGAGCCAATATAACCAATATGGCTGCAAGTAAATTAATGTTCTCCTCAAGGAAAAATGCTGAATGAGAGATACAGTTTCAATCTCTGTTGACTATGAGTTGAACATTCAGAGGCAAGTGTAGATGGATCAGTCTTTAACTTGGTAAGCTGAAGTACGTTTTGTTAAGTGTCTTGTCACTGCCACAGTATTCATTATGTTTATATACTTCCCTCTTGTCAGTGCTGGGGCAGCTAATGATGAAAGATGACTAACTTCTACTGACCTAGACATTTTTTCTACTTATTGTCTGTTTGCCTCTTTTGCGGTAAATGCTTTCTAGTGGGCATATATGTACGAAAAAAAAAATCACTTTGTTCTCACTTCCATGAATCATCTTCAGACAACCTTATTTCAAATCTCACAGTTTTTTTTCTTATCAGAATCCTAAGTAGAAGTCCAGACCACATGCCATAGCCAAGAAATCTGTTTATATTAATGTGAGAAAATAAATGTGCTTGGACCATGTCCTTAAGAATTAGAAAGGTCATCTAGATTGCTTTAGCAAAACACACTTTTTATCACAGATAACTGTGACTATAATGTATCTGCTATCCAATTTATATTTCTTCCAGTTTTATTGATATAATTGGCAAATCAAACTGTGTAAGTTTAATGTGCACAATATGATTGAATATACATATATATTAGAAAATGATTACCACAATAAGGTTAGTTAATGCATCCATCAGTCACACAGTTGTTGCTTTTCAAAAAAAAAAAAATTGCCTCATGCTTTGGCAGACTAGCTATTGAGTGTAGTTGATATACATCCAAGGTCCCTGGTTCAAGACTTGGGATTGGGTGAAACTGCCAAGATAAACAATTATATAAAATAAAGTGCTTTTTCCTCTGCTCTCTTCCTGCCTGACTCTGATCACTTTCACTCCTGTCTGCATCTTTCCTTTAAGAAAAAAAAAAAAGTTTATTTTTGTTTTCTATGGTGGGAACTTTTAAGATACTACTTTTTTTTTTTTTAACATCTTTCAAGTATTCATAGAGTATTTTTAACTATTGTCACCATACTGGGTTTATCTAATCTCTAGATGTTTGCATCCTTTGAACACCTTAACCAAGTCCTCCACCCATCACCAATCTATTCTGTTTCTATAAATTCATTTTATTTGTATTCCACATATCAGTGACATTGTACAGTATTTCTTATTTCTCTTTCTTGGTCTGATTTACTTTACATAGCATAATACCTTAAAGGTTCATCCACATTGCTATAGATGACAGGATTTCCTGTAATTTTTGTATTCATATGTGTATCTGTGTATGTGTACATATAACATATTTTTTAATCCATACATCTATCAACAATAGACTTTCTATGCCATACCTTTTGTAAATGATGCTGCAAAAGCACTGTGTACAGGTATCTACTAGAGATAGTGACTTACTTTTCTTTGTATATATGCTCAGAAATAATATTGCTGTATCATAATGGCAATTCTGTTTTTAATTTGTTGAGGGACATTACTGTTTTCATAGTAGCTGCATCTGTGTACACTATTACCAACAGTGTACAAAGTTTTAAGTTTTTCTTCCTTCTCACCAAGACTTGGTATTTCTTGACTTTTTTATAATAGTCATTTTAAGTGATGAGAGATGATATTTTATTATAGGTTTGCTTTGCATTTGCTTGATTATTAGAAATGTTGAACAGTTTGCTCACTTGTTTTCTATATGAATGCATTATTTGGAAAAATTCAGGTCTTTTTCCTATTTTCAATGCAGCTTTCATTTTATTTGCTATTGCTTTGTATGAGGTTCTTTTATATTTTGGATATTAACACACTATCAGATGTGTGGTTTGCAAATATTGTCTTCGCTTTTTCACTTTGTTAACTTTTTTTATTGTTTGTTTTTTGTATGTTTCAGATATACATCATCATGAATCAACAGCTATATATAATATATTCAGTTTACCACCAACAGTCCAATTTCATCCTTTACCATGTAAAGGTAAAGGTATTTGAACCCAATTCAGTATTGTTGAAACAATGAATCCGTATGATGTTCTATTGGATATCAGAGAGTCCAGATCTTTAGATTGTATTGTAACCCAGGCAGGGGCTATTAATGTAAATTTAAGGCAAAACTATAAATATCATTGTTAATTCTAGGTGAACAAGACCTGATTGCAACCCCTTATTTTTAGTGGAATAGAAAATAATACAAATCAATATCAAAACCATGACTAATCAAAGGTCTTTTATTCTGTTTTAGCAAAGATTTCACATATGGCATAGAAGTTGTAGTGGATGCAACTGTATGTATGAATTTATAGTAAGATGCCATAATTCTCCACAATCTATCTGGTTTCTACAGGTAGCACTAACCCATTGGATTTACAGTACTATTTTATTTTTATTAATTCCAATAGTATGTGATATTTACAGAGATATGCATTTGTCCTTTTTCACTTTGATGAATGCTACAAATAAAAACAGTATTGGGGTTACTTCAATTGCCAAGTATGTCAGTTCAAATTATATTCTTGAAGACATGGCAAATAATCACCGAATATGTCTAGCACCCCTGTGTATCAGGACTCATTTATTAGCTGGCCTCTCTAGACTCCTACCCTAACAGGTGGCTCAAAATTCTTTAGGCATCAATATGAATTTAATAGTTCTAGAAATATTAGGGTCCTAGAAGTGTATATTTTCTGGGAATAATCTTGGTATGTACTTACTATAGTGGTGTATGAGACTTTAGGAAAAAGTAAGCTGCTTTTCTCAGTTAAAATTTCCAAGATTCAGTAATTGTATGCTTGCTATTTTGCTTAAGTGTAATAAGAACAACGACTAATAATATGTTTATTAAAATCATTTGATCTATGACTATATGGACAATGCAACAGGTATAATGCTAAGATTAGACATTTGATATAGCTAAATATTTTGGGATCTTTAATATACTACTATAGAATGACTAGATACATGGATGATGATGAAATTAAACTTAATCTTAGGTCTACCATCATTCATAAATGTATCATATTCTTCATATATTAATATATTATTGCCTTTTAAAGAATAATGCATTGAATTTTTCTAAAAAGCAGTAAAAAATAAAACAGATAGACTTATTGACTAGTAAGACATTTAGTGCATTCTTCCATCTAAGGATTTTTTCCCCAAAACATTATTGATTTGGGCCCAGAGATAAACCCAGTCACTATGAGTGATAAACTATTGCCAAATCCCATTGACTTTTTTCTCTTTTTGCTGTAGTTTTTGGCAGGTCAATGAATTATCCCCGGCTTATCCTTTGTTCTCTAAGGCATAAATCAAGATTTTAAACAATGTTGGATTCTCACAAGTTTATAGGAATAAAGTCAAATATAACCTAAAAAGATGAAAGATTTAGTTTACTTGAAATATATTGCTCTGATAGATACTGGTACTGTAATTGATATTTATTAATGATTAGAAGTGTGCTTTCATAAATTTTGAATTTATTAATGATAGAAAAAGTTTGCTTTGATTTTCTTTGTACAATTTAACTTTAGTAGTTTTTAAGATATAAATAATTTTTACAATTGCAATTAGTGAAGATCAAGCAATATAGTCACAAAGCTATTAGCAAAAGCTGAACACTTTCTACCTACTTACTATCATCATCATCATCATTATATTCATCATCATCATCTATCCAGCTACCAATCAATCTAAAGTCATTACATCTAAATCTAAGTTGTAAACACCATTAATATCTCTATTTCACAAGGGTGAAAATGAGGCATAAAATGACTATGTAACCTGCTCAAGTGAACAAATCTAGTGTGTGGTAAAACAAAAATCTGAATTTAAGTCATCTTGCTTAGTGTCCTTAGATTTTAAAATTTTGTATTTTATACCTTTTAATAAGCAAGTTATAAACAATTGTTAATCTGTTTAGAATGTTTTGAATACTGAATTTAAATTAAAATATCAGACTTATTAAAAACACACAAAAAATAATAAGACACATAAATAGGTTATTTAATCCAAAACTAATAATGCACTATTTTGAAGTATTCAAGTTAATATATAATTCTAAAAAATAGGCACTGCCGTGGCTTAAGAGTCATTATAAGTCAATATAGGATTTAATTTTGTGTATGGTTAGTTTTGACTCTCACACCAATAATTCACTCTTCCACTATTACATTCACAAGTTTTCATTGTCATAGTAATGTTGCATTTTCTGATGTATTTGTGACATATCTGCTGTATATTTGACGTTTTATAATTTTTAGAAAATAAATGTAACTCATATAGGGAGAATAATATAGTTAATATTTTTTTAAACCTCAAGTTAAATTAAGTATGCTATATTGACTTTATTGAAAATCTATTTTCTTTCCTCTTTATCATTTTACTAGTTGCATTCAAATTTTCCCAAACATTACCTATACTATAGAAGAACTATTTTAAAAACCAACTTTCTAATTATCTTTCAATAATAGCTTCTTATAGTATAACATAAATATTTAAGATCAAATTACATGCAAGTAAGTCCTGAATTTCTATTTAAGTTACTCAATCCTTATACTTGAGGGACATTAATTAAAAAAGCTTTCATAGGTATAATAGAATCGTCCATATAAAGACAAAGGACAATAAACAGGTGAAAGGAGTGCAACAAAACTTGAAACAATATATTAAAATGCTCTGAAGTAACTCATATTTATAAACAGACTGAAAAATGATCCTTCTAAAATATATTGTATCATATTCCTTCCTTACCTAATGCCCCCATATTTCTTTCCACTGCACTACAATTAAACTATCTTCCTTTATTTTAGGGTGAAAGGTTACATAATACATAGTTTTCATATCTCTCCTGAATTCAGTTCATGTGCATGATGTTTTTATACTTTAACCACAATGGCCTATTGTAGTCAAGAAAGCATCTTGTTTTCCCGTTAAGAAAACATCAAGTTTATTCCTGTCTTAGGGTTATTACTCCTGCTATTATTTTCTGAAAACAGAACTTCTTGCATGACTGGCATTTGTATCATTTCAAATTTCCTATTAAATGCCAACTTCAAAGGAAGGCTCTCTCTTAACACCCAATCTAAATAACCCTAACTGTCATTTTCACATTACTCTGCCTATTGCCTTTATTGAATTGTCATGTCTCAAAGTTATCCTCCATTTATTTGTTTTCTTTTTACTACTTGTAGGCTTACCTGTAAAATGTAAGTTTTGTGAGATAATAAAACATAAATCTTGTTCTTAATTCATTTTTTCTTATTCGCTATCATATCATTGACATTACACACACTGACACACACCTGAATGCTCAATAAATATTTATAAAATTAAGAAAAAACAGTCATTAAAAACAGATCTTTTTTTTTCTCTATCATTTAAACAACATATAGTCATTTACCTGCTCCTCTAACTTCCTGTGGCATGATTCTTAGAAGCATCGTAACATGAAGATTACCATTTGGAATAACAAATCTAAATGAACGTCTTTAAGTCTGTGAAATGTGTGAATTTGTGTGACAAGAAACATGAACTATAAACTGTTGGCTCATTTCTTACATTACAGTTTTTTATATTCTTATTGATAATTCAAAATTTTTCATTGAGATATAATTTTCATAGCATACAGTTCTCACATCTATATTAAACTGTTTAACTATTTTCAACATTTATAGAGTTGTGAATTATTATCACAATTGAATTTTAAAACATTTTCATTACTCCATAAATACGCCCTATACTAATTTGTAGATTTTCTCCAATTTCAGCTCAATCTGTCCTGTACTCATAACCCTAGGCAATGATCAATGTATTTTGTTTCTATTGATTTACCTTTGCTAGACATTTCACGTAATTGTAATCATGTAATATGAATTTTTTTGTAATTAAATCTTTAGATAGTGAGTGACTCAAAGAAATATTTTCCTTTTATTTTATTTAGCTTGCCTTTCTTTAAAAAAAAACTATGGCGTATTAGATTTTTATCATGGTGTAAGAAGCTACCACAGACTTACTGACTTAAATAATGTCCACGTGTAGCTCAATATTCTATAGATCATAAATCCAGACATGGCATAGCTGAATTCTTTCTTCAGGATATCACAAGGACAAAATCCAGGTAGCTGAACATCTTTGTATCTAGAGCTTGGTATCCTTTGTAGGAATTTACTTGCTTATAGTTGTGGAACTGAGGTTCTTGCTTCTTTGTTGACCGTTATGTAAGACCATTTCTAGGCATTACATGCCATTCTTGTTCCTTCCTACTGGACTTTCTTCATCTTCAAAGTCAACAGTAAAGAATAGACTTCATTTTTGCTCATGTCAAAATTCTCTCATTTAATCTGCTTATGGATTTATCTGACTAGGCCAGTTTGCCAATCATTCTCTCTCATTAATTATAGATTGACTGTGCCATCTAACATAGCTTAATCACAGGAATTTCATTAATTGTATCAATATTTTAAACCCACACAGAGGGTCAGAGATATTTATACAGTGTTTATTGCTAGCAGACACAAATATTGGAGACCAACTCAGAAATTTGCCTACCACTAAAAAGATATTATCTTTGGTTTTAATCATATATAAATTTTTAAACAATGATTTATAGATTTCTTTATCTCAAAAACATTAAAATTGCTGTATAATATGCATTGAAATATTAAAGCAATAAATAAAAACCCATGATTTTACATATATATAATTCATATATAGACCATTAAAATCTTAGGTAGAAAATAAGTTGATCATAAATTATACCACTCTCGGTTACTTGAAAAAGACTCTCAAGTAAGTTTAATTTTTAGTAAAGGGTATTTGTATATATATACATGTGTGAGTGTGTGTGTGCATGTGTTTTTTATTTCAGCACTGAGTGAATTTTATAGATGTTTAATTTACATCTAAGAGATAATTGCCTTGCTTAATAACTAACCAAAACTTAGGCAATATTTCATTTCATCGAAAAAGATAAAATGTTACCTGCTTATTAAGCATGGAAGTAAGACAAATGGTTTCAAGTCAATTAACCATATGAAGAGCACATAATATATTTTGCTTCAGAAAAATTTATCTATTTAAATTGAGATGAAACTTGAAAACCTGCATCCTACTATAATTAAGTTTGGTGGGTTCCAAAAAACATTCCAAGAAGGGGCTTAACATTTTCCTCTTACTTTACTAGTTATATGACTTTTGCTATTTACTGGTTATATGATTCTCAGCAAGTTTTTCTGCAAGATACTCTTTCAATTTTCTTTATTCAGAATGCTGTTGCTCCTAACAAACTATGCACATTCCCCATCATCCCCTAATTCTTCACCTCTACTCTCTGTCACTAGAATATTTTGACTAAATGTTTTACCTCTGCCTATCTTGTCCACAGCAGGAACCCTAGGAAAGGATCACACATGCTACATCAACCACAGTTTAATCCTCGTCTTTCTGCAGCTACCGACCATTCTTACCCATCTCTCACCCTTTCCCCAGTTTCTAGAATTCCACAATTGGCTCTGAAGCTCAGTAATTGTTATAAGCAAAATCCCCTCTTTCTTCAAACTCTTGCTAAATGTTCCCTTTCTCATTTTATCTAACATAAAATTGGCTTTTCCTGAGGACAGAGGGTCCTCGCGGGGTTGGAATTTTCCCCATAATAACTTCGGCAACACTAAGCCTTCAGATGTAGTGTGTCCTCCTTTCTCATTGCAGCTTCCATACTTCTCTCCATTTCTTTTCTTACAATTCCCTAGATTAGAATCGTTTTAGATTGTATTTTAATCTTTCTAGTTGTACTTTACTACTAACCTTGAAATCAATCTTTTTCTTTGTTCATTATACTTCCTAAAATATAGTCTGCTTTCCAATAAACCTCTTATCTTAATTATTGATGTTTATATTTTACTATTTAATAACACTCAGTAGAACTTCCAGTAGAATATGGAAAAAGAGCTTAAATAAGTGTTCTCTCGCTCGATTTTTTGTGTGTGTGTTGTCTTGGTTAATATTTTTTGATGAGAATATATCATTTACTAAATTTATTTTTGTCCAAGATCCACATGTAGTAGGTATGATTAGCAACAGAAATTAATATTCCCTAGCTGAAACTTTAGTGGGTACTGGCTAGAATTTAAATTCAAAATTTTATTCCCTAGCTAGTACTTAGAATAGAGCTACTCTACAGTGTTAATGTGATATAATTTAATAGTCTAACATATGGGTTAGAATGATAAATATCCCTTAAGAATATTCAGAAATTTTATGTGTGTTTCTATATGTCTGTGTGTATGCCATTTCTAAAGAAAGGTAGCTCAAATGAAATTATTTTTTCTCAAAGATAATGTGCTTGACACATCAATAAAAGTGAGATAGAAAGAAAGAATCAAATTCTCAGGTATTTCTTATGGAAAAATTAAACTAGATATAACACATTTAGTAAAATCTCTTTTGAAGTACATACTGACAAAAGCTCATCTGAGTAAAATTCTCAGGAATGCATTCCTGCATTGTTTATAATGTGGAAGAAAATATCATTACTAAGCATATGCCTTAGTAAATTAGTAATTCTTAACCTAATCTTTATTAAATATTTTAAGGTTGTTTTCCAAAAATGAAAGCCTTAATTTTCAAATATTGAGTGTTTTTCCAAGTTAAAATTTTAAAATAATCAGGAATTAAGTAATATTCTTTGGTGAAAGATTTCTTATGAAAATTATTTTCTGATTCCTCAGTTCCCAATTTCCTTGATTTTCCCAGGCACAAGATAGATAAAGTTAAAAAACAATCTAAATGAAGGTCAAGGAGTACATGTAAAATCACAATTGATACTAAAGATAATATGAAATTAGTATTAATCATCTGTTTTCTTGAGTAGAAATACCCAGCTCCATCAAGTCAGTTTTTTTATTGTCTACTCGAATGAATAGGACTCTATTGTTTAGATCTAATGATCTATCATTAGACTAGTAAACAAGAATTTTGTTTTATTATTCAGACTCTGAATTTAGTTCATTTGATCCATACTTAATTTTGACCACATCTGTGAGAGCAATCAAATCAGAAAAATCATGGGATAGAGAATCTTAGAGTTAAACTCTAAGGTGACTATTAAGAAGCTCCAAGTCTCTAATACCTAAGAACTTCTTTTACAGATTCTTCTCCTAAACTAAATTTTACATCTACTTTTTTTTTATTGCTGATAGCATCACTTTCATTTAAACCAATATTTATTTGCTCATAAATTGCTGAAGCAGCAACAACGTCCCTAGATCCCTATCACCATTTCTGTGCTTTTGTTGCATTAGTTCCAACATCCTGGTTAATGTCTTTCCTCCTGCTTAGATAAAGTTCCCAAGATCCAGTTTAAATACAGATTTATCTGTGCAGTCTTCTTTATTATCCTCATCAATAACATTCTCCCTCCTCTGAATTCATTTTAGCATGAATTTTGCTATCACATAGCTTAAAATCTCCTGGTGACTCTGAAAGTACTTCAAAAATGACTAATAATATGAGCTTGGGCAAAAAGAGTGATATTAACTATAAATATCTGAGGCAAGAGAGACCAGCAAGGCCATCAACATAAGATTTGTGTTTAATGAAAAATGGCAGTGTGATCGCAAAGAGGAATGCTTCAAATTTTAAGGGCAATATCAGGAAGTAACTTTGAAAATAACCAAAAATAAGAAACAATTTACTGTTACTCATCTGTAGAAAATTTGTGAGAACATGGATATAAGCACATAGTATGTTAAATAAAACTTACGTAACCATTTTCTGAAATTCACAAGGATTCTTAAGGTCTATCCCAAAATAGCTTCAAAAAGAGACTACTTCCTTATTTAAATAAAATCAGGTACAATGCAAAACACTACAACTTTCAACAAGAGAATTTTTTAACAGCAGAAATACTTTTCTTTATTAAAAAATATTGCAAACTGAGCTACATAGTAAGAACTTATTTGGGTTTTCCTAGCATTGTTCAAAAGAGAAATAATGTGATTTGGTATGATTTGTATCAGGTATTCAGAGAGAATAGTCCCTAGAGGAGACAAGGAAAATTTATCTCATTACTACAGGATGATAGAAATATTTCTTAAAGAACAATGAATTCTCTCTGTTCCAATTCACTGCTCTCCAAGTAATGATTTGATCTATCATTTGTTTTCCTGAGTAGATAGACTCAGCTGCACTAGGATTGTTTCTTATGATCCACTCCAGTTAATCAAACAATATTGCACATAGCATGTTAATAAATAGACAGCATGCTTCATTAACCAGTCTTCTATGAAATTGGTTTACTTGATTTATACTTCATTTTGACAATACATCTAAGTAAATTAATAAAACAAAAATCCTAAAGTGAAACAATTAGAATAAATACACCCTTAAAGCATTCTGAAAAAAAAAAAAAAAAAAAAGAACTTTAACAGTTTTAGCTAAGTGAGCTATTTGAAGTAAGCCAGAACCAAAATACATATACCTGTCTACCCTGGTGGAGTAGCAGTTAAGTCAATCACCTCTGAAGGATGCAAGCCACATACTCCTGAGTTTGTCCTGGGTTTAGTCAGAAACAACAGTGTAAAAAACTAAATGGAAATAAAATTTAAAAAAATAAAAAGTGTGGGAATTATATTACATGCTACAGCAATGGAAAACCTTGAAAACATTAGGTTAATAAAAAGAACCAAATTTAAAAATATATATATGTATATGTATACATAAACACACACACAAACACATACATATATATAATCAAATAGAATAGAAATAGATTTATGGGTTTAAAAGGAAAATTATTTATTAATCATTTTACTATTAACTTGGATATTTGAGGCAAAACTGAAATTTTTAAAGAATTTGAAATAGGTTGAAAAATAAATATATTAATTTTTTAAATGTGTTAATTTCAATGATGTGTTGGGATGTCATCGTTATATGTATCTAAGTTAAAGGTGATTAAGTTGAAAATAAGATATATATTTTTGAAAGTTAGTTTTTTTATACTTATTCCTAAAAGGAATGAATTAATTGTAATTCATAAGCTGATTCCATTAAGTGAAAAAAAAGTTTGAATATGTTTTAGGGTCAATACTTCAAAAAATTTATAAACAGTGAACAAGCTTAACCATTGTTAATTATTAAACTTACAAAATAAATGTAATTTAAATTAAATATAATCTACATCTTTATATAAAAAAAGTCTGATGATATTACCTATTTGTCATATCATCTCAGTAACTTTAAATATACTAACAAACAACAAAATTCACATTTGAATAATGAAAATAACTTGTTGGGGTTATGACTGTGGGTCTTCTCATTTCTTCAAATTCTATTTTCATATTTAGAAAAAAACTCAAGAATGAAGAAAAGGAGTTAAACAGATGGCAAATTAATATTGCTCATATTTTTCTTCATTTCTCTCCTTTATTGTTCATCATTTGGTTTATTTGCATGAAAACAGGGTCTCTGATTCTGAAAAATTTATTTGCATGAACTATCTTTGCACACAAAATCACAAGCCCCTCATTGACAAGTACAACTGTACAATCATACAATAGAATGAAAGGGTGAGTGGGACCATAGAGAGAATACAAGTGACTCTATACACAGATGAAGACAGTAAGTTTCAGAAAATAAAAGATTTTACTACGATAAATTTGTAGTTTTAACAAAGGCAGAATTTGGCTTAGCTCTTCCTGAATTCCAAATAATTATTTGTATTGCAATTCAAAATAGTGTCACCAAGGCATTGACTTGCTTTTAGATTAGAAGCTATAAAATCGTCTTTGAATCATGATGATTATTGATGATGTTTTGAATAGTATTCATTTCTCTTGATAAAATGCACAAAGGATAATAACTTTAGGTGAGAGAGCATTAGTCTATACTTCTCTCTTCTTATTTTAATAATCTCAGTGCAAAATGAAAAGAAATGAAAAGATATTTATAAGCAGCTTCATTTCTAAGAATACAGTTTTAGAAAATTTCTTAAGGCATATGAATAATACCTAAGTGCTTATCTACTTTTAAATAGTAAAAATTATCTTTTATATTGTGTTGATAGACTCGAATTTTCAGAAAAGATTTAGGTTTACAAAAAAGCAAAGAAAATATGGAAAGGTCCCAAATATTCCCGGTCTTTATTCCCACCCTTCCACTCCACAATTTCCATACAATTTTTCCAATTATTAACATTTGTTATAATGGATGAACCTTACATTATAGATGTATTAGTTTTAATCAAAAATCTTAGTTTACTATGCTCCCTTCTTTGTGTTGTGTATTTCCATAAGTTTTGATTGAAGCAGAATGTCATATAATAGCACAATAGCATCAAACTGTTATTTTTGCAATTTTACCATTATAAATACCCCTGTACTTCACTTGTTGATGCCTTCTCTGTCCTTATTCCACCCTGACACTCCAGAAAACACTGATGTCCTTATCTACATTATTTTGCTTTTTTTCCTATAATGACATATATTTGAAATCACATAGCTTATAGCATTTTCAAGATGATTTTTTCATTGAGTAATACATATTCAATGTTCTTCACTGCTTTTCCATATCTTTTTAATAAATAAATAATGATAAATTATAGGGAAGTAATATGTTTATATTTCTACCCACTGAAAAACATCTTACTTGTCCTTCAATCAAGTTTTAGCAATTATGAGTAAGTCTTCTCTTAACAGTCATGTGCTAGTTTTCATGCGGGCATGTTTTCAGTTTATTTGGATAAACATTTAGAAGCATGACTTCTGAATCATAGTGTAAGATTATGTTTATCTATTTAAGAAACTGTCCAGCTTCCTCTCAATTTTACTAAAAAATAATTTTCAATAAACCAGAATGGAAGAAAAGTAGGAGAACATAATAAAGTTCATACATGACAAGCCTATAGCTAACATTACATTCAACATTGAAAAACTGAAAGCTTTACCTATATATTAGTCACAAGGCAAGGATGTCTACTCTCATCACTTCTTCACATTCTATTCAGAGCAATAAGACAAGAAAAAGAAATATAAGGCAACTGAATCTAAAAGGAAGTAAATTGCCTCTACTTGCAAATTTATTTTAGGTGTATTTTTCTATATGTAAAATAAGAGAGAAACTAAATATGTATGATAAACTAAACAAAAGAAAATCACTGTATTTATGCTCATATCCAATAAAATTTACTTCAGTATAATGGATAATTTCACACCAAGCTAAAGAGTTCCAATTATTTATGAATACATATCATAGGATTTATGCATATAATGAAATAGTCCCTATACAAAGCTAAATGTTGATAGAATGACATTGACATTAATAGATCTATATAGCATGTCTGTGCAATACCAGTATGCAATACAGAATCACTAAAAATAAAGAGAATCATATTGCAATGCTATTAAAAATGTAATCTCAAAAAGTTTTGAAATTTAAAAACACATTTTTGAAAAATGAAGTGTTTTGATTAATGAAAGAATAATTAAGTAGTCATCTTATCCATTCTAACAAAGTTTTACAGAAATCAACCAATGATCAATAACATTGTGAACATTTTTAGATGATTTGATTCTTTCACAAATAATCAAAAGTGATGTTCTTCAAATAATAAAAATGTCTCTTGTTGAATGATATTAAAATCCTGTAAAAACCATTAAAATGCATAATAACTAGCTTATTCTAGCACGGGCAAAAGGAAAAGGTTGCCAGAATGAGGAAGGTTATGACAAATACCTTCAAAGAAACCAAGAGTCACCAGCCTTTCAAACATGATTTTGGACAAATCTCTTATCTTCCTCAGCAAACAAAGAGTAATAAATATACACACATGTACAAGTTTTAAAAAATAAACTTAAAAGAAGCCAAAAATAAAAAAGAATATTAATGCTTCAGTCATGCAGGATATGTTCTAAATTTGGTTTTGGAAGCTCATTTGCATTTTGCATGATGTAGGTAGCATCTAAAGGACAGAATCTTGCAAAATGATGATATAGAAAGAAGAAAGTAAGTAAGTATTAAATCGGACAACTGTTCATTTGAATTTGCTTCTGAAAATTATGTTGAAAATAAAGAATAAAATGAGAAGAGATGTTGAGGTGTGATATGTTCTTTTTTCTTTTATTCCTTCTTTATTATTAACATTATTGTTTTAATTTTGTAGAAGAAAAGCCTGATATTTTCTACTGGGCCTATTTTGTATATTGGTCTTATTTCAGTTAAGAATTTATTAATGTTTTGACTACCTACAGCACTTAGTTCTCATCCTAATTCCAAATTACCTAAGAAATTGATCTCACTTTTAAATATTCTGTAGAAATATCTTCAGTTAGAACACCAGGGTTAAGGTAGATATTTTAATGAGGGTAGTTTGGCAAATCCCATATTCCTAATATTTACTGTTACCAAGTTTTCTTTCTCTAATTTTGCCACCTTTAAGTTGTAGAATTGGTTACTTTAAAAATAAATTAACAGACAAACATATTTAAAAAAAAAATCACATGATGTACGACTGTGACTCCCAGGGTAGTGAGAGGAAGGAGAAAAAGAAAAAGGGAGCCAGCTAGTGGTTAAGGCCACTAGAACTCGGGTGGTATGTGTGGTGCAAAATACACACAGATTGAGGTGTAACTTCAGTATCTTAAAATGTACACAGGAATGTTAACAAAATAAATAATAAAACTATTAAAATAATTGTTTCCAGCTTTTCTACAATGAACATGTAGAAATTTTAGGCAATGCATTTACAAATGCAAATTCTTTTTTAATAAATAATAATTTTAAAAAATGAAATATGTAACTATTTTTACATAACTCTCCTCCTTACTTCCAATTTGGTTCTTTACCGGAATTTGCTATTTTTCAGTGGATATGGTAAGGCTCTTGCTAAGAAAAAGACAACAGATTACTAGCAATTCAGTTACTTCAAAGAGACCGTATATATAGTTTAAAACAGTAGTGTCAATAGACTTGGATTTCTGATATGTCTATACATAGATATATGCTTATATTAAGCAATGCGAGGGTGAAATAAATCTTGCAGACTTTTTCTGCTTAGGACAAGTAAGAATGCGTAACCTGTCAATGGTATTTCTTTGCTTTACCTAGTATAACTAGCAAGAGTTAGTAGGAAATCTTCCTAAGATTCTCTAAGTATGTTGGCGCTTGTTACATGTTTCTTTGTTCCCTTTCATTATTATGTAGAGCATGTGAGAAGTTATAAGGGTTTCTTCCTTAAGTGATCATAGTTATTTTAGAATTATTAAAAATGTGTATGCAGATGCATGAACAAATGCAACCAAAATATGCTATTTTTTAAAGAATAAGTTCTAGAATTATTTCTAATACAACTTCAAATATGGCCTTCATTCTTTCTTCCCCAATGTACAGCAAGAACAAATTGTTTGTTTTGTTTTGTTTTGTATTTTGAAAATTGGCAGTTACAGGATGAAATCAAAACTCTTCAGCAGGACATTTAATATTAAATACTCTAACCCCCAAACACTAATCACCTCTCTTTAATCTTCCAAACCATGAAGTAACAATACATAGAACTGTGAGTGATTTGGGGAATCTGCCTGCCTTTCTGTTTCCCTATATCTTTGTTCTCTATTTCCCCCATACTCTACATATTGAAACGCTTTTATTCCCTAAGACTTCTCAGGAGCACTGCATAATAATGAGTCTTGAAATTTGCCAACTGGGTGGCTCTCTCCCATCTTACAAGGCAGCCTTGTAAGGCATTTTGTACTATTCACAAATGAATATTGAGTCCTCTGTGCATCCTCCTTAGTGAGCTCTCTTCCATCTCTACAGCAGATATTAAAATCTCACACTTGTCAAACACCTTTCCCCACTCCTTTCTATTCATCTTTTCAGAGAAAATACAACCTGTGGTAAGAACTGTTTAATGTTCAAAACCTTATTGGCCCTTATGCAAATGTGCCTTTCCTCTCATTGCTAAAGAAGAAACCACCCTTTTTATTGTCAAAGACTAATTCCTTCACTATTTTTGGGTTCTATCTGCTCTCACTTGCTAAATAGCAACTATTTTTTTTATTTCCTTTTTGCCAGCTTTTCATTAGTATTTCAAAATGTCCAAATTTTCCCATCTTAAAATATTATAGTATCATTACATCATCTCACATATGATTTTATAAAAAAGAAAAGCAACAAATGTTGAATTAGCTATAATCTTCTAAGTGCTGTAAATACAATGAACATAGATACTTTCTTTGAAACCCATTTCTTTTATTATTATTGTGATGAATGGAGAGATAACATCTAAGTCTCTCTTTCTGCTTTTGTCTCTCTTGGGTTACAAAACCACAAACATAAACATATACGAACATCTCTATTTATCCTCCAAATACTGAAATTCTTCCTGTAATGTAATTCTTCCTATAAAATCTCCTATCTTAGTAAATGTAGTTCTCCGCATTGTGAAAATTAGGAACTGGGATATATTAGCTGACTTTTCATTCTTCCTCAGCACTAACCCACAATTATCACCAGTCCCTGTTGTTTCCTTAATACTGTCTCTTCAGTCTTCTAAGTTACTTCTCTTCTTCCCATGTTCATGCTTATGATCATAAATACCATGATTTACAACCTTGTTTTTGACAACATTCTCCTAAGAATTGTTTTTGCTCAACTGAAATCTATAATTTACAGAGCAGACAGAGATATATTTCTAAATTACACCACTGATAGTGGTGGCTAAAAATTTTCACACAGTTCAAAGATGCATTGCTTTCAAGAAAAATCTAAATTCCTTAATGAAGCACAGAAGACTTTTCCTAGTTAGAGGTTATTTATTCTTCCATGATTCTACCATTTCCACTGGGCCCTAAAACTTATTTCGGGAGTCTTTCTCTCATGCTTTCATCAGAGACAGGAGACCTAGTTGAGTCTCTAGTGCCCTAAAACTGGCTGAACTATATAATGGAAAGGATGTGTTTTTGTGAATCAAATGGTAAGCAGGATAATTTTTAAAAAGATTGTAACTAAAATTGCCCTTGGGAAAGATCAGAATTCAAAAGACAAATCTTAAATGTATGCAAAAGTAAGACAAAAATTAAAACAAAAACAAACCGAAAACGGTTCACTTACAAGGAGAAGTAATTTGATTTTCACGGATTTCTTACTATGAATATTGAATACAACAATGAATGACTTCAAAGGAAATGAATGATTACAGGAAAATAATATCCACCTGTGAAATGTACTAAACTAAACTGCAAACTGAGTCTTAGCACAGAAAGGTTATTTTTGCTCCCACTTTAATGAAAGATATTAGGGAATGCATATAACAAAATAAAAGCGAAAAACAAGATAATTACTCAGGAGCAAGAAACAAGCTAAGCAGGAGATAGTATAGGAAATGTCCCTAGATTGTTTGGAAGCATGCCAGTCAAACCATGGACAGAGGCTGGGATGGAAAAAGGCAGTGCTCATCAAAGCAACGGATAATTCATAAATGAAATAAAATTAAGGAGAGACTACAGATAAATTGCTACTTTAGAAGTCTGAAAAAGAAAAGATATAACTAGAACTACATTGCAATAAAATTCCAGTTATCTATATACACACACACACACACACACACATGCATTCTGATACTTTTGGTAGATCTATTGTCTTTCTTTGAGGAAAGATTAAAAACTTGAGATATAAGAAACTTAATTTTCACTTTTGATTCACTTTTGCCTCAATTAGCACTGATGTTCACCCCCAAAAAGATAATTGCTCTTTATAATACAATTGAGAAATGTCTCTATATGTTGACAACATGAGCTTGTCAGGTGTGCATTAGATTAAAAAAATATTTCACTCCAGAAAATATGAGATTATAAGTTATGCAGTTTTACAAACTTGAAAATGGTTTTAAAACATATTCCTCTTCTTTCTTGAGACAGAATTTGTTTAAAGAATGAAAATACGTTGCTTTATTATTGACATATGTTTGTATTTTTTCAACTGAAGTGTGGGGTTCAGGTCACTCAAAGAATCCACGATAAAGTTAGGTGAGTGAGCAAGCGGAGATTTAATTAGAGGGTAAAGGAATGAAGCAAACCAAGAGAGGTCCAGACCCAGTCCACCATTCAGTAACCTGGGTTTTTAAGGAAAAAACCCACATGGTGAGGAAAGGGGATGGAGAGAGGGTCGGCAGACCAGGTTTCAGTTCCTGATTGGGCAAGGTGACATTGTCCTTTGAAGTTATTGGTGAGCTTCTTCAACCTGTGTCATTCTTTTGTTTCTTAGTGGAGGATCCGTCCTGGTCACATATTACGCATGAGACATATCTCACATGTCAGACTCGTCCATTGGCTTCCTCATGCATTCCATGCATTCCACGACTGGGAGCTGGCACCAGAGGCAATTCCCTGTCCCTATATCTGAATTTAAAATCCCTGGTCTAAGACTTGCTCTTGTGGGGATTCTGACATTAAACCCCATATTCATTAATAAAAGTTAAAATATGAAAGATAGCATTTGCAAAAGGAAAATGACAGAATTTATCATTCAAATGTTATAGTTATCACTAAGAGTTCATTCTATTGACTAAACATACAAATAGTAGCAACTTTTATTCTGTAGACTTAACTGGTAACATTGTGTTGACTCTGAAACAGGAACTTTTTACTTGTTAATTAACTTTATCTGAACTAAATATATATGGAAATAAGTACTAAATTATGTTTCCCTGAAACAAACAGGAAATAAATATCCAAATGTAAAGATGCCAGAATTTTTTCCTTTTAATTATGGAGTGATTTGAATTATTCTTGTGAACATAAATGTTGGACTCTATCACTTGCTTCATCTTGCACAGTACAGGAAACAAGCATAGAAATGAGAAGGAGGAGAAGGAGGAGGATGTGCGGTTATTACTGCACTTTTATAAGTTCTTTTAGTGGCAAGTTCTAAAAGAAGATAAGTTGCAAGGGTGTGTATCCTAACATGGTATTGATCAGCTGTAGGGAAAAACAGCAATGAAAGCAAGAAGCTAATGAAGGAGCAAAGAGAAGAGAAATCCTGTTCTGACAAACAGATAAAACCTAAAGCTAAGTACAAATATAATAAGGATTGTAACAAAGAAGTGGAAAATACTCTCGAGAGCACTAAAATACAAAAGAAAACTGAGAAATTAATCATGTCAGTTTGAAAATTCTCTTATATTCAGTAAAAATGAAACACTTAGAGAAAGAATGTTTATCATTAGAGGGAATCCACTTCTTTGTTTTGCACTAATATTGTGCCTGAGAATTATATTGGTGTTAGGGAGAGAAATGTTATGATTCTATCCAAATGTGGCCCTGGTGAAATAAGCCAAAATTTTGTCTTTCTTGTGTGCAAGTTTTGTGTTTGTTTCTAGGAAAGCTGTCACAGGCCCCTCTCTGTTGCCCTGTTGTATAATGTAGAATATATTGTCTTTAGCTGACTTGCTGAATCTATCCTCTGCTCTCAGCTTCTGATTAGTCTATTCTCTTGCCCCTTCAGAGTTTTCAACATAAAGTGCAAAACAGTATAAAATGTAACGAAGAAAAGAATTAAAGTTTAGGAGAAAGACATCAGTTGATTTAGAAATTAGCTTTAGAAAATCAAATGCAGTAGAATATTTACTGGGAAGTTGAAAGTAAGAAGTCAGGTTGAGTTACAGTGAATAGAAAATAGTAAGAAGAAAATGAAAAGAACAAGTGGAGATAATTTTTTCTAGAAACCTGATATATAAAAAAGCTGTTTAAGGAGAAATGTGTTTAAATTAAAATGGCTGAAAAAATACAGTGAAACATCCTATATGGGAAGGAAAGTGTGAAGAATCAATTACTTACAAATAGTTTTAAGGTAATTTTATGGTTGGTGTTTTATATTCATGTTCTGACATTGAATGTAAACATATATTGTATGACTAATGCTGCTAATTCTCAGTCATCGAATGTCTATTGTGTTTAATATTGATTTAAACTCTCATTAATCAATTCAAGATATATTATCTTTTATAGACAATACAACAGAAACAGAAAATTAAGGTAACTAACATATGACTGTACATTTAATGCATAGAAGAGTTTGCTTCAGAAACTATATTTTAATCTTTTTTATTTTATTAAAGAAATATTGCATAAAACAATTGTTTAAGGTATGCAACATTGTAATACAAATCTACATATACATTAATTTTACCACCGATAGCCCAGTTCTTTTAGCACATAACTGACCCTTCGTACCAGTTTGCTTACTTGTCTCCTTCTTTTCTTGTAATCATTAATTTGATTTTATTGAATGGAAGCTTATTTTTATTTTGTTCATTTGTTTGCTTGATTTCTCGATATACCACCTATGAGGGAAATTCTGTGATGTCTGTCTCTCTCATTCTGACTCATTTCACTAAGGATAATTTTCTTTAGTTTCATCGAAATTGCTGCAAATGGCAAGGTTTCCTTTTTTTTAATAGTTAAGTAATATTGCATTATACATACATAGCATGTGTGTATATATATATGTAAATATGCATGTGTGTGTGTGCATGTGTATCACATATTCTTCATCCAATGATTTGTTAATAGACACTTAGGTTGCTCTTGGCTAAAGTAAATAATGCTACAATGAACATGAGGGTGCATATTCTCTTTCAGTTAGGTTGTGGTGTTTTGGGATAAATACCCAGAAATGATATAATGGGATCATAAAAAATTTCCGTTTTTATTTTCTTTGAGAAATCTCCATGCTTTCCACGATGATTATACCAATTACATACCCACAAACATTGTATAAAATTCCCTTGTTCCATCTTCATAAGCATTTGTTTCCAGTCTTCGGATAATAGCCACTCTGACATGTGCATGGTGATCTATCATCATTTTGATTTGCATTTTTATAATAACAAGAGATATGGAATATCCTTTCCTGTGCCTATGTCAAGGTGTGCTTTGTCTATTTTCTTCTATGTAGTTTGTGGTTTCATCTGACAATCAAGTCTTTAATCTATTTTGAAATAAGTTTTTGTGTATTTGGTAGTTTTAGGTAGTTATCTAGTTGCAAACTTTTGCATACAGGTCTCCAGTTTTTCATAACATGAAGTTTTGAAGAGACTTTCCTTGTCCTATTGAATATTCTTGGTTCTTTTGTTGTGAATTAGTTGTTTGTATATGTGTGGATTTATCTCAAGGTTCTTATTTCTGTTCCATCAATCACTGTTTGTTTTTATTCCAATGCTGCAATGACTTGCTTTTTTATTCTTTTCTTACGAAGAATGTAGTTGAGGATTGCATTAAATCTGTACATTTCTTTAGATAATATAGCCATTTTTAACAATGTTAATTCCTCCAGTTAATGAGCACGGAATATCTTTCCATATCTTTGTGTCTTCCATTTATTTGAAGATTTTCTTGTAATTTTCAAAGTAAAAACCTTTCACTTCTTTGGTTAAATTAATTCTCTTGTATTTTTATTATTTTGCATGCAATTGCAAATCAAATTATTTCCTGAGTTCTCTCATTGATAATTCATTATTTGCATATAGAAATTCAACACATTTTTGCTTATTAATTTTGTAGTGTGACACCTTACTGTAGTCATTTATTTTTTTTAGCTGATCTTTATTGGAGTCTTTGGAGTTTTCTGTACCGTAATGCCATCTGCAAACAGTTACAGTTTCAATTCCTCCTTTCCACTTTGGATAGTTTTATGTCTTTTTCTTGTCTATTGTACTGTCCAGGACTTCTGACAATGCATAGAAATAGGATAATGAAATCATATAGAATTTCATTCTCTAATTTTTGAGCCATCTCCATACTGCTTTCCATTGCTATTATATAGTGCCTCTCAAAATTAGCTAGCAGAATTAGAGTGTTTAGTATGGTCATAGTTTATAGTGGTTGAATTATAATTAATAATTGTATGAAAAAGGAAAAGCTTTAGAGGATTATAAAAAATTTTATGGTTATTGTCAGCACCCCATTAATGTTGGAGCCTAAGGATTTTGACTATCATTGATCACATTATTATTTTCCCAAAACTCTGCATTTGCTAAGATACTTTCCACTCCCCCACCCCCCAAAAAAGAACCCATTAAACATACTTGGTCCTTGAGATATATGTGGACTACACTCCTTTGGAGGCAGTTGACCTCACCACTACTCAACTAGAGCTCACCTAAAATTCAAATTGATAACAGGTCACACTGCATTTGTTATGACTTTTTACTGACCTATGATAACCTCAATTAAAACTCTCATCTGGTAAAAACGTTTAGGAAGATTAAGAGTAGAATCTCAGCAAAGTCTAATATACAAAAAATGCTGATAATTAAATATATATGTGTGTATGTGTGTATAAGAAGTCTATAAAGAATTATCATGCAGCATTTCCACAGCCTGAAATAAAATGGTTCAAAGCCTGAAAGTTTTTGAAAGAATTTTAATGGCAGATGTACTGCCAGCCTGCAATAAAGAGAATGAGATTAGGATAAAATCTTCATATACCTGAATTCCTACATAATGAAAAGTAGGTTGAAAAAGAAGTTCAATTGCCAAAAAGGAAATAGTTTTCAAAAACTTTCTTTTTCAGATATAACCTAGGAAGATAATTTAAAAAAAAAAAAGAACTTCTAGAAAGAAGAGCAATAAACTATGAACACTAATGAATAAGGGTCACACTTCCAGGAATTCAAGTTAAGTTTTGCTTCATAAATGCCGGGTAGAGGGGCATAACATTTCCCGTGAGATCTTGTACTTGCCACAAAATGGTGACACCTGTGGATCTCACATTCTTCCTTCTCCAAAAAGAAGTCTTTATTACTATTATCTTTTCCCAGTTTCAGTTATGTGGTAATAGTTTGAGGGGGGACAAAAAAACATGTTTTGTTATATCACAGGTCTTCATTTAAAAAGTAGACACCTGAAGACAAGTAGATCACTAAATCCTGAATTTTAGGCAGATGGTTCAGTTGGAAGAAACTTTTGGTAATGATGAATGGGATCATTGATTTTGCAGATGAAAGGGAAGTAAATATTTGTAGAAAAGAGACCCAAATATAGGAGATAAGATCATACAAAAACAAAATGGACTCTCTTTCCCTTCATACCTCATAGTAGCAGAATCTACTCTCAGCCATCCCTTAACTTTCAGCCTGCTCATATGGTTTACCATGCCAAACATAGTACAAGAAGAGAGATCAAGTATCTTCTTGGTATTTACTTTACTCTCTTGACAATTCCTCTATTGAACACACTTGAAGCAGACATTATCCCAGACTATGTCAATGAAGAGTACATACCAGTTTGACCTGCTTCTTGAAGCAGAACTGCAAAGGTGAACTCATCAACTGAGCCCTGTTGAGATAAAAGCTACACTAGCTGACTGCATTTTATGGTTGTCACCCAGTTTTAAGTAGTAATACCTAACCAATACTTCCTCGACAAAAAAAGAAAAATGATCATGAAGCATACCACTTACACTGGAAGGTACTGACAATGATGATTCTTCTTTTTTCTCTTTTGTTTATATGACTATCCTTGCCATTCTATATATTTAAAATTCATATGAATGAATATTTGCACTTTTTGTTTCAACTGTTCTGCTTTAAGTCAAAGAATGAGTCCTTACATGAAAAAGAAGCGAGATTGTTAGATTGTTATAGTTCCTCCTGCTGTGCTTATTTAAAATATATTATTGCTCTGAAAAAAACAGAGGGACCAGGACTGAAATTGCCTATAGAAAATTCTACTGTCTTCCATTAATTTTTATCATTGGAAGTTGGCAATATAGGAGAAAGGGTTGAGGGTCCTGAGACACATTTTTTTTTCCCTTGTACCACTTCCTTGTACCATCATTCTTCTCTTGTAAGTAAAATTAGTCATGTAATCAGAATAAAAAATACTTCTTTCCCACTAATCTCAAAATATTGTTGAAGAAATTTGTGTTCTTGGCTCTCTTAAGAATTCAGAAGACGCTCCCATTGCATTGGTGGACACTGGCAAATTTTATTTAGCAGAAGTGAAGTTACAGAGAACACTCTTTAAAGAGATGAGTGGGCAGAGACAAAGGTCTGTATCTGCCTCTGCCTCTAGGGGGCATGGCAGTGAAGATTTTAAAGAGGAGATAAATTCCTTAATATTGCCCCAGAACGGGGCGATTCAGTTGGTACCTTGTTCTAATAGAGAGTATTTAAGTCCTTATTTGGTCTTAGTCAGAAATGTCATGACACCTGAAGTTCACAATTCACAAAAAGATAAAAAACTCCATTCCAGAAAACTACTTTTGGCCACTTTGGGGTCTTAAATACAAGTTTGCCTAGGGTACGGCTGAGAAAAATAAATGTTTTTATAGTAGCAAGTCAGTGGTGATGACACCCACCTGGCAGAAAGGAGTTAACTACCAGTGGGAGTCCTAACTATCCCTAACAATATGAGCAGTCCAAAAGGCCATATGGTAGTATAAGTTTCCAGCACAATAAAATAATTGCTGTCTTCTTTAGTAGAAAGATGACTCTTTAGGCTCCAGATATCTTAAATCATCAAATCATATAGTTCTAGTATGAGGCGGGCATTTTGCAAGTCATTCTTCAAGTAGCTCACAGGAACTGTATTCTGTCTATGAGCATGTATATAAAATTATTCCTGAGACACGCCCCCAACCCCCACCTCTTCCTGGCCTGGAAGAAATTTTCATAGATGGAAGTCAAAACAAAACTGGCCTAATTCTGTGAAGTAACCATGTAGGAATGCACTGCTTCGAATAAACAACCACCCTAAGACTCTATAAGATTAGAAGTTTTAATCACCCTGTACTTACCTCTCTGGAATTCCAGAAAATCTTCAGAGTCAGACAGCCTAAACACAAATCTCATTTATAACTTTTGTAATTTGGGTGCAAATCATACCATCTAATTTAGGACCACTGTTATAAACAGCCCATAGAGGACCATAGTGGTGAGCTGTCTACACAGAGAAATCTGTCTGACTGTTTCCAAGTTTTAATCTTGAGTTTAGTTAGTAAACTCCATTAAATTTTAAAAGTTCTGTGATCATTTTACTCTATCAAAAGAAATAGCACCATGAACTGATGACTAATTTTATGTAGATTCTGCATTCTATTGGTGAACCCGGAAACTTAGATAGTATCACCTGATAGATAATCAATGTTTTAATAGATCACCCCCACCATTCTGTAATGTCAACAACTTCTGATGTTGTGGTACATGGCAACAATGAGGAAATAAGTAAATATCAATCCTTTGCTTTACTTCTTTAGGCTAATACATTCCTTTATTGGAGTCTATGTTATATTGGGTATAAAAATGGTGATTCAGCATTCAGCAGTGTACATAGGATGTTGTTTTCTGAAGCATGACAATCTTTTTGATGATAAAAGTCATTAGAATCATCCTTCTACCAGGTGAATCTATTCCTAGGTAGATGGCTGGGGTATAGAAGTGAAAGAATTCACCACAAGTGGGCAAGTAATAGAAAGATTTGTTCATTCCCCAATAGAGGAGAGGGGCCAGACTCTAGGAGGTTAGCTGGCCCCAAATTGTCAAGGACTGGGATTTATATTGGTTTGTAAGGCTGAGTGAGAGTGGCAGATGGGTGGGATGCAGGATGCTCTCCAGTTTCTCACAAAGCTTGGGTTCTTTTTGGAGACAGGATGTCTCCCTGTTTCTTGTATAATTTGGAAGGGTCTCACAGACTCTAGGAGACTAAATCCTTTCTATCTTCCCAGGCAACATGGAGGGGATCTTGAATTGTTGGGAGACAGATATTTTTCAGCTTCCCAGGCAGTTTGGAGTTTTGCATCCGGGATGTAGGTTCCAGCTCATTGGAGCTCTTGCTGTTGGAATTATCATTGACCTAGGCCTAGAGACAAGGCACTGGGTAAATTGTTGTTTGTTCAGTTTCCCTTACATATACCATAATCTTCTTTTTATATTGAGAAACTTGACCTCTATCTCAGAAGTAAAATAATCATGTATTAAAGAGATGTGGCTTTGTTCCAAAACTCAAATAGCACATGTTATTATTCTTCCATATAAATTTGCAAATGTACCATGGAATACAATGAATATATTTAAAAAATCAGACAAGCAAACATAGTCCTTAAAAGTCTATACACTTAGGGTCATGTTAATAAAAACTTGTTAAAAATAAGTAGAAGTGACTTTCTTTCATGCCATCTTTATACTGTTGCATTTTGTCATTTGTCACTAGTATATATTTTCCACATTTCCTCCATTATACAGAAAGCCCCTTAGTTACATTATACAGAAATCCTCATAACAAAAATTATTAAGGCATGCCCTGTTGGTCGGACTCACCACCACCTACAGAGAACAGTCTAAATGCATTTCCAGGGACTTGGGTTCACATGCGGGACTGGGGTAGGAGGAGCAACCAAGATAAACAACTAAATAAAAATAAAATGAAGGGTTTCTTCTTCCTCAGTTTTGTCTGCCTGGCTACCTAATCCCTTTCTTTTCCACCTGCACCTCTCCTTAAAAAAGAAAAAAAAATATTAGGAGGTGCACTACATCAGCATTGAACAGGTCAAATTACAATGCTGGCAATTCTCATTCATCATCTTTCTAGCTTCTTCTCAGGATACATTCTTTGATGATCAATAACAATATATATTGTTATTGATTGAAAGTATCTTTAGCTGAATTTTTTGATGAAGTTGATCATTTCTCTTGCATAATATTGTGGTAATAGAAGATCAATAACTGTTCCATGATTTCCAAGACAGAGATAATGAACAAAAGAGTTCATAAATTCAAAATTGAATGGAGATAATATTTATGTTGCATAGATAGTAACTCATTATAGATATTTTTGTGAGTATATAAAGTTGAATATTTTAGTTATATAAAATACGAGTAATTACATTAATTACTAATCTTCATATTGCCTTACCATTTGCATTGTACTTACCTTATGTTTTATTGCTCAACTAACCTAAAATGAAGTTTACTCAACCCCCATGGTATGGTCATAGCAACCGGAACCCATTTCACTCTTTACTTCCCTTTTGGCCCATTGCATTTATAGATACATGAAATACTTTCTTTCCCACCCAACCCTAAATATTACGGTGACAATTTTATTTTGGGTTGCATAGACATTTTAATTTGACAGAAGTCTGTTTTATAAATGCTTTGGAAAGGACCCTTATTTTGGGTGTTGGATAAGCATTTTAATTTGACAGAAGTCTGTTTTATAAATGCTATGGAAAGGACCCTTGTGCATTGACCTAAAATGACCCCACATTGTTTTTTCTTCACAGCAGATTATGCTCTTAGCCTAAAACCTGCTGATGCCAAATTCAAATGTTCACATATTGAATTGCTTTACATATAATCAAAAAAAAAAATACATGCTTTAGTCTTTTAGATCATGTTTATGTTGCATTCCTCATAAAACTACATCCAACATTTACTAACCATAGGTTAAAAAAAAAAGAAATTCAGCTATAAACTACCCCAAACTGTTGTTGCCCTTTGGAGTTCTGTGACTCAGGGACTCTCCACCTGGTTGGGGCAGTAATAACTTAGACAAAAAGGCCATTTCTTTAACTTCCCTTCTGGGTGGTTGTCATTTACTGTCACCTCTTTAAGGTCTCTTGTGGGAAGAGAATTTGTTTCTCAAATAACCCTGTCCAAGGATCATCCAATGAAACTTGTGTTTAACGTCTCTCAGAGTCCTGTCTCTTCCTAAATCAACCCTGAAATCCTTGTATTTTCCACATCTACAATTAGCAAATTTACAACCTGCATATTATATTATATATTATATATATTATATATATTATAACATATATATTATAATAAGATATTATATAAGCAATATAGTTAATTTATAAATTCATAAATTTCTCCACTCCCAGTCTCTTCAAAAACTCATAGAAGAAGGAACAGTCCCAAGTTACCAAGTGACAGTAGGAAGTGACATTAGGGAGGGAATAAGAAATCTAAATGGTGAACAGACCAAAAAGTAATCAAGATTTTCATATCCTGAACATTTTCTACAAGTCATTTAATCTCTCTGTACTTTGATATTTTATCTATAAAATGGGGATAATAATAGTACAGTCCTCAGAACATCATGATGAAAATTTAATGGGCAAATATATGTGAAATACTTGGAAAAATGGCTGTTGCATAATAAGTACCTAATAATACCAACTATCATTATTTTACATGTATTATATCGATATTGGGAATATACTAGAACAAAGTCATTATGGCTAATCTCAAGGAGCTCATAATCAAATAAACTGTGCTGCACAAAGCTCAGAACGTGGTAGAAACATGCCAATTATTATTGTTTAGTAAAAAATTATTCAATAAGTGAACAGAATGAAGAAAACTAAACATATAAAACAGTACTCAGAACATGACAGAAACTTGCCAGTTACTATTATTTAATAAAGCACTATTAAATAAAAAGAATGAAGAAACCAAAATAGATGAGTAATTTCTTCTGTAGAGAACCAAGAACGTGACTATGGTTCAACACAATAGGATTTTTTGGACTGTAATCTCACCAAGATATAGCCATTAATTTATTTCGTAAATACAATTTAAAGCATACCTATTTAAAATAAAGTTATGAAGGGTTACATGTGAACTCTTATGTCACCTAGCAGCATGAAGAGAAGTCACTCAGTGATTGAAACATTAGAAATATTCATTGCGAATAGAGCACAGTATGTACAAAAGAGAAGCTGTATACAGAATTCAGAAAGCAGTATTAAAGTGGACACCAGTGCAGGAAAATGGCGGCAGACAGATGACAATGACACTGAGAAAATTACTGTGTCCTTAAGTGCTCCCTATGATGTTAATTACAGTATTTCTTAAAAACCAAATGTAATTCCAATTTGTGCCACTCTCTTTTTCACTGGAGTTGTTAGCTCTGTTAGTCATGTCCTGAGATTGTCTGCCGGAATGGTGAAAAAAATTAGCACAAACACTTTTGCTTCTTTTCTCTAAAGTACTGAAATGATAGAGAAAAAAGGAGATGAAATGTTGATTATATGGTAGTATGAGATGGGAGCAAGAAAAGGATGATGTTTATGAGCTCATGCTCTTGCAACACAATTCATCAGTTTGAAATTCAAACACTTGTCAAACAGGACAAGTTCTGCATGGTTATAACTTGGAAGCACTACAGCTATTGATTTTTAAATTTAGATTCTTTGTCTTTTTTCATTCTCAGGAATGCATCAAGTTTAGTAAAATTTACTGCACTTTCAGTGGGAAGAAAATGACACAGTAAATACAAGAAAATAACTCAAGGAAAATGTACAAAAAGTATTTTTCTGAGAATTGTATATACACAAAGGGCATGCACATGTGTCAGATTTTTCCTTCCAGAGTTGATTATAATAGTATGACTTTTTTGGATGAATGCATTGAACTATATATCCTAATTTTTCCCCATAAAATCAAAACTATGACATGTATACATTACATGCATGCTCAATAGACTCGTAATTAAAATTTATTCATGCATTTTGCATTTGAAAGATCGTGTTACAATAGTTATTTATCAGGCTATTCAATCTCAAAAATATATGTTTGTAATAGGTTTTGATTAGAATAAAAATAAGCAACAGCATAGTTAGACCCAAAGACCTAGTTAGAAAATTAGTTAATAATAAAAGGTAAGGTTACTATAGTTTTTATTGGAAATTACTGTTACAAGATTACATGATTATAATCATAGTTTAGAAATAAGTTACTAAAAAATGACTTAGATCTGACTGATAGGTCATAAATAAGTGAAGATAAAATATGTTAAAGTCAGTTTTATCATTATGGGATAAAGAATCTTCTCAACTTATTTTATTATATTTTAGAGCTTCATTCACCAAAAACTTTGCTCACCTACTTAGAGGTATTTAGGGACTAATGAATATATTATATATGGACATGGATATATGTACATATATATTTAACATGTAAATATATATTCATATATTGTTCTGATTTATCTTTAATATATAGCTATTACAATAAAATTTGCAAGTATTATCCTAACTCTATACTTTATTTGCAACTCATTCAATTTTTTTAATCAACATAATTAAATTAATCTAGTGACCTACTTCTCACAAATTGTATACCAAAGATGTGGCAAAATATCACTCCCAAGATGATATTATAAAAAATGATATGCCTTCCTTTCTGGTGACTTCTCTGGATCTGTTATTTGGTCACTGTGATAGCAACCAGCTGCCCAATGTGAATTACACTGGAGAGACCACTATGACAAAAAAAAGAAAAAAAAGAAGAAACAAAAAATCTGACGGAAACCTCTGGTCAATAGTCAGTGAAAAATTGAAGCCTGCAATCCAACAACATATGCCTCTGTAACCTTCAGTACAATGAAAAATGTCATAATAAAAGCTAGATAAGAAAAAAATCCTGCTAATTCAAGTCAGGCACGATATTAGAAAAGAATCTCAGTCCAAGGATAAGACTGACAGTAGCTATGTTGGAAGGAAAATGGAGCTGCCAAGAATAACTCAGTTAACATTGACATTCTAAGCAAAAGTATTTAAAGTATTTCAGATTCTTATTCATATATGGTGAGTGATTAAAAATAGAGATGCCCAAATATGGCTCAGAATTGTGATTTACATGCAAAAGTGTAATGGTTTAAAATTTAATACCATCCACACAATTAATTCAGAAACCAAATATAGCAGTATAAATTAAAGCTTTTATAAGCAATAAAACTTGCTTTTAATTTTAATCACTGAGTAGAAAGAAGCAATTCAAAATTCCTCAGAGAAATCTTAGGGTTTATTTTCAGAATGATATTAAATGGACATGTTTGATTTACTTTCTTTAAATTCTCACTTTGAGGAAAGTTTTCATGAAGTCTGAAAAAAGTGAATTAAAATAGCTGTATTAAATCAGGAGACAGGCAATAGCCTTGTGTACTCCTGAGTAAGGAAATGGGGTTTGGATAACAAAGCGAATTTAACAGAACCAAAATATAAGAGAGTAGAGAAATACCAGGAATAAAAGCAATTCCATTTCTGGGTAATGTCATACTGAACTCTTTATTATTAGAGGAATCCCTTAAGTTTCAAATCATAGAAAAGATTTCAAAGTCCATTCTCTTTTTATAAATGAAGAACACTTTAGGAGATCAGATAAATTCCTTAAGATCACCAAATAATTAAATCAAAGTCCAAACTGTATCTCAGGATTTCAAGTTCCTAGTCTAATGTTCTTGTTCACTTTGACATTTCTCATTTTTTTAAAGACATGTATCTAAAACACTGCTCTTTTACAATCTGCTGAATACTTTAATACATGTTTCCTGTCGGAGTCTAAAGATGACTCTTCCAACTTTAATATTTCCTTAAGAAAGAACAAAAATGAATGTTAAGTTTATAATTATGAAAATATAAAAATATTGCATTCATATAGAATAATTGATTTGTAAATATGTCATTAGATGCCTGATATTAAAATGAATATGTGAGACATGCCCTGGTGGAATAGTAGTTAGGTCAGTTGCCTCTAAAGGAACACAGACCACATACATATGGGTTCAAGTCCTGGGTCCAAGTGGAAACAACCAGAGTGAACAACTAAATAAAAAATAAAATAAAATAAAGATGCTTTAAAAATGAATATGTGAAAAGCACAAAGGGAACTTGAAACTGAAGAAATAAAATTGGTAGTGGTGACAGACACTATTGCTCCGGTGGTAGGTAGATGTGTTAGCAACCAGCTGCCCAATGTGAAGTCAGTACAGTGTGAATTTTTTCTTCTGAAACTTAAATAGCATTGAAAACTAATGAAACCGGTAATGAAAAAACAAAAGATAGAAAAAAACAGATAAGAGTTCAAATATGCCTGAAAATTCTTTGTAATAAAACAGATAAAGTTTGAATCTTCGTGCTAGTTGATAACATAATGTGAATATTTCACGCTACTCGTCCTTGAAGAGTGAGGCTCAAATAAAATACATCAAATCATACTCAAATACATAGATGTCCCTCAATTGCACTATGAAAATAAAGTCATCAGAATACCATGTTGTCTTTAATAGTTCCCTAGGAAATTTGATATACCACTTGACTACCCAGTTTTCCTACAACTTCACTACTATAGTCCAGTGGTTTGCAAACTACATAATCATGTAGTTAAAAGTAAACCCACATCTAGAGTTTCAGATTTAGTAAATACGGGCTGCAAACTAAGATTTAGCATTTCTAACAAATTTGATGATGCAAGCTGCTGATCTATTGAACATAATTTAAGAATTATTATTTCACTCTACTCAATTAACTTGTATTTTAATTTATACAACCCCACAATGTTAGGAAAACTTATTTATTAATGCAATTGTGAACATATCTATTTTTTCCATTTTTATTTCTAACTCAGAGAAAAAATCTTCATCTCCATTAATTTTTTTCCATACATTCCTATTGTCTGAAAACACTGTATGCTTCAACCCACCCAAACAATATTTATTCAACCCAATTTAATATGATATTTAATCAATGTTTTCATTTTAATGTGAGGCTATTTCTTTTTAAAAATACATCTGCAAATGGGAAATAAATATGCTTTTGCTTAATAACAATTGTTATATATTTAATGATTGATTTAAATAGATAATTGAATCTTCCCTTAAAAATTCTCTCAGAAACAAGCCCTAGCTAGCAGATTTTGATGGAAAGGGTACAAAATTGTTGAGGTGTGAAATACAGCCTGCCAGAGTACTGTGGGATTTATTAAATCACTTTGGTTTTTCTTCTACAGCTTGAATTACAGCTCATTTATTTGTTCTTCCTTCAACTTCTCAGAGATTTCACCTGTTAAATTGCTCTCCCTTTGACCTTACCCTGCTTTTCACATCTAATTGAAATGTGGAACCAAAAAATGGATTCTCAGAGGCTGAAATATATTTTGATTTTGTACATTCACTAAAACATACACAGTTCAAAGCATTTGTATATGGGGGGCGATGGGGATAACTTCTGTATGACTATTAAACAAAGTTTTTCTCTATGATATATAACTTTCTCAAAAGTAGTCCTTATTTATTCTTAATAAAGTCATTACATATTTAATATTACATAGTTGTCTGCCAAAGATGAAATTATTAGAGAATAAAATTAAATATTTTGGAAATGACAAAATTTGTAAGACTTTCATGGTAGCTAAAATTACTGGTGTTAAATTTCATGAAGATAGTGTCTTGAGTATTTCTGAATTCCTGAATCTCTAAAAAGCAATGAAAAACTGATATTCACTGGAGAGTTGTGAAATTCCAAAAGTCAACTGGGATTGCTATAAATATGTAAGGGTGTGTAGATTTTACTCAAAATGTATGATTATTAATGAATTGATTTTAGAATTCAGGATAACTTGTGTTTTACATGTATAATTTGGTGAAATACAAGACTTCCATATTAAAATATAAAAGATCACAACTGGAACTGGAGTTTTACAAAAGCTTAACATAGGTTATTAGCATGAAAATTCTTATTCATGAGTTAAAAAAAATATAATAAAAAGAATGTGTTCCTTGTGAAAGTTCCCTAGAAACTTGACTTTAGATGCTGCCAGGAAAAACAATAGAATCCACTCTGCAATATCTGACAGGATACCCTATAGACCTGAACACGTCAAGAAATAACATTGTTTACTCATATTCTTTCTATTCTTATGCATACAGTCTTGTTCTGACACTGACATTCTAAGAATTTTGCTAGTGGAATTAAAAAAAAAATATTTTGTATTCTAATTCTCAAATAACATGGCAAAACTTTCCAATGCTCCATTTGGAAATAAAAATTATTGCAATACTGTTATAAGGTTAAAAATCATCATTTACCCTCAGTTTATTTTACCAATTAAATTATTTTTAATTGTGAAGAGAAAATACAATACATATTTGCCATAAACTATAAAGCAAAATGGAAGACTACCAAGCCTTATAGAGAAGTTTATAGCCTAGACAAACGATCCTTGAACTAGACAACTTATCACTTATACATTGCCAATTACCTCCTAGCTCTTCCATCTCAAATGTATTTTGTATTATCCAGCTTAAATTATTTGAGGGAGAGGGAAAACAACTCCTTTATGCACTTTCTGTATTAAAGCAATGAAGAGGGTTACTAAATATGCTGCTTTAAACTTTACCTTAAATAGCCCAAGTCTAATTTTGCCTCTCTGCCTGAGAAGTTTGCATTTCCACCTTAGGCAAAGGAGCACTTCACTGCACACAGACCAAAACTTACAGTGTCCTTTTAAGATTAGATTTATAACCACATACATTTTATATTTATGAGCAGTATAGTACCTCTACATTAAAAAAACAACAAAGTCTTACAATAAAATTTTATTGTGTTGGAAATGAATAACTAAGTGGACTGACATTTATTTCAGTGTCCTTCTTCATGGCAGTTTCATATTTGCACATGATTTAAAGGAAATATTTTTAAAAATAAGTAGATTTCCTACAAAGTAAAATATTGTATTATATAATCATAAAATACATATATTTAATAATCTGACAGCTTACTCAATTTCTCTCTTTACTAATAACGGATGAAAAATATTTTTTAAAGAACATTATATAACATTTATGTAGTTAAGGGGTGTATCATTGTAAATCAACATCTATATATAATATATTAAGTTTACCACCAATAACAAAATTCTATCCATTACCATATAACTGACATTTTAAAATCTTTGAAATCTGTATTAATTGAATCTATTTAATAAAATTTTACACAATCCTATCGTTTCTAAACCATGAGTTAATCTATGGAAGTTACAGCTAATATATATTTTCACATAACTAGTATGTTTCATTTCTTTCAACATGAAAAAACAGAATCTGAAGGTTTTAGAAAAGCACCAATCTGTCTTAATACTATAAAATAAGATTTCATATATTTTTCTAATATGGAAATGACCTTATAAATATTAAATAATTGAGAACCTTTGCACAAGTATTCTAAAAACATAAATTGCCTTTAAATATCATTTAGATGATGCAACTCTGGCTTTATTCTTGATATTGGTGTTGATAGTCACATGTATTTCGATATAAACAGTTTTAGAAATGTTGACTACTAAATTAAAAGACAGGTGAATAGTCAAGTACTGCATAAGGACTATTTATTCAGTAATGAATTCCATCTACAATGATAGCCCCCAAATTCTTGCCTGTTGATGTAGTTTTCATGTCTTTGTAGGATTTTATGCCAGTAGCATATTCATACCTCTTGTGTTTATTATGACTATGGAGAGTGCCATTTTACCTTGTGCTGGATTTAGTCTTTTGTTTTATTTATCATGGCCCCTATAAATACAAAATTCATTGCAAATGTTGACAGTAAGAGAACACATTGAGTGAGTGACGTGAAACAAAATTTTGAGTGATTAAGGACTACAAAAATGGAAAATCACTAGTGACTATCGCTCATCAATCAGGCAAATCCCATTCCACTACAGCTACTTTCATGACGCTCACAGTGAGGAAAGATGTTAAAGGATCTGATTCATTAAAACAAACAAATACACAACTAACAAATATTTGAGACGCTCCTAAATCATATATGGAGAAATTTCTTATGACCTGGATTAAATACCAGCAACAGAGGTGTATCCCTCTCAGCACCATGATGAACATGACCAAAACAAAAGTTTATATACTTGATGAACTTTCCACAATTAGGAAAACATCTAAGTGCATTTCTCTGAACATGTCTTATCTTTAAGCAATGCATGACTGTAGTTAAATGGGGTGATAAGTAGATAGATGGATAAATTGATAGAAACAGACAGAGATTTTGATACATAAACATCTATAGGTTAAATACTGATGTCTATCTATATTCACAACTACATCTATCTACTTATCTTACTAGAGAAATCTCAAGTGCAAGAATCACAGATAAATATATATATATGCATGTATATATGTATATATGATTAAATTATTTGTAGCCTATTCATTAGACATTATCATTATTTAGTTCATTGCTACTCTAATATTTTCTCCTTAGTATCTGGCTATAATTGTATTTCCTTCCTGATGCTTTATTAAATCACATTCATAGATCCATTAAATCATGTGTTAATGATATATGTGTATATATAAATATATGCTATTATTTGGAGGTTGTTTATATAAATTATATTAATTTTTGTCATTTCTGTTTCAATATTTTAAGGCAAATTTTCCAAGTGCAGTCAATACTTCCTTTAGAATTGTTAAGAAAGTAATTGTATGTCTAGCACATGATTTACTATTATATTACACTACTGCTGGAAAAATAACATACATTCAATACATTAGTGTCTGAATCACTGTGTAGCCAAAGCTTTTTGTGCTTTGTGATGCAGTCACTGTACTACCTGTGGTCTCAATTATAGTCTTATTTAAAATTCCCATGAATATTGGAATCATCTCACTTCAAGAAAAAAAGCAAGTTTTTTTCCTGTTTTCTACTTTACAGGAAACAGAGGAAGTTAACTCAGTCAGGAATTGTGGGGAATTGACAACTAGCAATTACTTTCAACAAGTGGACATCTAAGTAACCTGTCCTGCAGAAGGGAACTCTGAGGCTCAGTCTCTACATTCCTCAGTGAGGCACTGTTAGAATTCAGTTCTAGTCACCCACAGAAGTTACTAGCTCCATAAAACATAATTTTACTCTTTTTTCATCCTTCTCTGTCAAACCCTTCCCACTCATTTCTCTAGAGTCCTTGGATCATGTCCCAGATAAATCAGCTTTTCTTAAGTCCTTGTCACAGACTTTAAGAGGAATCAAAAATCAAGACATGATGATTTAACAGATATTTCTATATATGGTTCCCTGCAAATTTATGTTAGATTGAGGCTGAAAGAACATGAATGTAGTGAATGTGAAATATTGGAGTATTGTTTCCAAGTTTTTACTCCTTCCCTTTATAGAAATATAGATGCATGCCTATGGTCATATGCTCTTTCAGGGTCTTCCACTAAAGTAGAATATATTCCCTTACATCACTGATACCAAAATTGGCAATGTAGCTAGAAAGAATAATCAGACTGGTGAACAAGATAGAAACAGAGACTAATATCTGCTTGCATCATTTTTCTTGACCTCACATGCTCAGAAGATATATATCCTGAAAAGAGCATCTTTCAGATAACATCTGTTCATTGTCTGAGTCACAGAATTACAACTTGTGTAATTGATATAGCCTCAACCAGAAGTCAGAGACCAGCTGAACCAGCCAAATCCAGTTTAGATCAAACAAACTGCAACAGAGTTGTAGATATGGAACAAAACTACTTATTTTATATGCCTAAGGTTTTTAATCCAGCAAAACCTTAATGCCATAATTTGTTTCATGAATAACATGCTATTATTCTACAAAACAGCTGCCTAAATGTTTATGCCATTTACAATCAATAGTTTAGATTTTATGATTTGCAACAGTTTTAGGTATCTGGTGGTATCTCACTGAATCTCTGATATGTATTTTTTTTGCCTAATTAATTAAATCATTACATCAACTCTTTGAAGCCAGTCTTTATAATTGTCATCCCCATTTTATAAAAACTGAGGGCAAAAGGAGATTAAGTCAATTGCTTAGGTCTCACAACTAAAAAATGCTGAAGTATTAAAATCGAGTAGTGTTTGCAATCCACTGTCTTAGATAAAATGGTATTTTGTGCTTGTATATAAGGTTCATGTTATTTAATTCTTCACATTAAGTCTAATATAACACATATTTATACTGAATTCATTACCTAAAGGAGAAATTTAGAATTCAAGATGTTTGATAGCTTTCAGTGGACACATAAACAAAAAGTTCTGAAATAAAGTACTTGGTCATAGAGTTATATGTTTTATATTCTCTGTGTTTGGTAGATATTAGATAAATGAGAAAAACACTATACTATATTAGGTTTTATTATGCAGAAAATGGTCTTGCTCAAGATAATAGAAGCAAAGCACACAAAATTTATTAACTTTTATATATTTTAAAAGTACTGTGTTTATATTAATATATATACTTTCTTTTTTGAATATCAGGATCACAAGTACTTGTTTCAAAGAATTCTCCACTACTGAATAATACAGAAGATCATAAACAGAATGACACTTACTAAAGGAGACATGAAATTTCAGAAACTTTTTTTAAGTAACTTTTATTCATGTATGCTTATTCTCACAATGATTATTGTATTGTAAAGTAAAAAGGCACATGATATAGTAAATGGTGCTGGATTCTCTAGATGTCATCTAAGTATTAAAGATACTAAAAGGTTATAAAATATAAAATTATCTAAGTGTATTGAGCACAAAACTGATTTTCTTAATCACTGAGAGAAAACTGTTTAAAACACAGTCTTTTGCTAAATTCTGTTCTGAAGTATGGAAATTTAGGGAACTAATAGCATTAAGGATTACATTATATTTTAATAAAATGTTCAACATAGATATGCTTTGAAGTAAAAATATATCAGGTCTAACACGTTTCCACAAAATCATTATTCTTTGAAGTTCCACATATTTGTAATTCCAGAAGCTCTACTTTAACAGTGTGTAAGACAATGGAAGCCATTTAAAGAATTTAAATATCAATTAAATTATAAAATATCAAACTATTTCTCAAATTTAAATGTTTCTATTTATAGACAAAAGTATAACTTTTCCATCTATTTTTATATTCGTTTCAGCTCTTAATGTAGGAAAAAAAATCACATCGATCATTAATGACATAAAAAGCATAGAATAACATAACTATACTAAGTTACATCAGAAAATAAAGCAACAACTAAAACAAAAGCATTCACATTTAAAAGTAAAAAGGAAACAATCTTTTAGAATAAAGATATTTTCTATGTACAATACACACCTAGGAGTATTTTTGATTAATTATTTGCATTTTTAACTGAAGTTAATTTTATCTTAAATATAAAGTTTGCATTTCATTTTCTCAGATATTTCATTATTAAAGCTTGTAAACATAGAATAGATAAAAGAATTACTCAGTGAATATGCCATAAACCTACCCATAAATCTAATGCTTCTTCTACAACTGTTAAATATTGATGTCTTTGTTTTATGATCGATCTCTCTGCCTATTCAACCTTCGTGTGTGTGTGTGTGTGTGTGTGTGTGTGTGTGTGTGTGTGTGTGTGTGTATGTGAAAGGAAAGGTGCAGGCAGGAATGAAGGCCAACAGGCAGGCAGGTAGGGAGAGGAGGAAGTAGTCTCTTTTTATTTACTTTTATTTAGTTGTTCATATGGGCTGTTTTCCCAAGCCCAGGATGCAAAACCTTGAAATATACATGGGATACACCCTGCCAGATTCTGCAGACTCAACTGCTACTCCACCAGGGAGCACCAATCATCATATTTTTAAGTGTATTTTGCATACTTTATTCTTTTATATATATGTGTGTGTGTTTATATACATACTTTTTTTAAGAAGTATTTTATTTTAGTTTTATCTAGTTGTTCACATTGGTTAGTTCCCCAAACACTGGATGCAAACCTGGGTCCTTGGGATCTGCGTGGACCCCTTTAGAGGCAGTTGACCTAACTGCTACTCCATTAGGGCATGCCTTATATTTTATTGTTAAAGTACTTCAGAACTTACATATTAATTTGAATTTAGTATTTTAAGGGAATAACACTGACATGCATGATATACTCAAAACTTAAATGCACCTAAGTATAATTTTAGAGCACCTTTGTCTTACTTTTTGTCTAAGTTTTGCATCTGCATTCTACAGCAGATGTCCCTGTTTCACTATAATTCATATATTCTAAAAGGCAGAAATCACAAAGAATCCTGTTGCTCCTTAACCCTTAACCAATCTGCTACTTATTCTCATTGGGATACTAATATGTCATTTAACTTTGTACTAGTCTGTTCTCTGTCACAAGAATATTGAACCAAAGCAGGCAGTCATCAGCATTTAGTAGTAGCAGAGGAAAATAGAACCACACACAAAATGCCAAGGTATAGGATAATTAATCCCTAAATGAAAGGTCATTTTTAATTTGGGTACACAAAATTGACATTACTAAAATTAATAATCAGGACTTCTTACACAGAATCTATTTTCCTGACAAAAGTAGCCTGCATCTACCTTGGTGGTGGTAATATGTGCTATTAAAGGTGATGTTGTTAGCCTAAAGGCATGATACATTGCTAATGAGAAATGTTGCCTGAGGTTTACAAATGATAACATTTGACTGTTAACAGGCCACCCCATAAAATCAATTACCTCTGCTCTAAATAAATTTTAGTGGCTTTATAAATAATTTAAGCAAGGGATTATATAGTACTGGAATATTTGCTTCGACCTTAAGAATAATTTTGTCACTGCTGCCTTATCTTTACAAAAGGGCATTTTTCACAGTTATGAAAGGGATAAAATATCATGCATACAATTTTAATATCTATGAATTATGCTTCTTCTTTAATTCTCTGGATAGTCCTATATACATAGCCAATGCTAATATAGTTTGGAGCTAATCCACCTGATCTCACATTCTTTCAAAGGATTTAAGAAAGCTTGAAATAAAATAAAAAATAAGGCTATCAAACATTATGGGGGGAAAATGTGTTTGAAGATGCCAGAATGAATCAAACTTAGTGAATATCAAGCATTGTTAGGGGAATCTGAAGCTTGCTTATATACACATAGTGATTCATTCTTATGTATTTCAACAGCTGAATGATGACAAAAAAGTTTAGACAAGTGTCATTTACAACAAAATGTACTAAACATTAGGGCACATTGGTTAATCTCAAAAGGGAATAGCCTTGGGATTTAGGTTTAACATTTGATATTGTATAAATTCCCATGTTCACAACAATTTTTCTTTGTAATCTTTCACTTTTTACTTCACAATAGTACAAAATTATTTGCAAATACTAAATAAATCAGATAGTCTGGACCATGAGACAGGCTCATGTTCAGTTAATTTCAGGTGAATTTGTGGCAGGTAGTTAGCGCAGCATATTATATGTGCAATCTCTTTCCCTGTGAAAATTCGTAAAGTACAATACAATATAAAATTATTTTTTTGCTCCTGCTATGTAGCTCCACATTTCAAAATCACTAAACACATGCAATCTGCCTCTTGTTAAACAACACCATAATTTGTGGGGCAAAGTTATATCAACTAAGGTAAAACAAAGAGAAAAGAATATTCAAAGTGAAGAGATAAAACAGATTTATTTAAAAGTAAGTTGCAATTACAAAGCTTCTATGTCAGCTATATCATGTTTCCCTAAAATGATAAAACAGCATATTCAAAAACAATTTAGCTATTATTAATATAACAGCTCTTTCTTATTGACTATATTTACTCAGTGATGGTCTTAAAGACAATGTGACATTTTGCTTTTAGGGAACAGCAGGAGAACTCATAAGTGATGAAGGGAAAGATAGATGATAGACAGATAGATAGAGAGATAGATAGATATGTAGAGAAATATACACTGAAAGAAACATTGAAGCAAATCAGAAACAAAAATGCTGCTCATCCACCTTTTCAGTCCTTTATCCTGAAACTTGTCTGCGAATCTAATCTCTAAGTAGATTTTTTGGTGAATTTCAACATAAAGTACCCTGCCCCAGCAACTGATTTTTTTCCCACACCAACCTAAAGATGTGGATTGACCCAATGAAGTCTGGGAAAGAAAGTGCACATCTGAGCAAGCGCAGTATTGCCTATGAATCGGCACTCATACAATGATCTGACCCTAAGTATCATCCCTCCTCTAAAACTCTCCGATTTAACCTTTTTGTTTGCTTGGCATTCAGAGTTGATAAATAATCAGAGTATAGAACTCCAAGGAATATGTATAAGCTAAAAGTTCCAATATTAGATTGTTTTAATTTGTAAGTAATAGGTAGAAGGAATTACTCAGAGCTAACTGAATAGATCTAAATCCTGCCTCTGCTACTTCGTACCAGGCAACTTGAAAGAATCTGTTTTCCCATCTGTAAGACATTATAATTATAAGAGCTATCTCACAGACTCATTGTGAAGGGTAAGTAAAATATTATATTTTAGATACTTGAGAGAGACTGATCTATACTCTGCATTAGTCCTTTATAATTCTACTGATGTTAGAGAGTATAAAAAGAAAAATTTAAGAGGTGATTGAAAACAGACAATTAAATGTGCAACATTAAATAAGGCAGAACATGAATTTAAACTTTGTCTTAGATCTTAATATAGTGGACATGGCTTCATCTAACTATATCTTTCTTTTCTCTCTGCTGAACTTGCAAGGGAATATGTTTAAGGAACTCTGAATGGATACTTTTCTTTAAAAAGCCCTCAAGTGAAAAAAAAAAAAAAAAGGGTCCATAAGTCTTATTTTTTTTTCTTTTTGATCATCAAAACTTTATTTTTAATATATTATTAAGGTGGCATTATATTATAATATTTTGTAAGTTTTACAAGGACATCTTTATATATATATTCATTACATATATTACAGAAGTCTTTTAGATAGTAGGTCATAAACTTCTTTTAAACAAATTAATAAACATGCTGATTAAATAAAAATCAAACATCTACTTAGTAACTTGTCCTTCAGGAGTTTATATTATAATTAGATACTGAAACCAAACAAATATTAGGAAACAATATGACATTGCCACAATGGCTATCTTGAACTGATATTAAAACACATCAAAATGTTGCCCCATTGAGTCACAGATGTTCAGGAAAAAGGAAGGTGCTAGAAGATGAACAGTTGTTAACCAAGTAAAATGTGAAGAATAGGCAACATACCATGCAAAGCAATAGCAATTATTACAAAGCGATTAATTTTGTACAGTTGGTAAAGAAAGTGCAAGATTAAAGATGAAGATGGAGTGACAGGTGTGCAGCAAGAAATAAAAGAAAATCATAGTAACTCTATTAAAGAAAAAAGAAAGAAAAGGAGTAACTATAACCACACAATGATTAAGGTGAAAAGTGATGAAGATTCTAGGTGGAGATACTTCTACAAACAATTAGTTGCAAGTACCTATATGAGACTGTGTTTGTAAACTGGCATGAGGTAGGGGGGGTCAATATTATACATATTCTAATATAAAGACAAGTGCTGAAAACTATCAAAGCATACCTAAAGCTGGTTAGTTTTTAAAATGTTCATCTTAAGTACCCAAATTGCTTTTGATTCTTTAAAGCTGATGGAACAGAAACTAAGAGTCAATTCCAGAATTTGAAAGCAGAAGAATATTAAACACAAATGGAGGATCTACTAACAAAATGTCTCAGCATGAATAATAACTACATGAAAGAAAAATTAATATTCAATCTATAGTGTGGATGAAGGTGGGGAATGGTAGAAAAACTAGAAAGTTTAAATGGATCAGAATGGTTTTCCAATATAATAAATTGAACAGTATCCTTAAAGAAATATGAAAGATTTCAATATTTTAAAAAAAGAATTAGTTATGATAGCATGTTATATATATATATATATATATATATATATATATATATATATATATATATATATATATATATATATATATATATAACCTGGAAGCAGTGTGGAAAACTTACAGGAGACATTGAGGCCAGTATTGTGGGTATATGATGATCTAATAAGAAATAATGAAAGATTAAGCTAAGGCTAAATCAACAGTAATGATAAATTTCTAGAGAAGGTAAAAAAGAATTGATTCTAATTTGAACCTAGTGTGCTCCTCTGCCCTAATCTCATACACACACACGCACACACATTTTCATAATTAAATAAAAAATAAAAATCACATGAATAGCTAGCTCTGTGTGACAAATGGGAAGAGTAAGATAAAGATGGCAACAACAGCATTTAGAACATTCAGGAAGATACCTTTGCAACAAGAGTTCAGTTCTTCCATCTTTACAGATTCTAGGTGTAAACCTGATATTTCCCCACTGTTACCAACTTTAAACATGAGTAGTAGCAACACAGTGTCCCCACAGTGGTCGTAGCTTTGTTATCATGATACAATTCACATCCAGGGTCAGAATTTTATATTGTAAGACATGCAACACATGAAGAAACATGAAGGAGCATGACACAAAATAGTGCATGCGCCCGGAAAGGCCCACCCTTTCCTGATGCGATGAGGACACATCTAAATCTCACCCATTTGGCCATTTTTTTGTAGCTTTCTTCTCCTTTAGATTGGGAAACATGTGAAGTAGGTGTTAGAACCTTACTGTGGACTCCACAATCAAGTTCTTACTCAGAGAAAAACAATGTTGAGATTTCCTTCTTGAAATAGCCAGACAAGAACACTTTTGGACTCAGAAGTCACACAATTCCAGAAGGGATCAGAATAAGCACAATTGTGAGCCCTCAAATAGACAAGCACCATCCCAGGGGAGCAGTCAAATAAGGAGAGTCCATTTTCAAGGAACTGTCTGGTTGAAGTGCCAAATGGTACCCCTGAAAGTAAAAGGTCATAGACAGAAGGGAACATTTCTGATTGAACCTTAGAGAGCTCAGACACCACAAGACAAGGCATAGATCCAGGAGAAATCTGACCCTAAAATTCCAGAAACAGGGAGAAACAGTGTCCTCAATCGGGCTCTGTAGGCACCTACTCTATTTGCTCACCAGCTTGGAGTCCTCAGATAGCTTTTGCAGGACACCTTCCCAAATATAAAAAAAAAAGAAAAGTGATTTTCTACCACTGGGTGGAGCACTCTGTCATTGACTCTGCTGTTTTCAGGCAAAGAACAGCCCCTTTCTTTCAAGTGGGACAAAAAAGTCACATCACTTCCCATCAGAGACTCAAGGCACGTTGGGTTCAGTGATGTGTTGGTTGCTCTGTGTGAAAACACGTTTAAATAGGTTTTCTCTATACTAATTTTTACAGCTAACACTTGGGCATCTGGGGTTTGAATTCCAACTCCACCTTTTGATGCAAGGTGACCTTGTGGAAAGTTGGTCACTTAAGTTCTCTGACCCTCAGTTTCTTCCTCTATTTTGATACAAGAAATGATTGGGATAAAGAAAGGAAGTATGCTTTTTTAACAGCAAATTATTCACATCTGGAAGATGATGATAAAGTATTTTGATTCTAGTGTGCTGTTCTTCAAGTTATGATATTGATACTACTGCAGATGTGCTATATTGAAATCCTCATTCCCACTTTTACTGCCATATCCTTTGAATAGTCTCTTTGTCAGTGACAAATTATTACCTTTCCTCATCTTCTCAATGATCTCTCTTTCCAGAATGGAAGACTTCCTAAAATAACTATTTATGACTTTAGACATAATGATAACACATCTATAGTTAAAATCTTTAGTTGGATAAATATTAGAAAATAAAAAATAACATTAAAAACACATCTTGAGTAAGTTTCCTTGTTAAGTTCCATTGTATGTATTAAAAGAAGGGAAAAATATTGCACATATCGCATATAATTCAGTATTGCTATTCTCCCTGGCTTTCTAGACCTTGAAAAACACCAGATTTTCTTATTCATATCTAGGGTTTGTGGTTTCATCCAGCCACATTGATGCAATAGACATAAGTTTGTCCAGAATTGAAATTTCTAATTCCATTTGATTTCTGCACGTAGTCTGGAGTGTCTTCTGAGACCAGTTGTAACCATTGCAAAGGTGTCTGATTTCTTAATCACTTCCTCTATCTGATAACCATATTCTTTCATGTTCTACTATGCTGTTTCTGTACCAAGGAACCCAAGTCCTCCATTAAGGTTAGATACAAATGAATTAATGGCAGATCAAGGCCTAAATTCCTACAGGACTAAAAAAAATAAATAGATCACCCAAGTTATGTATATATACACAAAATCATGGAAAAGTATTGAATATTACAAGTGAAAGACCTTAGTGTTCATAGAAATACTAATTCATTTCAGTGTATTATAATCATTTAAAACAGAAACAACTTTAAAATATTTTCTTTCATATGTAAATGTGCCGCTGCCATTGTGTACCCTCAGCCCTTTATATCCAAAACCAAACTAGGAACCCTCAGTTGGCAGGAAGGAGGCCCTTTGCATCCCATGGCCCCTGTCACAGCTGCAGCACACATGGTCACCCCATTCCTGGCAGCTCAGTTGAAAGAGTCACCACACCCATATGTGTGAACCCTGCTGTCTTCTGCAGCAGCCCAACTATCTGCAGGGATCCTGGACCCCTGCCCTCCACTTGACTGCCAGTCACATCTGTAGTGAGGCCCAACCCCTCCACCAGCCTTCTGACAAGGAGGTCAGTCCTATGGCACCACACCATCTCCCCAGCCCCATCACTTAGGGCCTCCCCCTGACTCTAGTGAGACATTCTTCCCATCTGTCCTGTCCCTTCAGACACCTCCCCAGGGGCAGCATGGCCTCACAGACAGTCACCAGCAGCCTGGATGCAGTGAGAGTTGGGGTGTCAGTAGCACCCTTGGGCTATGGGAGCAGAAAATCTACCCCAGGTTTGAGTTGCATCTTTGGAGTACTCAGCCTGATAGAAAGAATGAAGGGCACTCCCCAAGCACCACACCTGGCTCCTGCACTCCATCCAGCTCAAGGAAAACACCCCATAGGAACCCCACACCTCATTCAAGCATCACATACCAGTTAGACAAAACACCCTCCAGAACCACATCCCATTCTATGACCACACCCCATTTAAACATCTCACCCTGTTCAAATACCATACCCCAAACAAGGACCACAGAAGATTCGAGGACCGCACCCCACTTTAGCACCACCTGCCACTCAAGAACCACACCCCATTCAAGGAACACAGCTCACTTTATCACCACACCTACTCCATCACCACACTCAGCTCAAGAACCACATTCTACTCAAACACCTTGGACCCTCCCCAAAGTGCCGTGCTGATAACCACAAACCAGAGTAAATATCTTCATTTTTTGGAGGGACTACAGTATAGGAGCCCCTATATTAAATCACATCCCTAGAAGCCCTGAAAATGAGAATCCCTTACTCCAGTAATGGATACAGTGACAAGGCGAAGCACCCAGAGTAGCTTTACAAATAAGGACCCTTGTTACCTGCCAAGGGCTTAACAACACATAGAAATGTTAGGTCATCAACCAAGTTTTTCTGCAGATCAGGATCTTCTCCCTAGGGATCTAACAGGTGAATGCAGGCCTCAGAGAAAAGGTTCCTCAGGAAGTAGCCAGGGACACTTCTTTCCATGCTGGATCACATGTGGGCCATTTTGATATAAAACTCAAGTCTAGGCTAGACCTCTGGGATCCGCAGCTATGTAGATGCTCAGCAATACAGTATTTTTTCCTCCATTTGTTTCCTTGTATTTAGCATAAAGGTAGTTTTTGGCTTCTCTCCAATCAATCCCGGTATTCAGAGTCCCCAGGACAGAAGATAGAAGTTCTTGGCCTGTGTCCTTATGTCCTTGAGTGGGCAAAACACCCCCCACCCCTGCCATTGCCTACAATTAACTCTTCCCCACTTTATGTTTTCTCCTAGGACCATTGTGTCTTCACTATGACTTAATATGAAGACTTCTTTCCTTTACATCAATATCATGGATCTGTGGTCTCTAGAGCAAGTGTGAAACATGGACCAGTGTGAGCAGTGAATGAAAGTCAGAACTCACTGTAGAAGTATTCCGTGTCCAGCTAATGGGGTGTGGAGAGCAGTATAGATTGACAGCTACAGGAACTGACATCTGAATATTAAAAGTATGTTTTAAATATAAAGGATGACAGCTCAGGATAAAATGGGATCAAGGGAAAGATAAAGAGGAACAATTATTTCTGCCTCTTGGAACTGCAGCTGCTCCCCCATCTCTCTGACCTAGAGTGAGCTGATTCATCCCTCATTACATCAGGAGTCCATTCTCTATCTTTATTTCATTCTGATGAGATGATTTATCATATTTTCTCCCTGCCTAGTTTGCAATCAGAAATTGAACATAGCTAAGAAAGATAATATAAGTTGAAACATACTGGAGGTAGCCCAAATTAAACAGAGTCTAAGGTAGCATTTGATAACCTGAGATACTCAGGATGCTATGATGCATGCTTCTATTTACAGAAAATGCAAGAAATTGACTTTGATAATTAGTCTGACTTATCTAACTGAGGGGTATTAACTCACAACTGTTTATAGACCATGAGTGTCATAAAGGTTTATAATAAGGGAATAGTCAATTAAACTTGATTTACATAAACAACAAATTATGTCAAAATTTATTCACTTGTATATTAATTTAGTAGTTTTTTATATGAAATCATAACAGATATGCAAATTTCTATCAAGGTTGAAATACCATGCTTTTTTTTTTTGCCTGATTTTTTCACAAATTTAAGGTTAGATTGCCTATATATTTTAGTGGTAGCAGATGCTGAAAAATAAGAGCTTGAAATGACTAAAGACCAGGAACAAGGTCAGTGGATCTAACTGTAGACAGACAGGAAGACCAAAGTCAAAGAGACCCTAATATTTAAAACATACAAGGAAAGTTTGTATATAAGCATTTATACTAAAAAAGAATAAAAAATAAAAAAATGAAAGGTCAAGATTTGTCATTTGGAACAATAGGGATAGACCTTGAGGTGATTATGTTAAATGAAATAAGTTAGAGAAAGAAGAATACTGTCTGGTGTTAATCACATGTGAAATATAAATAAAGCGAAATAACAAAGTGAGACAAATCCTTAAGCTCTAACAACAAAATGATGTAAATTACTAGAGGGGAGAAAGGGAAAGAGAATGTCAATGAAAAGTAGATGGTGCTAGATCTTTGGTGGTGGAAGTTACATGATTTATACATTTCTAGAGGTGTGAAGGTGTATTCTTCAAACTTATTGAGTATTATGAACTAATGATATCTCAAAGAAACACATTTAAACTTCTTTAATGTTGCCATTTCTAGTAATAATTCCTTTGTGTTTAGTCATCCAAACTTCCCACCTATGAGGCATTTAGATTTATTACTCTTTAATCCATCCATACTGAAAGTCACAAAATCATAGTCATCTGTTTATTATGAGATGACTCTCACAGGCGTTTCACTTTAGTTATCTCCCTACAAGCAATTTGATAAGAGCCTTTATCTTGCCCAAATTTTGCACTACTAATAATGCTGCTAAGTTGTTTTTCCTTTAGGCATGTAATTGTTCTCCATTTTAAAAAACGAATATGTTTTTAACAAAGCTCTTTAAGAACAATGAGTCCAAAAGAGATAATTTAATGAAAGGTTTAATTCAAGAATCACACATTGAAATGAAACACCAAGACTGTCCTACTAAGATTATCAACACTGGGTGTCAATTTTCCTAATTAGCTTTAAAGAAAGTCTGCTTGGTTGTGTCCCGCAGGATATTAAATGAAATATATGATATATTACAAGACTGCTCTATGTTTCCTATAATAATTTCCTCATTTGTCACTGATTATTGCAACAATCCCATTTTCTCAGGTCTCACATTTTCTATGATGTCTTAGCAAGCCATCACAGTAACCTCTTCTGATCTCTTCCAGCAATTAAATACCATTAAAATTTTTGATACCAATTTTGTGCCCTGGAGAGTATTGCGAATATATTATGTTTGATTAACATTTGATTATTTTTGTTCTATGGTTGAGATCAAAAAACAAACCTTAACAATTTTATATATTCCTCACTGATCAAATTTTTCTAATATTTAATATGCCAACCAAATCACAACATCATTATATCTTGATGAATGTTTATTTTTCAAATGTAAGATAAAAAAATTAGTTCATCTTTAGTACTGTAATTGTTTCCAATTCTGCCCTTCCTTTATCTTGGTAGATAACCACTTTTTAAAGTACATTTGAAAATATTTGTGCCATATACAATAGGTCAATTGATATAACAGTAAGCATGAATCAGTTTCATAGAGCAATTAATTGCACCCTGCACTGCAACTTTATGCTTAACATGGTATCCCATGAGTGGAGAAAAGAGACAGAAAAAGTAGGAGAAGATTTTATATTCTCTAGTATATGTAATCGCCTTTTGACTTTTCTGTCCACAGAATGATGACTGGATTCCCTTTTCCAATTCCTTAATAAATGTTATATTTCCACAAGTTTGTCTCATAATATCATATCTATTTTGCCAAGATATAGCTCTATTCTTACTAGAGCATCAGTAATAATAGAAAATTTCAGTGCCCAATGTTACCGGTGGTCAGAGAGAGATCAGTGAAGACAATGCCTCATTAAAATTGAAGGAATTGGCATGCCCTGGTGGAGTATCAAGTTAGAATAACAGCCTCTAAAGGAGTGCAGATAGCACCCAGGAGGTGTGGGACCTGGGGATGGGTAGGGTTGGGGGTAGAAGTGAGATTAAGGGGAAAGAAACCTATGTGAATAACTAAATAAAGATAAAAAAATAAAAGTTGCTTCTTCCTCCTCTCCTCCTGCTTACCTACTAGCCTTCATTCCTGCCTTCACCTTTCCTATATATATATATATATATATATATATATTTATCTGTAGTGAAGTGAATCAAAACAGTTTAATTTTTCTTATGATGAATTTTCATCTTTGTTCTTTGATCCAGATAAATAAATTTTTGTGTCCACAAATTTGCATGAAGTCTATTATGTTTCAGAGATTATCATAATTTGAGAAAGCTCTTAATAGGAAAAAAATTCATTTTAATATGAATATTTACTGTTACTTTAACTTACTGATTTCCTTGACTACTATTAAAACCAGAAAATACTACTATTAGAATCAGGAGTTTAAGTTTGGAGTTGATAACCAGAAATAGGATGTTGTGATGCAAACCCCTATTTACAGAAAATGCAAGAAATCGACATTGACATTTAGTCTAACTTATCTAGAGCTAGACAAAGGGGTATTAACTTGTAATAATTTATAGGCCTTGGGAATCATAAAGGCATATTTATGTGTATAGATAGATTGAAATAGATATGTGTCTATAGACATAAATGTGAACACATATAATCTACACACATATGTTTTGGTGTTTCAGTGAAATGTTGAGATTTTCCAATGAAAACTTTCATTATAAATAGTTATTAATACTGCGAAACCCTTGCTATTTAACTTAGAATCTTGTTTTTTTTTTTTTTAATCCCAGTTTTATGAGAATGATGGAATACAAAATCAGCAAAGGTTTGTATACCTAAGAGAGGCTGTCCTTAAAATCAATTACTGAACTTTCATGAAATCATTTTTTGCCGAATTAAATCTTTCAAATTTGATCAAAACTGTTCAAAGTTAGTAATGGGAATTACCTTATGGCATTACAACAAGGTCACTTTCTGTTCCACCTGAATAATCTTTCAAATATTCAGGTACATTTTCTCCTGTGTCTTCTAATGTTTTCGTTAAGTGAACCATAAAAAAAATTGGATGTCCTTTTTGGTCTAATAGTTACTTCTTTCTTGTATTCTCCAGGTACATGCCCTAGATTTTATTTTCTTACTTGTGGATGAGACTTCATTGCCTGGCCTACTCTTAAGGTAATAGTAAATATTCATATTAAAATGTTATTAGATTCTTATTATGAAATTTGTCAAATTATGAGATTCTCTGAAACATGATAAATTTTGTGAAAATTTTTGAACAAAAATGTTTAATTTATTAAATAGAAGTCAACTTCAGGAAATCTTGGTTGGGAAAGAGAAGTAGAAAAGAAAGATGTGAATAGATTACTATCTATGTAGGAGTGGAAGGGCATAGGCTTAAAACAGTAGGTCATAATTTGTAGAAAATTCATTCATAATTAACATTTGCAATTCATCATTATATAAAAAAAAACAGGTAATTGTTATGGGACATTAGACTGTGAGCCATTACTTTCAATAGACTTTAATATTTTAAAATATAGTTTGGTAGATGACTTTAAGTATATGAATATTTACTAATTATAGTTAGAGTTAAACAAATCAAGACTAGTAGTAATTCATAAATCACATTGGCCTTTTTGAAATTTTAGGTCATAGGCTATATCTCTAATGTGGATATTATTCATAAATTTTAACATTTGCACAAATCTATTCTAAATTCTAGTTATATTAGAATTAAAAACCACCAATCACCTGAACAAAATAGCTGATGTATTCAGTACTAATTCATAATTTCTTTTTAATTCAAGAGATTAAATATTTCCTTAAAAACTTGCCTAATCCTTGAGTGTAAATATCTGATATTTATAAATAAATTCTTTTCTTCATGAAGATTATAATTATTTGGAGATAGAATATTAATACACAATAAATATAGCTAAACACTAGGTCACAAGGATAGATAATTATGCACTATTATCTACCTTACTAAGGGTAAATATAACACAAAAAAGATTTCAATAAAAAATATTAATTGAATGCATGGATGGATACAAAAGAATCTGAAAAAAATTCATTAGTTACAACTAATGAAGATGCAAATAAACAAAAATGACAATGTATTTTATACCTGATTTGAATCAGCATAAGTGTGTAGGCTTATCCCATGCAAACTCAATATTCTGAAAGAGAAATTCTCTACAGAATCTACAAAATCAGTGGTCTAAAGATATATGTGTATATACATATATATATGTTCATGCTTATTGAAGGTTTATATATAATCGCCAAGGTGTGGAAACAACCTAGGTACCCACTGACATATGATTGGATAATGGTGATGTGTTACTCAGCTATTAAAAAATAAAGTGAGATCTTGCCACTCGCACCAATATAAATGGAACTTGATGGGATTATACAAAGTGAAATAAGTCAGAATGAAAAATTCAAATACCAGATGACAACACTCATGTAGAATATAAAGAAACAGAGCAGATGAACAGAAGAAAATAAAATAAAAGCACAAAAATAAACTTTAACAACAAAATTCGTTTTTAGAAGGGAAGAGGTTAGGTATGTGAACCAAAGGTAGAGGGGATCCAATGGATACTGGTAGAGTATTGTTTGAACATTGTTGGTGGATTTGGGGTGATAACATACATTTGAAGAAGGGTAAACCTACATTCTTAAAACATAAAAAAACTGCAAATCAATGATATTTTAATAAAACATAATAAAAGTATGTACATTTATAAAATACATATGAGGGCATTTGGTCTACAACATTTTCATTACACTCGAAAATATCTAATTAAAAATAAAACATTTACATTTAAAGCCTTAATTATATCATTGTTTATAAAACACCTAAAATATAGTTTGTCTCCACTAAGCATAAAACAAAGCCTCCACTTTCATTTTTTTTTATCAAAGATCCATAGTTTGCCACTTGATTTTGTAAACTAATTATTCAATACCTTTTAAAACTTTCAATAACGGAAAAATATACCAAGTCCTAAAATGACAGCTTCAATGAAAAAAAACAACAAAACTCCTGGTGAATTCTCCTCCCAATGCTGAATTTATTTTGAAGCAAATCTAAGATGCAAAATTTAATCTTTAAATATTTTAATATGTATCTCTAATATGAAGGAATCAGCATTTTAATATAGAACAGTAGCATACTGTACCTAAATAAGTGAACAATTCCTTTATTTTATTATCTGATAGTGTGAAAAAATTTTATGATCTTAGAAATCTTGTAACCCCACTAACAAGTGTTAACTCTAAGGACTTGCTAACACATTTTCTGTCAGTTTTTATATCATAGCTAGTTTATTTTAAAAAAAATCATATTCCTTATAACTTAATACCTTTGTATTTTTATTGCAATATTCATTAATATAAAATAAGCAGTTCTCATATTATTAAATGTTCTTTGTAAATAAGACTAGTGTGTATCAAATATTTAATCATGTAGTCGGGTGCCATAACAATATATTTAACCACTTGGAATTTCAAAGTCCCCTTCTGGCTCCTTGTCTCCCCCATCTATAAATAACAGTGTTGAACATTCTTATAAACAAGTCTTTTCTTGATTCTGATTATTTTCTCAAAATACATTTTTAGAGGTGGAATTACAGCTACTTCATTTATAAACTTTTAAACCAGGTAGCTTAAAAGTATTCTTTCACTATGTGTATATACCAATTTAATGCTGTGTTTTATCCAATACATCATCATGCGAACATATTTAGCTGTACAGTGGTTGATGAAATCAAATGATAATCACATTTGTGACAATCAATTCATGATATAAAATATATCAAATAATGAACCATTTTCTGAACATACAAGAATGCTCATAGGAAATTAGAAAGTCAGTCAAAAATTTTAATTTATATGCTGAATCATTATTAGTGCAAAAATTCTATTCTCTAACAATGATTTAAAATGCACCTCTTCTACTGAATTTAGTATAAATTAGATAAAACTTCTATGACATTTGATATGTATTTGCTAACATCTTTTCATATACAGATTGTTATTTTTTACAGAAAGTTGCAGTCAGACATAAAGACAAACAGAGACAGGCAGGCAGAAAGAAAGAAGAGGAAGGAAAACTATTTTATTTAATTATTCATATTAGTTGTTCCCCAAGCCTGGCACAGGATCCCAGGTCCTTGGAATGTATGTGGACTGCGCTTAGCCAGAGGCAGCAGGTCTATCTCCTATTCCACTGCGCATGCCATAAATAGTTATATTTACTCCTATATCTTGTTATAGGGACTTAATAGTTTTAACACTTTTCTTTGAATCTGTGATCAATTCTTAAATAACATTTGTGCCCTGAGTTTTATGTCCATCCACAATGCACACAGACTGAGTAAGAGAGAAGAATCCCAAGGACGATTAGGACTTTTAACCAGAAGAAGACAGAATGTAAATAAGTAGACCCAGATGTCCATCACTCTTGGATAATGTCTTACTCCTCTAATCTTGAATTTTCTCATCTATAAACATGAGTTAATAATCTTAGTTATGAGATCTGAGTAAGATTATTGAGTTTAGTGATTATTCTATTACCTGCTACATGTTTCCTGAAAACTGTTAATATTTTATGTGTTGTAATGAAATTTATAGGTAAAATTACTTAAGCATTGTATACTCTGATGGCCATAAATGTGTTTTAATACTAATATTAACTCTTTGCCTTGATTAGGATTTTTCATGACTATTAAGTAACTTCTTGTGGTTACATTCTTCTAGAAAATGCCTTGCTCTTAATTCTTTAATATAGTTACATAATTCAGAATTGGTGTGATTTTTATGTTGTTTACTTGGACATACTGTTGGCATTGGCAATATTAAAAAAATTATAAACAACAAAAAAAAGCAAAGGCACTTCCCTTATAACTGAAAATAGACTTTGATAAAAGTACTTATCAGCAAGAACTCTATTCAACTGAGACTCATTCTCAAACTTCGGCATCAAAAGATGTAAACCTCTCGGTGACAACCTGTGGACTGTTGTGGCTGTGCTAATCAACATTTCTTTTAGAACATGCTCCAAGTGAGAGGTGGCTCTCTCCCTCAGTAACTCTTCCCATTCTTAGATTTTAGGATCCTGTTAGGCTACCCTTTGAGCAATAAAGCCAGAATACTGTCTGATACAGTCATGCCTGTGTGTATATTACCCTTTCTCATTTCCTGCGCTTCACAGCATGACATTTTATCTCCCATTAGCTACAATTCTCAGACACATTACATTGTGATTCTGTAAATTCAGACAAGTTATGATTAGGTAGCCCCTATTCAGTTCTCAAAAACCATCTGGTCTTAACCTCAGTATTTGATTTCACAGTTTACTCAAAATTCTAGAGGCCTCTGATTGCAGAGATGTTGCCGGGATTGCAGTCCCAACATATTCTATTCAACATCCTATTGTTACCATACTCTGTGCCTTGTATTTCATATTTTGTTTTCCACATTAGTCCTAAACTCAGGTCCTTGGACTTTACATGGTTTGCACCATAGCCACCTCAACTGCTTGAGCTGCAAAGATGTGCCACATGTTCCGTTTTTAATTTTTATGCTGCTTATTCTCCTCTTGCCCCCTAACAAGTGGTATGAGAAAGTTTCCAGGCCACTTTTTTTTGTTAATTAATTTAAGCATGTTTGAAATTCATTTCATTGAATTTTCCATAGTATACCGTGACAACTTCCCACATTCATTGAATTTATGTATCTTTATTTATTATTATTATTACTTTATTTATTTATTATCTATCTTTATTCATTTATCTTTAATTGCAAATGCTTCCATATAAAATGCTAATCCAACTTCCAGGAAGCTCATCAACAGCACTCCAGAGAAAAAGCACATACATACAATCTGTCAATATCCTTTCCAGATTTTTGTTGTTTAAAACATCACCTTATTTTATCACATTAAAAAACATTTCCTTTGGGCTTAAGCAAGTCAGAATTGATTTCTGTACTTTGCAGTAAAAGAAAAAAGAATATATTCATTTTCCTGTAATACATCTCATTTTCATCACACCGATATAATTGTTTTTACAGTTTTAATTATTTTCTACCTCTGGAGAATTGCAGGAGTTATCAAGTAATATGAAATTGATACTGACAAACATTTCATTGTCTTTAGATAATGGCCAATTGCAATAACTTCCCCAGATGTAGTGAAGGATACACATTTGCTCAGATCCTGAAACAGTACAATTTATATATCAGTTTCCTCCTAAGGTTATTTTATATATATATATATATATATATATATATATGTATATATACATATATACATATATATATACATATATATGTTTTAGTCCTTAATGTTGCTGTTAGAAATCATAAATTGCTTGCAAAGTAATCTCAGCCCAGATGCTCAGTGTCTGATGTGGGAAATGGGACCTTAAAAGCACTTCCTCACTGTTCTCCTTATTTTCTCTGCACTAGTTACAATTAGAAGAGCAGCAGCTGTTTCCACTTAAAGCTTCACTATTCCAGAATTACAGTGGACATAAATGATAATGCCCTTCCTATTACCTCTTTATGGAACATGCACTGAGTCTGAAAGAGCACAAGGAAAATATCGATGAAAGCATCTTGGTTGTAATTGGATAATTCAAAAGATCTAGTAGTGTCCAGAACTGATTACAGCTCATAGTAACTGAGAGTGTTGGCTCCTCTATGATAAAGAAAGAGTGGAGTCATATGGATAATTTAACAAAAAAAAATATGTGTAGGCATGCTGTCAGGCTGGAAGGGATTTTAATATACAAACAGTGGCTGCATGTGTTTGACATACATGGTGACAATTTGAAAGGCTTTATACATTCACCACATTTTCATTAAAATTGAGCATGTAAAACTAGACATTCTATTACCAGATCATAAAACCAATATATCCTTGGTTGTTTCTTGAAACAAGATATTCACAAATTTGCAGCTGTAAGAATGTAACCTTGGGAAAGGTTCGAAGAGGTCAATCAAAAGTTAATACAGAAATATGCTCAAGGAAAGAGTTTTAAGTTAAAAAAAAAGGTTGTTCTTTTCCCCCTAAACAACACTATTTAATAGAAATAAAAATGCCTAAATTTGCATGAAGGCAAATAATGATTATATTTATTTTAAGTGTCCTATTTTCATAATACATTAAAATGTTAGCTTATAATAATGACAGTGTACAGAAACTATTTTGATCTGACTTTAAAAGAAAGATAAATCAACCCAAAAAGCATTAAAAATAAATTTCAAAATCAGTTTAAAACTAGGTTCTGAGTTTACATCTTGCACTCATTACCTTATTTTGTGTTTTTGTCATTTGCTTTGATGCCAAAGAAAGTTCCTTTCATAGTAACTGTAGAAATAGATCACACAGTAGGTCTTTAAATAACATTGCTTTAATGTCATTTAATGATAAAGTTGAGGAGAAAAAACTATTTCAGCCTATGTTGAATGAAATATTTTTCAAGGACCTGTTTTCTTCAAAGTCATTTCACTTAAAGTTGCGGTTTCCAGGAAACTATCAATATGGTACTGTTCTCTAGAACTGAATCATTTCTGTTACTGATTGTTGATAAGGAACATATTTGACATATTACAATAAGCACTAATGTATTAACTATATAGCAACAGATTTCAAATGGCATGATCCTTTTTGGATGATGAGATTTGCATAGTCATTTGAACGTTCCTATACTCCTGAAAGTATTAACTCTAAGTGATTTAATGACAAATATAGACTTGGCATTTCTATTGATTTTGGGACTTAACTAGCAACCATATGGCATTAATAGAAATAATAATCAATATAGTTATAAGAGTTGGAAAGATCTAAAGGAGCTAGGGGCTAGGTCAGTAAAATGAAATTCTGGGAATTTTAACCAAGCCAGAATTAGAGATACTTGAATCCTAAGACAAGTTTAAAGAGACAGAAACAGCCTTAGTAGGAAATGAATGGACACCATCAGATAATTAGAGGCCATTATAAATGAGTCACTATGTCAAACACCAGTTAGGTATTTTTTAAAATCATATTTTTCAGGCAATTATTGATCTCTATTATAATGCAAACACAGTCTAGGTGTTGGTACACTAGCAATTTTAATTTTTGAGCTCTTAAAAATATTAGACAGTCAGTATAGCACTGAATATAGAATAATTATCTGGGCATGTGGTTGAGAGCAAGTTGGAAGAGTAGAGGCACAGAAATAGGAGAACAAAGTGCAATGATGAATTTTTCCTGTTCTATCCTTTCACTTAAATGAGGCATGCTAATTACTGAGCACAAGAAATACAGCAACCCCAATCTTTTCATTATGGCAATCATTGCTAGTTAACTAAAGGTGCCTCTTCTATCAAACTGGAATGTTTTCAACCCAGAATTCTTAAACCATTTTTGTAGCTCACTGTAGTTTAAACTGATGTGAAACCAATGTAATTGATTTAGCATTCCTCAGATAACAGAAACAAAACTGACATATCAATAGTGAAGTATTATCATCAGATATTATCAGACTAGAAATGGAACTATATAGTACAGAGCTAGTCAAATAATAGTGAGCTTTGTTAATAAGTCTTCTGTGCAGCAGCAATGAATGAAAGAGATGCCCCAGATATCCTGGGATTTAAATAACAAAAGCTCAGATGTTCTAGTTTCATGTACAAAGTGTACTACGGCTCCCCTTTTTACTGGATGTTAAGATTTTTTTTAAAGATTAGATATGCTTTCATCATCCCAGTGAAGGTTAGGCAAACCTTAAAAAAGCCCTGTTATGAATAACTGTCTAGAGATTACACGGTATTCCTCAATAGTAAACTATATCACAACTTAAAAATGATTCATTATTGGTAGTATCCGTGCTTTGTGCTTACTAACTCGTAACTCCCATGTCTTTTCATAACCTTTACATCTTATGCTTGCTCTGTCTATAAAAAGCTTTACCCAGCTTCTATCTTCTCAGGGGTCTGACTCTCCCAGGATTCAACTTTATTACTTACCCCACAAAATTTCTCCCCATTTTTGCAAATTGCTGTAGGTGCCAGTTGTTCAGGGGTCTCTAGAATCCTATGTATGTTGCTCCTATAACATTTTTCATACATGTTGTGATTTGATTTTTTGTTGGCATATCTGTCTGCCATAATGGATCATAAGATCTTTTAGCTTATAGCATATTTCTACCAGATACCTTCAATTATTACCAGTAATATTGTTAAATATAACAGGTGGGTAGAAGCAGCAAAGAATGAGACAGAGAGACTGGATGGGAGTAAGTAATACATTTGATAGATACCTCAAAAGCAGACAGAACACTTGACTCATACCACCTTCCCATACTGCTCCTATCTCAGAATCCTCTTTTGTTGAAATAGCACTTCAGTCGTTCAGATCTAGGTCTTTGTAACCAGGAATCTGACTCCATTCTTGGTGTTTGCTGACAGTTGTTAAAACTCACAATTCCCTCACCTCTGGGCACGCAGAAAAGAAAGCCCAGGTGCTCCTTCCTGAGTCACAGGCAGGAGATTCAGACAGTACATGAGAGCTCTCAGCTCCAAACATGTCTAAGCACAATAAAACCTGAGACAGTCACCTTTCCTGGCATTCTCAAGCCATTTTGAACTTGCTTGCGTGACCTGTCCTTTTCTCTTTAGAGACCTCAATTATGTAAATAATAAAACTGTTTATGCCTTCTTAATATGAGTTTGCCATCACCATTCTGGACATCTTAACGAAATTGTCAGTAGAGGTTACTCGTGATTTGGAGGTTGATTACAATTTTGCAAGTTATCTGTCATTGTTTTCCTTCTTCAGATATCTAATAAAGCCCTCCCCTCACCTGTCAATTCTATCTTCAAATTCATATCCTGAATCTGACCACTTAAACTTTCTTTCAAGTCTAAATTATGATAATCTTAGGTCATTTATACTAATCCTTCCCTTCTTGTTTCTCAAGAGTTTACTCATTACAGTGTCACTGCAGAAATATTTTAGTAAGATACATATATTTATTGACCTTTAATGTAGTCGGAATTTAAATTTAATTTAATACTTGCAGAAATAATAAACCCTGCTCATTTATTTAAGCTTAAATTTTCCCACCTTCCACCTTCCACTTCACTTGCTTCAGCCACATTGTTCTAATTGCTCAATATGTCAAATTCATTTGTTCCTTAAATCTTTTGCTCTAGCATAATCAAAGAGACTTGCTTAATACTCCGCATTAGCTAAGAATCTTCAAATAAAAAGGACTAATAGAAATTACCTCACACAACTATCATGCTTTGAAAGTCTTATAATCTTCCTTAAAAGCTGAAGACCCAGGAGAGCTGGTATGTAACTTTAGCTTGACTTTGAAGGCCTAAGAATCATGGGAGCTGATGGTGTAAGTCCCAGTCTGAAGACAGGAGAAAATTATGACCTAACTCCACTGTCCCAGAGAAACAGTAAATTCTCCATTCTTTTGCCTTTTTGTTCCATTCAGGACCTCAATGGATTAAAGATGATGTGACTCCCATTGGCAAGGACAATCTACTTTGCTTAGTCTAATGATTCAAATGCTAATATCATCAGGAAACACCCTCATAGACAACACTCAGAATAATGTTTAAGCAAATATCTGAGCACCTTATGACCAAGTCAAGTGGACACATAAAATTAATCATCATATCATGATTATGGAAACTACTCACTTTCAACCTCATAACCTCATAAAAATTTTCCCTTTATCCTATTTTGTGTTTTGTTACCTTTATATCTTTATTCAATTGTGTTGTATTTCTTTTTTACATTTCAAGGGGTAGAGACTGTGTCAGTCTGTATCACTAGAATGTACTCAGTACCCTGAACAATGTCTAGTTCATAGTAGATATTTTCTTGAAGGAAATAATTTTTGTTAAATGAATAAATTAACAAATGTATTGCTGTATCTCCAAGCACCTGTACATATCATATACACGCAGAGCAAACTAAATGTATGTAATGATATTAAATAAAGGAGGACTCCACCTGAATCAAATCTGGAAATGCAAATCATCTAGCCTACAAGCTTTAGAGAATAATAGCCAAATAAAATTACAGGTAATTGCCACAATTTAAGCTTTAGCATATTCATAATAAGTTTCCCTTCTGTCACTAATACTAAGGTATGGTATCAACTCAGAGCCATCTTCTAGTCCATTCATAATAGAATATTCCTCTGTTTTATATACTTTCCTTGAGTTTTATATATATATATATATATATATAAATAGCTCACCCATGATATTTTGTTGTTAAGGTATTCATATATTTAGTTACATAAAGAAACCCCAGGGAGACTTTCCACATCTCCACTTGACTCTGTAAGTAGGTCAGTCTCACTTAAGTATATAGCTATTGATTGTATCAGACTGGTCAGCAATAGTCAAATCCTCATTTTTCTAGAAGGAGAAGAGCTCAGTGGAATGTTCAGAAGAGTTTATAGGATTCTGAATTCTTTAGTGGAGCTTCAGTATTTAAGAGCAGTTTCATGAAATTGCTTCCAACTAGTAAGAAAGCAAAATATACCACCTCTTTGCAGTCAGAAAATAGATAGCCATTACAGCACATTGATGATAGAAGCAGAGAATTGTTTCTACTCAGTTCGGGCTCTTGAAAATTTGCATAACATAAAATGTGGGTATATATTTCTATTCTTTAATTATTTTTTTATTTCCTATTTAGAGATTTTATTTCTAAAACTCCAGTCAGACTCAACAGTGCATAGAAGAAACAGAAATTAGATATTTTTTTTTATTTTTCAGACCAAAATTCTAAAGAAGGAAGACCATCCACAAAGAAAAAAGAAAGTAATACGAGTGGTCTTTTTTATGAATGAACTTCAAGGGGAGTGGGAAAGGCAGTTAAACCAGCCTTATAAAACAGTGGCAAAGAACACAAGCTTTAAAATAAAGCAGAGCAGCATTCAGACTCTTCTGTTCTCAATTATTGTAAGATGTGGAGAAATTACTTAATTTAATATCCTCAGATTCGATGTGTGTAAAATATTTCTAACACATCCCACACCATTAAGTTACTGTAAATTAAATAAATAATATCAGCATAGTGCTTAGCACAGAAATTAGTATATGGAAAGAGTTATATTGCAAGAATTTATTCTTAATATCGTTGATATAAGCATCTTCCATCTCCTTTAAAATTTTAGCAGTACAAAGGATGTGCATTATCTTTTCTGAAAGATATATTTCATTTACCTATGTACGTGCATGCGCACACACACACCCATCAGTGGAATCACATTTTAATATGACCATTCTTATTTGCATATACAATTTTACTTGAAATATGTACTCCGAGATGCCCAGAAACACACATTAGATTATAATATCAAATACCTATAGGAGAATGACAAAAGCAACCAGAAGCATTTTTTGAAAATTATTTATCTTGGCAGTTTCAGTTTTCTTTAAGGTGCCTAGCTTCAATAAGCTTCACAGCTTAATTGCCTGTAGAGATGCTATATGACAGAGTTCTTTCAGAATCCCACCTAAAGAAAATTTAATTTCATTTTACCCACAATCTGGATCAAATAGTTGTAATGTTCTTATTTTGTGATAATAATTATTTTATATCTTAATGAGAAAGATCTGTGTAACAGATTTTAATGATGATATAATAGCTACACAGGCCATACTGCTTCGACAACTTTATTTCAAACACATGAATATAAAATCAGCTGGAAAACTCAAGGGTACAAAAATCATGAGTGATGTTAGCAGAAAAGAACAGCATTAAAAAAGGTACATTCTTGTTGTTTCCCATGGATAATATAAAAGAAAACAAAGAAAGCCAAGTCAGTTTAGATTGCCATCTAAGTATTCAATTAAAAAGGTGCACAATGGTAAGAGACGACAAAAGCTGGGCCTCAATCATCTGCTCCCTTGTGAGGGAAGGGAGACATTCTCCATCACTCTCAATCAATAAGCTTTTTACTTTGGTTCATGTCCTTTTTTCTTGAATTACCAATTTAGGAGTCAAGCAGATTACAATCTCAATTTGTGCCCTATTCAAACCCCTAAAACTTGAGTACGATTTATTTTAACCTACTTATGCCGGAAATTTGGGAGGTGAGTATTTCTTCCAGTTATCCTAAGGTATTTTTTGACAATATTCTAAGTAATATAAATGTAATCATTAACAATCTTTTCTAAAAAGTTATACTCAACTTTTCCTATCTCATCCTCTGTTTTTTGTTTGTTTGTTTGTTTGTTTTCCCCATCTGGAGTCCCTTTCCTGAACCCAGGCCTATAAACTTAGCTGATAGAACCTGTGTCTCATTACTCGTTTTTAAATTATCTGTTCCTCACAGATGAAGATACTGAAATAGAGAATTTAACACAAACTTAAATAGTACCAAAGCTCATCTCCAAGTGTACTGTATATGGTGTCAGTTCATTAAATATATACTTATTAAACCAGATTGTCAGCGTATTAATGAGTCATTCCATTCTTGAAATTAGGTTCTCAAGGACACTAGCCAATGACTTTCCAGTCTTCAAACAATTTGCAGCTCAGTCATTTTGCATGATTGCAATGAAATTTTAACAGAGATTATAGGAAATAAAAATGACGGGGTAGAAGATTTAAGTCATAATCCTTAAACTGAAAAAAAAAAGAAACAAAAAAACACAAAGGGTAGTGGGAAGAAAAGGGAAAACTTTCCAGATATTAGCTGGGACATGGATAGCAATTTCCAGACACTGAATTACCTAGGTAGAGTTTCCCAAAATCAGTAAGACTAAAAATCTAGTTACTAGTCTCTAACAGATACACTATCGAGACATCTTTTATTAAAGGGGTAGAAATAAGTTCTGAAAATAATATCTATGTTTCAATTGAATACCTCACAAAAAGTTTGACCAAGTTGTTAAGTAGTTGGCTTGTGAAGCCCAGGATAAAAGTAATACTTGTTGCCTCAATCACATCAACTTAGTCATATATCAGATGTTATTGAAGACTTGAGTATGATACTATGCAGACGCCAAAGTCAAGACTCACTTCATACTGAGAGCGACTCATTTCTTGTGTCTGCCATCATCTCATTTTCAGCTCTGGGACTCCTCCCCTATGGTGGGCACTTGTAGGGAGAGTTTTGGAAGTGTGAGGAAGTTATCATTTGGAAGCAATCCTAAACCAAAGGAAAATAAGGGCTGATAAAAAGGCAAATAACATTTGGAGAGATTCTTTGCACTCCTCATAAAACACTAGGTGAACAAATTTTCTCTTGGTGATGACCCAAGTCATTCTGCCCTGTGTGAGCTTTTTCTCTTCCTCCATCTCATTCTCTATTTTTGCTCCAACTTTCATTCTCTGGAATAATCTAATGAACTAATTTCACACAAGACCTTCTTTCAAGTGAGCATTCAAGGAATACAATATAAAGTATTACTAATAAGAATAATCCTAGCAAGCAGATTCTCACGATTATAGAACTCCTTCATTCACTGATTAGACAATAAGAAAGAATTACCACCATGGCAATTGAAATTATGATCACCTTGGCACAAATTATTAAGACACTCATCTACCTTGGGACATAGTACAGGTGAAAGGCTATCCTTGGATACCGCACTTGAACAATTTCATATTCACCTTGCTTTATCAACTGCTTGGATACCTGTCAATTGAGTTGTTAACTATTCTTTGTTAAGTTCCTTTAGAAGCCATGAATAATGAGAAATGACAAGTTCATTTCAATTCAGTATCAACTCAGGGAATGTTGTAAAAGCCAGAAGTGTTGTATGGAAGTATTTAAAAATATCCTTGCCTCAATGGTTAGGGACTTACCTGTTCACTGCTGTTGGTCTCCAAATCTCTCCAGGGATATGTGAACTATGAGCGGATATTTGGTTGTTTTATTTTACTTATTTTCATTTTATTTGACTCAAGGTAAATATATACATAAAGCTTGAATGGTTGGCCAGGGCCCTTGAAAGATCTCTTAAAAGAAATCAGAGAGAAGGAATATGAGTGAATCTATAGGTGTGAACAAAAGATTGTATATTTTTATGTATCACATTAGATAGTTTCCTACCAGAGACCATTCATTTCACAAAAAGCCCTTTAACTAGCCAGGTGTACTAGAGAATCATTGCTTTAAAAAAGGATCATTACTTCTCATCCTTCCCATTGCTTATGCGATGAGCCCTATACAAGTGAAATCAATTGCAGAAAGAATATAGTCTATGAATGTGTTCAACAGCTTCATTTTTTTCTAAACAAAACTAATTTCACTACTGACACTTTTGGATATACAGTCTGTCATCAGTAGATATCAACTAATGTAGCACTTGCCTTTGGTATTACACCAAAAAGTTATTAAAAAAAGAATATCATAGGTGGGGATTGGTGTAACAGAAATATAATAGTGTATGAACACAGGACCTCAGGGAGGTGGATGTCATTTTATATGGGATAAATATGGATAACTTTTCAGATTAGGTAAGAATTGAGCATGAACCTAAAAGAGGAAAAAAAGGAATATGATTAACTGGGTAAAGAACTCAAGAAGTAAGAAATTCAAGTTCAATATACTGAGGGCTGAAGCAAGCACAGTGTGATGGACTAATAGCTAGGAAGCCAAGGTAATTAGACTATTTTAATAAGGAGGAAAACACCAAGATATGAAATCCAAAACATAGTGGGAGGAATAATTTTAGGGCCATATATAAAATTATAACCCTATAAGTGGTATATGTGTGAAATGAGAAGCCATTGGAGAATTTGAGTAAAGGAATCTGATCTAGTGATAATTTTAAATGAACTGTGAGAGGAGTATCTCCTTCAGGGACTAATATAAATACAAGTAGTATTATATACTGGCAATATGACTACTTAAGAGTAGCATACAAAGATGATTCTAACTTTAGGTTAATACAAGGAAAGATGGTGAAGAGGAGTGGTTGAACTCTGGATATATCTATATATATATCTATATATATATATGTGTGTGTGTGTACACACATGTAATCACGTACACATTTTTACAGCGGTTGACTAATTTAGAAATTAGCAAGGATAGGCTACAAAGTCCTTTTTAATTCTGAATTTTTTTGTTCAGGAATGTCAAAGACATTAATCAGAGAAATATGTATTTCTCTGAATATCTAATTATATCCTAATTTTGATTAAGTACACATACACATCACCATATAGCAACATGAATAAGTAAGAAAAAACACATATCTTCTGATTAAACACATGGTTTATTTTCCTTCCATTTTTTGATTATATGCAAATTTTGGGGTAAATATCATTTGTGACGTAGATCATTTTTTTTGATTTTCTACAAATCTCAAAACTTAAATTCCCACACATAGCTTTCAATACTATTTCATTAGCCAACATTAATACCAGTAAGATCATACATTTGTTTTAAATGCTTGTATACTTTTATTGCTTTAGAATCTTTTATATTACCAACTTTATTATAATTTTTCGAAAGTAAATATGAACAAGAATGCACTTTTAGAAAAGGTTAGATTAGAAAAAAGAAAAGAGGCAATGAAGAATATAGATATCTAAGAAAATATAATTTCAGGAAGTTGGAAACCCAAGTACAAGTTTCTGGAAATGAAGCATACTCAATGTGATAAAATAATAGCTAAGGAGTCAGTGTAGCTTGAGGAGCTGAAGGAGAGAGATTTTTAAGATAGGATGTCCAAATCATAGTGAGAGAGATGATACTAAGATCATTTATAAAATTCTAAACTTTTAATATATGTTTGAATTATTGCACATATATTAATAATTACTTAGGCAATGTTTTAAATCAATGCTCATGCATTTGCATAGACACACAGGCTTATTGTAGTGTTGTGTGTAGCACTGAAAATAAAGACACCTTCTATTAGCAAATCAGTTGTTTTGCTTACCCATTTTGTCGTAGGAAAAATATTTTTATATTGGAGGAAGTAATAGATAGCATTCAAATAGTATTCAATATACAGATGAGAAAAGCAAAGTTCAGTGGAGTAAAATGACCTATTCAAGGATGAGCAATTTGTGGTTGAAAAGGTTCTTGAACCCAGTTACAACATGGGTATGTGTGGAGATTTCGCCATGCCAGTAAGACGCCAACAGGATGTTTAATGGTGTCTAAGAATTCAACTTTATTTTGCTCAATTATGACATTTCTTACCCAGAGTCAGTAACAGATTCTACACACAAAAAGACTGTCTCCAAAGCCTACCATCTTATTTCAATACTAGTGCAAACACAGGGTGTTACCAGTGCTTCTGAGCAACAAGCTATATAGATCAAGGTCCCTACAACGCCTTCCTCAGTTTCAATTAAGCTGCTAGAGAAGCTCACAGAACTCAGGAAATCTACTTAATTAGATTAATGATTTAATTAAAGATGTAACTCAGTAATAGCCAGATGGAAGAAATGTTTAGGGCAACGTGTGGAGAAAGGATGCAAAACTTCCATGCCCTCTAAGGCACAAAAATGGTTATTTCATTTTGTTTTCTTCAAACTTTCATTACATAGCCATGCTTCATTAGCCCATTGGACATAGTCATCTGAATAACCAATATATCTTTCTCTTATTAATCATGACATCACACTGTCAAAACAAGGACTAGAGCCCAAGTTCCTTGACTTTCAATTAAGTATCTTTCACTTACAATATCACCTAATTTATTAGGCTGTTCAAAGACTATCAAAATAACAGCTTGTCTCTGAAACTATGTAAAATTTAAAGCAATAATTGATTGATGAAAATATAATTTATTCTTGGAAAAATATCCAGCATGTGGTGTGTATATAAGTTCTTGAATTATGAATAAAACTCCTTAATGGTATTCTCAAATCTAAGCCAGTAAATCACATGTAGTTACATTTTATTTGTTTAAATAGGATTTTCTTGAGAGGAATAATCTCAATTAGGAGCTGATAGGATGGTTGAGGTCACATATTCCTTCAGACAATTTATCTATTGGGCAAACTTCTAGATTTTCTTAAATTTCAGAGATAAGGAATGTTACTTATTGCCCTGATGGTAATAATTGTTTACTACAATTCTTCAATCCCAGAACAATTTGTTACATTATATAAGAATATAAAATCCAGTATAGAAGATAAAATGTGTTTATCACATTTAATGATAATTTTATTGAAATAACATTGCCTTGCTGCATATGCATATGATCATAAATCAATATCTATATATTTTATATCAAGTTCACCACTCCATTCTAATTCTTTCACCATATAATTGACCACTTTTATCTGATTTGCTTATCCTTTCTCTTTTTCCTTCTGGTAACCATGAATTTGCTCTTATAAACTAAAATTTGGTTGTGTCTTGCTTAGTCTGCGTAACATATATGAGTAAAATAATACTGTGCTATATTAATAAAAACTTTTGTTTGAGAATTAGTGCTAAAATGAGAGGATTGTGTAGAATCTGAATATCCGTAGTGGAGCTAGCCTAAGGGGAAGTAGAAATACTTGGACTATTTTGGAGTACCTTAGCAATCATGAAGCAGGAGATGACAAATTTCAGGAATCAAGTAAACACCATTTACAAGAAAAGAAATAAATGAAGACAATGGATGAGCCAGGACCATTTGCCCTGGAGAATGATAGAAAGGAGGCATAAAATTAAAGAATTATTCCGAATACACATTTTTGAGCAAGAGTTTGGGGAAACAAGGAAAGAATGAAATTTATGTATATTGAAAAAATACTCAGAACACACAGATCAAAGCCTTTGTTATATGCATTCTGTGCATTTAGATTATTAGTGAAAAAAGGGGAGTTCTTCAAAGATGATTAGACAGTTAAGTCCTTGGGAGTAGAAAGGAGAAGATTCAGTGGCTGCATTTATAGTTTAGAGTCGGAGTATTAAAGGAATAAGAACACAAGCATTTAGAGAGTAAAAATAGAATTTAATAAATAGCAAGAAGAAATATTTTCTGATTCAAATCTTCCTACAAAATTTTAACTTCACCCTGGTTCAAATGACTTCTCAGGAGACAGTTTACCTATGCTCATCAGAGAACTCCTATTGGAATCCGGTCGGTATGCCTATTAGCTTCACATCCGTGAATACATTCCCAGGACATTTTGCAATCCTTTCTCATGGGCATTCTGTAAGAACCTGCCAAAATCTGAGACAGATAAAGTTTAATGTTCAGGATGCCAATGTCTGCCTTATTGATACATGTAGTTGCCAAAGCAGCTGGCAATGCCTTCTATTGCTGCGGAATTTGCTGGCATCGATACCATAACTGCTTTGTGCTCTCTATGTTCCATGGAGATATTTGAGCTCTTATTTATTGTTAATTGCAGGCTTAAAGACACAAGCATAAATCTGTGGAGGATCAGAGGAAGGAATCTCTGAATAATTAACTCAATTCTAATTTCAAATAATACATCCTCTCTTATGCTGATCTTTGAACCAAAATTTTGCATCAAATTTTTCTTAATTAGAATATTTCCCCCAGAAGATTATGTCTTTAGAATTGTCTGAATGTGTTAGAAAGCCTTGACTCAAGAAAGGATTTTAGCTCTAGAAAAAGAGAAAATCTAAGGACACCATCGAAGAATATAAGAGACAAAAGCAATCTGAAAGCTAGTGGTTGGAAACAGCAAAGGAAAGAAATACATTTAAAAAAGATATTTGCAGATAGGCAACATTACCTCAGCAACCTTTGAAACAAAGGAAGCTATAATAATTTTTAACTATTGTTCTAGACATCTTATCTAAAAGAAAAGAATTATGAAATAAAGCTGAATCTAAGTTTAGATTATAATTAAAATGCAGATGCTGTATTGAAAATAGCTAATTATTAGCTAAAACATTAAACTCATTTTTCTGCTGATCACAGAGCATTTATTGTCAATACAAAGCTTCATTATAATATACTGCTTTTCATCAAAATTAAGAGTGAAAATTCCTGATGATTATGATGCTTATTTCTGAACAAATTTACTGCTAAAAACTCTATCCCAAGAGTAGTATTTCCAGGATCCATGAGGCACAATATGTAATAATAAGCACTGAGTTCCTAACTGTCTGATTCACCCTACTCAGGGAGTACTGGTTCCACACTCCTGATGAGAACTTGGAAAAATGCCATGATTTCCTTGGTGTTTACTTATTTATTTATTTATTTATTGACTCAGATTTCTAATGTCTTCTTAGATTGTGAACACAACCTTCATGATTAAAATATCTGCCTCATAATTAATTGATTCATGAATTTAAAGTGAAGATTCTCTCCTTGACGATCTGAGGTTTACAACAGTTCAGCAACCTGTACTTGGAGAAGGGGTCATCGAGTTAAAGGGGCCATTAAAGCACAAACGCCTTCTAATTAAGAAAGAAGACTTTTATCTTAATCAAACTTGCTACAGGATTATCATTTTTATTAATTTTCAAAGAACTAAATTTTGTCTTCATGATTTTTGTATGTTATATGTTTCCTGTATTTCATTATTTCCTCCATGTACTCATTTTGAGTATTTTTTTTTATAGCACCCTAACTTGGAATCTAGATCAGGTTATCTAGTATGAACATTTTCATATTAAATTCAACCCTTAAATAAACATTTTTCTTAACATTGTTTTAGATAGGCAAATATATAGATATCATACAATTTTTGTTATGTTGAACTTTCATCATTTAATTTGAATTATTTTGTAATTTACCTTGTTAGGTAACACACGTGTATTCTGATCTGTTCTTCTAGAATTTAATTGTACAATAATTAAATACTTGATACTACTAACATCCACCAGGTCACTGATGATACTTTAAGCTTTTCTGACCTCTTTTTTGTTTCAGATTCAGCAGTTGTGTTCTTTTATAGTATCTATTATGTGAATTTTTAATACAATGGATATTATATTTTTAGCTGTTCTAAATTCTATTTGCTTATTTCATTTAACATTCTTGTTTGTTAATTGTGTTACTGATAATCTAAGCATATGTTTCTGTTCATTAAGTTTTCTTTTGACTATGGATCTGATTTCCCTACTTCTGTGTATATCTTGTATTTTTTCTAATTATATCCTCTATGCTCTATGTTAAATGAAAGTAGTGAATAATTCATAATAAAAAAGTGGTTATTTCCTCAAAAGTAAAAGTTCTTTCCTCTATTTGTTATTTACAATAATGATCATTCCTTAAAGAATAAAACTGAATTTATTCTAAGTCTTTAATGATAATTATACCGAATTTGTCTGTGATCATAATTCCATTTGCTGTGCCATTATCATTTTTATCATGTCAGTATTTGAGTTAGAGAAGGATGTTTGCCATCAATGGCATGGACAATTTCTCCTTATCCCTGAAAATGCTCTCTCTTTCTATGACAAGCCTTCTTTTTTATCGAACTATACCCAGACTAAGCACCCACATTCAGTGTAGAAGCTAATACAGCTTCTACTCATTCAAAAAATTTCTTTCTGTCTGCAATCCAAGTTATCAAACTATCCTGACATTCACCACTTTGTTAATTTATAGAAAAATATAATTTAAAAGAATGTGTTTTGCTCCTGATTATCAAAGTAGCAATGATCTCTCATGCCTCTTCCATCTTATCTAGAAGTAGAAATACTTCTTTGGTACCTCTATTTTTTTTTTTTTTTCTGCCTAACTAACTTAAGTTTCTGATCCTTCCCAGGTTGCAGCAAAGTTAAGTATACAGAAGGTACAGTACACAGCATTTAAAAAACAAAAAGCAAAAAAGGCGATCAGAATGGATTCATTTTTGCCAAGTCTTACCAAGACTTAATACTAACCTAACTGCATGTTCAATCTCTCCCAAAAGTGGAAATTTAGACTAACGCATCTAAAATTTTCCTGGTCAGCAGTAGAGTGGAAATATGGATGAAATTCACTCTCTTATTCCTACCACTTCTAAGAGGGGAAAGGATTATTTACCTCAAATATTCTTTCTTAATTTTTTCTTTCTTTTTTGTTATTAACCCCACCCCATTCCCTTTATGATTATAAAAATTTTTCGTATATTGTGTAACACCTTGAAAAACCTTTCTACTATATAGAAGGAATGCTGCCCTATCCGTGAAAAATTTTATACAGCCACATAGATCTCCAAATTAGTTTAAGTAAATTTTGCTTTCAGCAAAAGGGTTTCTAACAAGACTGATAAGATCATAAGGTGACTTCATACTCTTTGGCCTACGTAACACATATGTAAAACATATGTAAAAGTTATGTAAAACATTTTTTTTTCCTGAAATTTTCTTTGACTACCCCTTCACTCATTCACTCTGTGACTATATAATGGCTATTATTTCTTCAATATTTAATCACATTAAAGTTTTCAACTTTTAATTTATACCTGGTAATTCTTTTCTCTGGCAAAGATCATTTCAGTAAAGACCTCATTATTTTTAAGTGTCCTTGTGAGATAATCCCACCTTAATTTTCATGTCTTTTTGCTGGGATTTATGTAACTTGATTTACTACTAAAGGGAAGTTATTGTTACCAACCAGAGTCACTTTGTTCTTTCCTCACAGATCACCTAAATCAGGGTTTGTCTTTAGATCCTTCTGTTTCTATCAAACTCCAGACATGTATGCTTCAAAAGAAAAGGACAAATTCTTCTAAGTTCAGTTATTATCTATGTTAATGTAGCTATTTATAATTCAGTCATCTACTAGAATTTGAATTTAATCAAAATGTTAGAGATTTGGTTATTAGTTATTATTCTATTGGATAGTTAATAACAAGCTTAACAATCCTGTCACATATTGCTCTTTAAATACTTATTTCAGTCAACTAACTTGCAACACATATTCTCCTTCTGAGAAATAATTTCATACTCTTCCCATTTCTAGAGACTTGAGGATGTTTCAAAATTCTTTAGGATAAATTATTCAGGAAGTGTTGTAGGTGAATTAATTCTAGAACCTAGAGTTTGCAGTATTTAAAAATGCTTCTACTTTGTGTCTTTGTTGACTTATTTACAAGCAGCAGAGAAAGAAGAATTTGGACTCTAAGCAAAACTTTTTCTCCATTGACAATAACAGACTATATATTCTAGTAGACTTTATAGATAGAAAATAATTAAATAGACTACATAAAGAGAAAATAAATATACCTATGATCCAACAAAGAGTTAGAAATGATTGAAGATCAATAACTGATACATACCAAATATGTTCAGATAATCCAAATATTTTTGCCTTGAAGGCTGGCATTATGTTAAGCAAAAAGGACTCTACTGGAATTTTGTTAAAACTTCACAATATCTGGATGTTTGGTTTTTGTAAAGTGTGCTACAAAAATATAAAACATGTCTTCAACCATTAGCTTAGTAGATTTCTACAGAAATTACTTCAGGATTCATGAATTTATAGTCAAAGCACAAATAACACATACAATATACCATGTGTGAGAGCCAGAAAAATTAAATGAGAGCAGAATCAGAAGTATAAATACTTACATTTTCTGAATTACCAAACTCAGACTATAAATAGTTATGTGAAAAAGATTTAAAATAAAATAGGGATAAATCTATCAGTAAAAGGCAAGAAAATATTGAAATAAATATTTTTAAAAAGAACAAGATGAGATTTAAATAATGAGCTGAAGAAATAATACAGAATTTAATATTGAAAGACAATATTATATAACATTAATAACAAATGGGAACTGCAAAACAATTAATGTGTAGATCCAGAAATATAAGAGAGAAGGAATATGAGGCAATCAATATTGAAGACATCTGAGAGCAATTAAAGCAATAAGAAATGGGAAACTTCAATCCATTAAAGAAAGGAATCCCAGTAGATGACATTAATACATTTATATAGTTTCTACCTTAAGGAAACTACTTAGCTTGAGGCATATAGAAAATAGTTAATAAGAAATAAGCAGACTTATTGATGTGGATTCACAAAGTCAGAATTTCAAGGGACCAAAACAGTTTGAAAACAGAAGAGGGAGTATGCCATCAAAGACGGAACAAGAATGGATCTTTCAAATCTGTGTGTATTCTCCTTCCATTCTGAAATGAGTCAGAGTAAGATGATATTCCGGTTCAGGAGAGAAAGAACAGAGGGGTAGTTTAAAAGGCGATAAATGATTTCAGGAGCTGCTTAACATTAGCGATTCAAGTTTTAGGGTTCAATTCTTGGGACCTTAGAGATGTTTGGCCTAATCATTCCACTTAAACCTTGAATGTGCCACACCTTAGGAATGACAACAATATCCTATGACTAAGATTTTTACCCTAGGAATATGGAGAAAAATTGAAATCCATTGTCCATACGAAAATTTAAAACCGTTTCCACAAAATCAAGGTTGCAAGCAAGTAATTTATCTTACTCCAGCAGTCCACAGATTTTCCACCACAAATCATCTGCAATGTTCAATATATAACCAAAAAAGTGAAACTAATTAAAAATAGAAAAAATACCTTGCAGTGCATAGAGGAAAGGAGTTCAGTTGAAGCAGGCAGATTATGAAAAATCAAATGGTAAAATTAGTAGAGCCTGGTTTAAAAACAGCAATAACAAGTGGATTTAAAGGATCTGTAGGAACAAATGTTAAAAATTTGGGAAAGAAATTATAGAAATTTGTGAAATATATAAAATATCTTTAAATGAACCAGTTGAAATCCTAAAATTGAAAGTTACAATACATGAAATTAAATATTAGTTGATTGAAAAACAGTATTGTTAGCAGAAGAAATGATTAGCAAATGTGAATGTAAGCTAATATAAATTAATCAAAACTAAAATAGTTGGAAAAAATTAACAAAACATCAGTAATCTTTGGCTATTAAGTAGAAAAGCAAGTTAAGCAATTGGAATCTAGAAGAAAAAATGAGATAAGATTGGACTGAGAAATTCAGAGATATTACTGCTATTTTTCCAAATTGAATTTAAAGTATCAAAACATTAAAATTTCAGCAAATTCTAAGCAGAATTCATATAACAAAAGCTAGACTGAGGTATTCACAAAGTGCTAAAAATCAATCATAAAGCAATTAATCTTAAAAAACATCATATAAAGAGACACATTATCTAACTGGAAATAACTGATGAAAAAAAATGACAGCTCATTTCTAACTAATATCAGAAAAAAAATGAGCTGCTAATCTACAGAAGCATAATTTAAAAAATGATTTTTCAAAATGATTTTTTAAATTTTTAATTAAGCCAACGCTGATATAGTATTTTGCATGAAAAATAATATATTGAAAATGCAAAAGGAAGCTTTTTAGACTAAAATGACCTCTATTTTAGATAAATTCTGTATTTACAGAAATAATTGAAGAGTACCAAATGGTAAAAATACGTAAATATAAAGGACTTATTTTCTTGTATCATTACCATCCATATAAATTGTTCTACTAAAAGTAAGTTAACAAAATAAAAAGATTGAAAAAGCAATTTTTTCATGTATACAGTGGCAATATAGGCATAGTGAGATAACTTGTAGTTTTAATTATAACATTTTTCAATATGCTATTCCATTGTAATTATATTAAGAACTAATTTAAAAACAAATTCAAGAAAAGGGAATTTAAAGTATCGCTACATTCATAGGTGGAATGTGAATAGACAAAAAAAAAAAAAAATGAATAAATGAAACATAACCAAACCTGAAACATTTGCAACGGAACTAAGGTTACCAGAAGGGAATGGGGTGGACAGGGGCAAATGGTGGTGGAGCTCCCTGGACAATGGAGAAGAACACTTGGTGATATGGTGGAAGGCATGGTGTGTTGACATATATCTTAGAAATGGGGATATATACAGAGGAAATTATTTTAATGTGTAGAATGATGACTAACATAAAAAATAAATTAAGAAAGGATGATTACTAGAATATCATTACTTCAATACTTCATTTTAAGCAAAGTAAATCTGAATTTAAACCTACAAAAATGATTATATAATGGAAGGCTAATGTACATTTTATGTGTTTTATAACAAAATACTGTGAAATATATTTTATATGCACATAGGCAAATAAGAACAATTTGAACAAGCTGCTACATGGATGGAAGGTGACCAGATTCCAGCTTTAACTACACATGCACATTATTCAAAGTAATCTCAAGTGCCATACACTGGTCCTCCACCATGTTGCTTAAGGAGAAAACCTTCATGCACGCATAGAACCTGCTTTGCAGCTCCCACTGCCAGATGCTGGGAGCTTGCATGTAAAAGGTAGCAAAAGAATCCTTGCCAACAACTATTAAGTTTATTTGTACTAGTTTGAAGACTGACAGAAACGCTGCTCTGTGTCTATATATCTACATATTGACTGAGGAAGGTAATTCTCTCCGATGCAGATGTCTGGGTACTCCTGGCTAATAACCCACATGTACTATTCAAACACCCACCTGTAACCTCAGAAAATATAAATTCTGAACTTGAACAGTGCCCCTTGGCACACTGTATCTTTAGCTGCTAGCTGGGCACTTCCACCAGCTCAGGCTGCATCTAGCGCAAACGGTCGACCCTAATTTGATCTTAATTCAGTATAGGTTATAGGCAAAATAACAATGCAATATCATCTCATAACTATGAGATTGACTATTATCCAAAAGATTGTAAGCAAAAAATGTTAGAGAAACCCTTATACACTGTTGGTGAGAGTACAAATTCATGTAGTCATTAGGGAAAGCTATACAGAATTGCCTCAAAATATAAACAATGAAAACCTGTATCATCCAGTTTTCCCATTTCTAGGTGTTTTACCCTCCCCCAAAATCATAAAATCATTCATTCTAAGAGATATATGCATTTTATGTTTATTGTATTATTATTTACTATAGCTAAGAGTTGGACCAATGTAAATGTCCATCAATGATTGAGTAGATCTTTAAAAAGATGCCTTAGATACACACAATAGAATACTACTCAGCTATTAAAAAAACCTAAATCCTGCCATTTGTAACAAGATAGTTAAACCTAGAGAGATTCATGCTTAGTGAAATAAATCAGAAGATGCAAGACACATATTGTATGATTTCACTCGTATCTGGTATATAGAGAAACCAAAAAAAAATGGACCAAATCAAAAATAGACTTAGTCTACACAAATAAATTAGTGATTTCAAGAAGGGAAGAGGAAGGGAAGGCACATTGGGTAAAAGGTGTCAATTATATCGTGAGGATAGAATTAAACTGTTGGTGTGTGCTTAATGTATTATACACAAATGTTGATTTGTTGACTTACAATGAAGTATAATTTATACCTATATAATGCTACAATGTAGTGTTTCTTTAATATAGTTTTATAAAAAATAAAACAAGAATTTTCTACTGAGACTTTATGTGGTCATCATAACCACATTTTCCTTACATCGTTTTGCAGAATCAAAATTGCTGTTTTAAAATAATTTTCTGCTAATTTCAACATCTGCTTCATCTTGATTTCTGCTGACTGCATTTTCTCCTAAAAATGGGTTGCATTTTCATTTTCCCCCATATGTCAAGAGGTTTTGGATGTACCACAGGTATTGTGATTGCTATGGTGTATAGACTAGATCTGCTGCATTCCTACACACAGCTTTGAACTTTTGCCTTATCAAGTAATTAATTTGAATGGGCACAAATGACAAATTTTGTTTACTGGGACACATCTCAAGTCTCATATCATTTTTAAAAATAACTTCACTGAGGTGATATTGCATTATAAAATTATTTGAGCTTCAGATATACATCATCATAAGTCCTCATCCATAAATACAACATTAAGTTCACAACTAAAAACTCAATTCTATAATTCACCATACAATTGGCCCATTTTACTTGATTTACCCAAATCCTTCATCCATACCTCCTGGTAACCACTAATATGTTCTAATAGACTGAAAGGTGTTTCTTTTTTTTTTTATTTAGTTCATCTATTTGTTTAATTTCTCTATATACATCAATATGAATATAAGAATTGCTTTTATATTTCTGTGTCTTGCTTATTTCATTAAGCATAATACCCTACAGGTCCATCATTGTTGCAGATGCCAATATTTTTTCTTTTTTTTTTTTAAATAGCTGAGTAATAGCTGAGTAGTATTCCATTGTGTCTATGTATAATTTGTGTATATATAGAAAAATATATATTTTATTTTCAATATAGATTATATGCATATACATAACTTTTTTTTATCTTTTCAGATGCCGATGGGCACTAATACTGCAATAAACAAGAGGGTACATAAAACTTCTTGATTTAGTGTTCTTTTGAGTAGGTGGTAAATTCCCAGAAGTAGCATTACTGGATCATATGGAATTTTCATTTTTAATTTGTGCAGGAAACTTAATACCACTTTCCATTATGGCTGTGACAATAAGGATTGCTTTCTCTCCAAAAACCTTTCTAACATCTGTATTTTTAAGTCTTTTCAATAGTAGCTATTGCAGTATTGTGAGTTGATATCTCATTGTTTGATTTACTTTTCCCTAGTGATAAGACACGATGGACATATTTCCATGCACCTCTTGACTATCTATATACACTTTGGGATGGTTTTAACATATAAGTGGAATCTTATCAAATGCCTTCTATGCATCTATTGAGTTACTATGTTTCCTTTTTTGTTGATGTGGTATATAACTTAATTGATTTCCACATGTTGAGCCATGTCCACATTCCAAGAATAAATCACATTTGACTGTAGCGCGTGATTCTTTTGATGATTTATTGCATTCATTTTGCAAGTATTTTGTTGAGTTTTGTATTTATGCTCACAAGCAATATTGGTCTACAATTTACGTTGGGTGTGTGTGTGTGTGTGTGTGTGTGTGTGTGTGTCATCATAAGTCCTCATCATTGTTTGTCTGATGTCTACCTGTTTTTGAAAACAACCTAATGTTGGCTTCATAAAATTTGTTTTGAAGATTTCCCTTTGTTTCAATTGCTTTGCAGTGCTTGAGAAACATTGATATTAATTCTTCTTTGAAAGCTTTGTAGAATTCACTAGTGAAGAAAGCTGGTTCCTATTTTGCAAATATGTCTTCCAATTGTATCTTCAAATGACTGGGAGAGAAATAATTTCTCTCATGTTTCTTCATATGAAAATACTAATCCTATTTGTAAGGATTCAACCTTCATGATCTAATAATATCTCTAAGACTCCTACTACTTTCACATTAGGGGTTAAAATTTTGCCATTTGAACTTGAGGAGGACACATTCAGTGCTAACAGACTTGTAAGTACACATACCTAGTTGATGCATTTATTGAATATATAATCAAAAACACTTCTTAATTCTGTATTTTGATTTCTTCATGCATAAATTGGGAATAAAATTAATATGTGGCTGATAATTACTTGTAAAAATTACAATAAAAATAGTTAACTTCTAGAAAATAATTAAAATGAGGAATAATTATCATTCTTGTTAATAGTAATTTATAAACATTATAGGTACAAGCCAAATACAAACAATAATTATTATATAGGTAGTTAAAGTTGCAACTAGTAAGACTGAGATATCTACTATGAAGATATCAATTTTCTCAATATTTATATAACAATAAAAGAGGATAAAAGACTTATTTATGGTCATAGAGTCTGTGGAAATTTTTTTCTTCCTCAGTCATTCTGAACTAGTGAGCTTCATTAATTTTCTTCATAATCGTGTTAAGAAACATTTCAGAATCATTTAGGTGGGGTTCCATTTGCCTCTCCTGTGGGAAATTTAAAGTGACTTTGAGCTACATTCACTCAAGCAACTCTCATCTTCTAATAATTGCACAAATATCTGCTGTGCTGAAAAAACTGATAACAAATCTAATCTTTTCTAACAGTCTGTCTATGTGATTTCAAAGGCCTTACTCAACAGTTTAGCTGCTAATGCACAAATTAAAAAATACGAAGATATAATCTGCTGTACTTAGGCCTGTTCAAAAGGCAAGAAAATGAGAGCCCAGTTCACACCATAAGAAAACTTAGACTAGATCTCTTACATCTTTATGCTTGTTGCAGCATTATATTTTTTTTTTTATTTTGAGGTATAACTAAGACATAAAATTACATTAGTTTCAGATACAGACATAATTATTTGATGTTTATATATTATGAAATGATTATCATAATAATTCTAGTAACAACCATCCCCATACATAGCTACAATTTTTTTTTGGTGATGATGACTTTTAAAATCCACACTTAGCGACTTTTGAATCAGTAATATAGTTTTATAACTATAGTCACTGTGCTGTATATTATGCCTTCATAACTTCTTTGTTCTATAACTTCAAATTTGTTTTTTGAACCTTAAATATAGACAAACAGAAAATACACAGAATATCTGTTACATTCTTATTCTTCATCATTTTGCAACCTACATTGCATCATTTTATTATCAGTGGTTATTTCCTTAAAAGTTAAAACTACATTTTATATTTCTTTGTTTCTTCCATACTTTAGCAGAATAATAAATATCTTCTCACTTAAAATTAATAAATTAATGTCAATTTTTTAAATTGAAAGTTTCTAAAATTTTTAATGAAATAACTATACTGGAAAACTTACAGGAATATATGATGACATATCTCATAAATATTTAGATTTGATTTTAAGATTTTTAATAGAAATAAATAGCTAAATTTTTTAAAACTTAGGTGGAAATAATCAAGTCATAATATTTCCTCAAGGGAGTTAGGATTAGCAAAAATAATTGTCGAACAATTTCATACTTGATACAACTTCTGTTCTCATAAGAAGCTCTATCACTCCTTTTGCGATTAAGTTCTGTTTTCCACTATTCTAGTATTTCTCTCATGTTCATTTCTTGCTTTTAATAAACCTCATGGAAAGTCAGAAGGTTTCATTTTTAAGTTGAATAAATTAGTGAATTTAGTAAATTCACATAAGGAAAGATGAATAAACAATTTTGTTCTCGCATCCACAAAATTTTTTCATTTGTCCACATTATTTGGTGAAATCAACTGTTTACTCTAAACAGAGTAATTAACAAAACTTCAGGCCTTTAGATTTGTGACAGGAGAATAGCGTATGGGGAGAAGAGATTTAAATATTTTCTTTTCTATTTGTTTATCAGTAAAACAAAATAATGCTATGAAAGATTTGTTCACTTTCTAATCATACATATTTATCTCAATTGTTACTAAGTATTTATTTTCTTAAAATTTTTGTTTTTTTTTTTCAAATATCCTCTCCTTTTTGATGAACGTGAATTGATTTATAAATAAGTAATATCATTGCATAAACACTGCGGGAAATAGTGAGCAAGTACATTCAAATCATGTCATTGCTCATAAAGCCTTCAAACTCGTATTTTATTTGCCAGGAAATGAGGAACTGAATGTAATTGCTTTTCAACAATGAAATAAAATGCTTCCTTTCTAGGACTTCTTAGTTGTGTGTGTTGCGGGCAGTGGGAAGAGACAGTGCATTTGTTAAATTGCTAACTACTATTAGGAAAGTTTTCCTAGGGTTAGGAGTATAATAAGTCATTCAACAATCTATTCATGGTGATTTAGTATCCAATACTAAAGTCAATGTGCCTCCTCAGTTTAATGCTGCATTAACTTCTTTTTGCATTAACTTCAAATCCATTACTGAGATTTGGGTCCACAAATAACATTTTTTGCCAGCATTTATTTGTAAGATTCTTCTGATTGCATTGAATTTCCTGTGCTGCCTTCCAATAATGACATTGTTTCAGCTGTGAGAACTTATTAGAAAATATATGATGCTTGCATTTTTGCAGAAGTTGAATCCCCCCCGTGGAATAATCTCCATTCTAATTTAACTGTAAAATTCCCATAAATTATTTCAATCTCATTTTAGACTAGGGCATATTTCATTGATTAGTAATAGCCTTAAATTACTTTCTATTGTGATTGTAATGTTTTCTTGTCAAATAGCAGGAAACTGTAAATTATAGAGTAATTTAACAGGTGGAAATATACACAAGCAAAAATTGTTAGAAACAAAGATAAACCATTAGAACAAATTGCAGTCTGCCCATACCTAATCAGTTATTTCAAGTCTATGACTTAAAAAAAAAATGTGTTCTTTCTTCCACAAAGTTTAATTAATTTGGAATCCTGAATAATTATGCAAAATAAAGCTTATGTTTTGGAACCTTGGAATCATAAAATTAGAATGCAAGTAAATACATTTAATGGCATTCATTTAGGGATCAGAAACAAATTATATACTGAAAGACTGGTACTAAATTATAAACCAGAAAATATTCCTTGGTCTTAAAAGAACTTTTCCACCACAAACACAGCTGCTCTTCTCAATAAAGTGGTCTCATACAAGAAATAAAATGCACTGAGAGTACTGTAGCACTGGACTTCCTTGGAATTTGCATGTATACTTCAGAAGAAAGCCTTTAGAGATTTCTAATGGGCACAAATTAGAAGTGAAAACTTACGAAAATCAAGCTGAATCTACAAAACTTTCTAGTTGCCTGAGTGGGACTCTTATTTATTCTAATGTAAGTGTGATATTTATAAACCTAAATTAAATCCACGGTGATGTCCTTAGAGGTTTTAGGACTTTTCTATAATCTAGTGACATCATTTTTAAAAATTCTTCATTTTGCAAATTTTCAGCAATCTTTGAGTCATGGACCTGTATTTTAGAAATTTTGAAATTCTTAAAGCATACTTAATTGCTTAATAAAATTGGAAATAGTATATTACTGCTTAATCAAATCAGTGGAAAAAAATTTCAAAACTCAAAACAAAGATATGATAACGATTGAATTAGTATTTTAGTTTGGAAAATGCTGTGTTTGTGTTTATGTGGAAGCATTTGAATATGCATACATGACCAAATTTATATATCCTAAAAAGTATTTTCAGTTAAATGTAATATGACATTTAATCAAAATTATAATATATAAAGAACATTGCTACAATGAAATAAATTTATTGCATGTATGTGTCAAAGAAGTAACAGAATTTAGTAGAAATAACATGAATATATGAGACAAAAAAGGTCTATATTTAATCTGTTTCTACTATATAATTTTATATAGCTTTATGAAATATATACATACTAAATGATTATGATTAGAACTAATTTGAGTTATGACATAAAGATTAAATGTGATTGCAATTACCTTAAATCTTACCCAGATGTCATAAATTTTTAGCATTGAAAAGATATTTAACGAATTTTAACTGAATTTCAAATTTGATTTTACCAAATCTAAGCTGTCAATCTAGAAGACACCACACAAATTTAAATTTGATCTTACCAAATGCTATCAATCTAGAAGACATAGCATCAAATCCCATTAAAAATTTCAGTAAAACAATGACACTAAATTTTAAAAATAAATGAATGTAGTATATATTTTGGTTTTGTTTGAGATGGTTTGTCTCTCTGCTGAGAGATCTGAAAATTTCAATCTTCCATTTCAATAATTAAATATATATATATATATACATATACATATATATAGTTTCAACTACTTGTTTCTTCCTCATTTAAGTTTCAGAAACCATTTTGCAGTTGACTTGCTTTATTCATAAAATTTATGCCCTGCCATTCTGTTCCATAAAGGTTTGCTGTCTAATTAACTTTTTTTTTGTTTCAATACTAAGCCTGAAATAGTCTCTTCATTCTTTAACATAGATTTTTGGAGTGATTTTCAGAATGGAAAGTATACTACTTTGTGGTTGTGAAATACCAACATACTTATGACAGTAGACATCATTATATATGATTGTTATGATCAAATGAATACCTTCATAGACAATGACAGCAAAGTCATGACTGCCATCTAGATCATAGCAAATATACAACGTTGTTCATTTTACATTGCAATTCAATTTTGAAGATGATAAATGTGAAGTCTTTTGCATCTTAGAATAGATGAAATATAAGATTGTTACTGTTTCTATATATTTAATATGCTTTGAGTTTCTATTATATTTTATAAACTCTTCTTGGAACTATATTTGACCACAAGGATAGATAAAAGATGAAAACAGTTTTTGTGACCTGGAGTGACCAGTTAAAATGTTATCATTGTCGTAGTAACACATTCTAATTTTTTGTGAAGCTGAAGTCTACCTCCAACTCTGCACATCCTTCAGAAAATGGGCACAACTGACTTCTGTAATTGAATCTCACAGCTGGCTCTGGCTATAATTCTTTTAACAGAAGAATTTTTAAATGGAATAATCCATTATAGATTCTTTAAAATTGTTTCCTCAATATAACTGGTGCGGTGAAATAGTCCAGTTGAAAAAACAATAATCCATGCCTTAGGAATACTGGGTAAAACACAGATCAGTTAGAATTTGCACTAATCCAACTATTCAAATCTTATGAACAATTCAGTTATTTCGTTTCTTTTTTCCTTCGTTTAAAAAATCATTGGAGCCCCATTACGTATGAGTCATTATGATAGTTGCTCAACATATACTATTATTGAGTTGGAAACAAAGTATGTTCTGCATCAAAATCTTAACTACTAACAGAAGTTGTGAATTTCTGAATATATATTTCTACATATTTGTACTGAATCTGAAGTAGCTATGAATATTTAGATGAAGATTTAATATTCTGATCATAATTTTTTCAATGATTAGCTTGATGGTAAGTAATGCATTTTAAAGCAATACTAAGGACTTAATTATGTATTCAAAATATGTATATATTTAATATATTTTATCAAGTTTCAGATGATTCTAATTTTCATGTGGGTAAATCAGATAATTTCTTTCAATTGTCAAGCAAATCAAGTGAGCCTCACATATTAATCAACAAATGTTTTTTGATGTTAATAAGCAATAGTTTAAAAGGAAATATTAGATTTGTGAGATATAATTTATTTAAACAAATGTCCACAAGTCTCAGGTACTATATTGTCTGAATCATATGGAAACAATAAGAGATTTATGAATATTTTAATGAGCTATTACAAAAGAAAGCAAGCAGTTTATGAAAACCAAATACAATGATATGCCAATTGAAAATGATAAATTAAGGAACAAAATTAAAAGAACAAATAACTATGGGATTATCAAACACAGGAATATCAAACATTGCAATGAATGAAAATAACTACCGAATTACAATCATGAAAAATCAAAAAATAAAGGAAAAATTAGGTCATTTAAAAATGTTTTTCTATTTTTCTTAGGATCTTCACAGACTGCACAAATCAACAAAAAACATAGTAATATGAAAGTCCACATTTAATAACACATATGAATATGGTGGTAGATTCTAAGGTAATTGTTTCAGAACAAAAGGTTATAGCCTGTGTTGAAGCACGGGGAAGGGAACCCCAGGTGTCAGGGAGAGAGGAGGCCCATGGCAAGGAGGGATGCCTCATCTTTACTCTGAAAGTAAAGATAGTTTTAGTTTCCATCTTTACATTCTTCTAGGTAATAAGGGAGCAATTGTTTGTTCTCTTAAGGGGAGGGTAGCAGTTTATAGGCATGGTGATGTTACCTTTATTTAAGAGAAGAGTAAACAAAAACAGGTTAGGAGCAATTCAGCAACATTTCCTTTGCTCCCAACTCTGGTGTTGACCTCCATTGTCCTAGGTTCAAAACAGTCTTCTTGTCAAATCAGAGCATCAACAAGATGTCAGTTCTGAGAGACTTGAGGTGATCTCTTTTATCCCCTTCACTGATGTCTTCTTCTCAGTAGTACATTGATTTGAGTGCTGTTTGTAATCCATGTGTAGTTCTCACTATGTATAAATATTTATTATTTTAAAATGTTGTATTTATCTATTTCTATAATGGCCACCAAGTGACAAGTCGCAGTATAAGAGAACGTATCTAAAATTCCTGAAATAGATGAAAGTCTACGTTTTCTCTCGGGATTTTACATTGGGTCTTCTTATATGTAGTATCTGAGAAGACTATAAAGTACACTAGCAATTCTAGAAATAAAAATATTTAGAAAGACAGTTATTTTCCTGTTTTCAAAGGCACATTTCAATATATTTTCTAGGACAGGCTGTTAGGTACACATGAGCTGGGGGCAGACAAAGGATATGTGTGAGTAAATGACAAAATTTGATGACCACATGGTGATGGCCAACTCAGCACAAAGGAACTATGTGGCATGACACAGAAAGAAATCACACAGGAAGGGGTACTTTGAAACTGCCAAATGTTATGGGGCAACCTTGAAACAGTCAGCAATGTGGGGCCTCGAAGATAAAGATGGGGATGTAAAACTGCCCTAAAGCACAGGTAGCATTCTTCAAAACTTGAATTTTTAGAGTAACTGAAGTTGCCTGTTCAGGCCCCTCCTGAAGGTTCTTTCCTTTTGCCTATTAAAGTCTTGTTTGACATTACTTCTTTCTGGAGTTCTGAATTCTTTCTCATATTGAGGACAAGTAATGAAGTCCACTCATTCACACTGATCATATATTAAGTTAGAAAAGTCTTGAGCTGCACCCTTTGCCAACATAAGACAGATAAATCACATATATTGTTATTTTTGTCTGCAAAAGTCGAACATGTTATCAAAAATTTATGTTATTGTAGTTGTAAAGAGGATATATTTTTAATGTCTCCACATATAGGATTACTTTTATCTTTTGACATGAAAAAACTTATTAAGTAGTATCATGAAAGATGTTTATCTGGATACTTGCCTTACTGTCTGAGCTTTTCTTTTTTAAAAAATTACATTGACCTGGGAAATTATAACTCCCCAGGAATAAAATGTTTTAATTCATTAGATCACTACAGCATTTATTCCCACGCTTCTATGTTTCCTGTAGACATTCTTCCAACAGTACAACCCACACAGTCATAAAATTATGACTGTTCCCTGAACCACTCTGCAAAGAAAAGAAACAAAGTTATTTTGGCTTTCCAGGCTTAGCAGTAAAAGTTGTACTTTAAAAAGTCTTTTAATTTGGGAACATATTGCCTACTACTTTTCTTTCAGGCACGAATTTAACCTTATCATCTACTTGATCCTCAAGGTTTATCTCTTCACTGAGAGTTTCTCCTTTGCTGCTTCAACACTTCTTCAGAGATTGATTATCTTATTCACAGTGGCATAGCCTGAATATTGAATTTTTGAAACAAAATTAGTATCACAGAAGAATTTTAATTTGTGTTTTGTAGCAAAATTTACTTTATATTGTCTTTTCTATTTTTGCTACAATTTTGACTTAGAACGTTATTTAGCACACCTCTCAGTTACAGCTGAGATTAGATTTGGTTCTCTGATTTGACATAGAACAAATTTTCTAATCTAATCAACTTTCAATGCAGCAGTTAATAGCTTTAGCAGATTCAACTAAATTAAACCAGGTACAAAGTCATTGGGCCTCTGATGCAAATTTCAACAATATCTTTTAAACTTGAATTATTTTTGTAATATACATAACATTGATGTATAAAAATAAAAACACTAGAGTTATCAAAATTAAAAAAAATATCAAACGGAACTCTATATGGAAAAAACACTTAATTAAATATATTTGACAATAAATATCTTTGAATTGTGACAAATATAAAAATTTGTAATATTTCAAAAATAATCTATAAAAATATTTACTCAGTAATAAACATTAGGAAGAAATTAGAAAAAAAATAAGTTAAACAATTGTGGCATATTAGACAAATGGCACTAATCATATGAATATTTTAAAACCGTGTTAGGAATCACGTATTCAAACACTTTCAAAAATGTAGGAATTCCTTCTTTTGTATGTCTTACAAGTAAACTTTGAAATAATTCCTCATATGGTATTTTACTTGTTATCTCCTAAAATAGTTTTTACTTTGTTAAAGTTATCTTTATATTTTTATATTATCAGATAATTAGCCTCTCCTTTTAATTTCCAATAATTGGTCCTTTTCCTGCCTCCCTAAAAATCATAGACTAATTTATATCCACCTCTACATGGTTTTTCTCAAATAAATTTAGACAAATATATCTTTACCTTTTCTTTGCCTCCCTGAGCAAAACAGGATAGCAGTCAATTAAAAACCTAGGAGCAGAGACACAGGGTCAGATAATCCAGTCTCAAGCTGATCTGGTAGAAACTGGATGGGGACACATTTGCAGAATTTGTCCTTAGATGATCTGTCTCATTATAATGTCACTATAATAAAATTGGCATTGTGGTTTTGCCACCTTCCCAATGGAGTTTGCTTAGGAGATCATGGTAAAGAGCATGTACAGTGTTTGTTTATATAATTCTACCTATCAATCAACATGAAAGACAGAATTCACCCCTGGGAATGACTTGAAGAAGGACAAGTGGCAAATATAAGCCCCAAGAAGGACTACAGAGGCTATTGAATCCACTCTAGGTAATCTGTCCACCTCTGTGAGGATGTACTTTTTCATAAATAAACGTGCACTACTTTTGCTTTCAATAAATATTATTTTGCAATAAAAATTTTGAATATGTGTCTCTCTTAAATTCTTTCTTGCAAGGACACAGAACTAACATTTGGAAATCCAATGAAGAGTGCAAAAAAGTTGGTAGAATAAAACAAAACTGGTAGCATCTTATCTTATCAGCAACCATTCTGCTACCAGTAACAGTTCTATTACAAAATTGATTTTAAGTTACTATGTCTGCCTACAATTGTTCAAGAATTTTGCATTTATTTTTAATGTCTGTGTAAGAAAAAAGGAATTAGAATTCTGATCAAAGATTTCAACAATATTTTCTTTCGGTTTTGTAGGAAGATTCAGTATTTTCAGTCTAAGCTCATATCTACACTTTCCTCACCTTGCTCTAATAGAAACTAGAATTTCTCAGAGAACACAGTTTTCTTGCTCTCTTGAGATGTAGTGATTTGATTCTTCCCATAACCTCTGGACTACTGTTCTACTAGTTCTTCATTCAGACAGTTGCCTTTCCTTCTCTCTACTTCAAACTATAATCTACAAAGTTGCGTAATCAATTGCCCCATACAGTTGCTAGTATCTGAACCTACTCACATTCCTTAATTACTTAAGCTCCTGACACACTATCTTATTTCTTCCTACTGTTTTTTTTTTTTTTTTTTTTCCTTTGAGATACAAGTAGAAATGAGGGTGAAGAGACAGACAAGCAGGAAGAGTGGAGAAAGAAGTGTTTTATTTATTTTTATTTAGTTGTTTACCTTCATTGTCCTCCCTGGCCCATGATATGAACCCCAGGGTGTATGTGAACTTCACTTCAGCCGGAAGAATTAGACCAAATCACTATTCTACCGGCACATATCCCTATCATATTCCTTGGTGATTCAAATTAAGCACGTAGACTTTTTTCATCCATTAACGTCTCAATTTTTTAAAATATGCTCATTTGTTTATCTTATCTGTTATCCTCCTTAAGTTATTCCTCTCATGATAATGAGAACTTCTCATTACCAATAAATGCAGCATTTTCAAAATACTGATCTTGTGAATTTCAAGGACAAGATGAAGCCACGTTAAGTAGATTAAGACCAGAAAGTGGGCAACATAGAAAAGAAGTTGAACAAAGTTAAGTGAGAAGACCCCATTATAATATATTAGCATAGTAAAATCCCTACCCCTGCACATCATGACAGTTTTGGCTAAGACCAAATTAAGACCAAAGTAGGTGGTTGTGAAAACTTATTCTTGAAATTCTCCACCACTTTTCCAGAATTCTGTAGCTATCAGAGAGCTAAAACACTGCCCCTGAACCTTTCTTTTTGCTTGCAACCCCATGTAATCTTCTGTCCCTTTACAGTTGTGAAGGCCTTCAGAGCATGAGCTTCCTTCTTTCTTTTTGGCCAGTAAATAATTTTGTTTTTTATATTTACTTGTGGTCCTTGATTATCATTAGCCAGTAGGAAAAATAACATAAATATTTGGTAACAAATAAGCAACCATATAAGTTATTATCCAAATGGAAACTTGTTTGAGAGTGAAAAAACACTATTATCACTTATAAAGACAGGAAAATACATCTTGACTGACTGCTTTGAAAAAAACTGTGAATTGTCAATAGTCCTTGACATGGGTAATCATACTCTGCTACTTGATTCAATCTTTCTACTTAGCTTTCTGGAAAACACCATTAACCTGATATCTTCATACTTTACTCATTCCTCCATTTCAGTTTACTTTATAATATTGTCTCTTCTTCCCTGTCTCACAGCTGGATCTTTAATGCCACTTGGCTAAGTTGTAGACCATTTTTCTTATAGATATTACTTAGTAGGATGAATTTCAAGACCATAGATACACCAAATATAGGCTTATAATAAATATTTCTAATTACCTCTAATGGTACTCACCTTTATCTGAGTCACCATTATCTCTTATCTAGATAATTGGGCTCAGTGGTATTAGCCTTGTATTTCTATTGTCTATTCAAACCAAAACTCAGCAATCCTTCAAAAGAAAATTTAGACTATGGTGCTCCTTTACTTTGAATTATCCTTTAAAGAAAGTGGGAAACAGTTTCATCTTTTGCTACAGAAGCCATCTTGATTATATTCATTAACACAAAAATATATTCCTGGCATACCTTGGTAGAGTAGTGATTTTGTCAAATGTCTCCAGAAAAATGCAGGTCACATATATTCCATAGACAGATTTGCATCCTGGGTCGAGGAGAATAACCAAGATATATACTACTAAATAAAAAATAAAGTGCGTCCCCTCCTGCCTGACTGCCCACTTGCATTTATTTCTACCTGAACCTTTTCTTTAGTATATATTTATATATGCTCCAACCTAAGAGATTTGAGATTGGTTAGTTCTTCTGCCTAGAATTTGCTTCTGAAGATATCTCAATGGACTCTACCTGTCTCTACCTGCCTTGTATCTCATTTATAAATTTCCCATGGTCCTTGTTTTTTCCCCTTCTATTTCTTTATTGATTGATCATTATTCTTCTATTCTTCTACTTTTTTTTATTAATTAAAGCATTCTTTTTTAGGCCTGAACTATATCAAAAACTAACATAGCATGATCAAAAGCCCCTTCCCATGATTGACTACGGTATGTATCTGGCCACCTCTCAATCCAGTGGTGCAACAACTCTTGTTTTGCTCATGGGACACTATCCCTTTCTCTGTCTTTTCAATAAACGTACTGAGTTTTACCATCTTGATACCTCAAAAATTCTTTCTTGATTGTTTGCCACTGGACCCCATCTTTTACATCATCTTAAAATCTAACTTATTCTTCCTTATGTAAATATATAGAAATCTATATACTTAAAATAAAAACAAAATTTATATTTGTACTTGTGTATCTATTGTAGCCTTAGATGAATGCTTTTAAAATTCAAAAACAGAGCTTACATAACATATAAATCTCGTTCTTTGAGATATTTACTTTGGGGGAGCAAGCATTTTACTGGAGGTATCCTGCCATATTTGGCACTTCTTTTTATAATATCTGCTTCTGGAACCAACATATAATACAAATGAAGAAAAACTGTCTCATAACAACATTCACATCTTATTTTTTGACCACAAACTGTACTGATTTGATAATCCATCGTATTTCCCTATGTTTGAAAGGACATCTGGTTTTACCTAATTTAAAATCTACCCTCAAGGCGTAATTATTTGCCACCATTTAGAATGTTCAAAAGAATAGTAGGAGATTTGGAAGGCAATTCAAAAATACATCTCTGGAAATAGCATCATCATTTGAGTGTATTTTTAGAAGAAACAGTCATTTGAATATTTGAATTTTGGAATGTTTGTTAAGATACCAGTAGCATCACTGTATAGATATAATCTGTATCCTCCACTGATATCCAGATATGAGGTCTTACAAAAATGTTCATTAAGACAAAGGAAGCAACAGAATATTTCTTAATATTGTTCTCAAATAACAGTATAGCCATCATCAATAATAATAATAGATGTAAATTATTTTCCTTTCTTATATCATATATTTATATCTCTATCTCTATCATCTGTTATCTCTCCATATCTATCTATGTATCTATCTACATATAGCTATCATCTATATTCTTCCTAACTTGTCAGCTGCTAACATCCTGGAAATATGTTTTTCTCAATCCTAAATATATTAATATTACTTTTAATTGCATATCTTACAGTCAATATATACATTTAAATTTTAATCTAATCATAAATCTACCTACATGTATTTAGAGAATATACACCAGACAAATTTATGAAAAACTGTGACTCCCATAGGTTAGCACTTAATTTAGAAAGCATAAAAATTAACAAGATTTGGGAGGGCACTGATGGAGCAGCAGCTGGGTCAATCAACTCTGAAGGAGCACAGGCCACATACCTATGGGTTCAAGTTCTGGGTCCAGGGGGAAACAACCAGTGTGAACAACTAAATTAAAAAAAAAAAAATTAACAAAATTTAGGGGAAATAACTGAACTGCAACATATTTACAAAACTTTACATTTTTAATATAATTTCCACTTAAGTGATGACATCACAATTTTCATAACCATTTTGCCTGCCTATCATTTCAAAGAAATGAAAAACTTGTGCTCCTCTTTTATTAATTTATAGTAATGATTTTCTACAATATAATTGTACTTGCTTCATCTCCTAAATATTATCTACTTCCATTTTATCACCGATGTTAACTATTCGATTTAATTTTTAAAACTAAGGACAACAAAAAACTAGAGTTGCTTATATCCCATCATATCCATATACCATAACTATATTAATGCTTTTCTACTTCACATTCCATTCCAATCAAAACAAATTTTAAGCTGAATCTACTCATTCTAATTAAAACTATTTTTAAATAAAAATTCCATGCTCTATATATTGATTATATTGATAACCAGATCACAAAATATGCAAGCTCATATTTTCTTATTCTTTGTTTCTTAAGAATATATCTTTAAGAGAGTTGTATATGTAAATGTATACATATGAATCTCCTTTGTATATCTCTACCTGAAAGGCATATATTTCATATTAAAAATATATAAAGGTTAGGTAGAAAATGTGAATAGATGAGCATTGTACTTTGTTGATGGGACATTTTTATGTTTTCATTTGCCTTTGTGCTTCTTCAACATGTATATTTCAAGTCATAGCTGCATGGAAAATAATAGATATGACAGAATAAATTCAGTATTATTTCTCTTCTTTGGATAAATTGAAAGCTTCTGTATTGCAAAACAGTAAACTCTGATGTTTTATATAAACAGCTGTGGTGTTTATGAGTGTATCATTCCATTCTTATACCATACCTTTCTTTGCCATACTAGTATTTTTTATTCTCATACAATATGTCCCAAAACACAGAGGTTTAAAACAATAAATATTTATTATATCATCCAGTGGTTTAGGAACTCCAGCATGACTTTGTTGGGTGTTTTCCATTAAAGTCTTTTAAAGAGCTGCAGTTTCTTCTGAAGCTTAGGGACCAGTACAGTTTCCAAACTCAGTAATGTGACAGCATTCAGTTCCTCATGGAATGCCAGACTAAGACCAACCTGGTCTTCTGCAATTGTTATCAGTAGGCTCTGTTTGATCACCAGGTGGGCCTCTCCTTCAAACAATTCAAAATAGGGTGACTGGCTTTCCTTTGGGCAAATAAACCAATCAGACAAAGAAGGTGAAGATTATAAAACTCATAGTCCTAGTGTAACCTAATTCTGAAGTAACATCTCATCACTGACATCACCTTCTGTTCATTAGAAGTTATTCACTAGGTTCAACCCATACTCAAGGAAACAGAATGACTAAGAATATGTTCCAGAACATGGTATTAGATAGTAGGCATGAAATATTTAACTTTTTTTCACATTTATCTTTTTGTTAGTGAAATATCGACATGAATTATAGTTTAGGAAACAAATACAAAGGCGTATTAGCCAAAATGTCATTTTTCACTAAGTGAAAGAGGTTTTAAATTAAAGGGAAAAATGAAGTAAAACTGGCATTCCATATGGCAGTACTCAATTTTATAATTCAGCAATTATATAGAGAGAATTATTTTAAATATAACATCTAATATACATATATGTCAATAGTAGTTTCCTTTTTTATTCTAAACATAGCAGTTATTACCATCTTAGATTTTCAATTATTTCATGATAATCAATTAACCTATTGCTAGTGAAACTTTCCTTTTAATTTTGTCCTTATACTTTTTCATTTTCTTGATCAAAAACGTTGGCTAAAGAATCAGAAAATTTGTAAGTGCAAATGAACTTGAAGCCCTTTAAATTGAATAACTTTTACTCCTCTCCCCCAAATCCTAGTGACTTCTGAATCCTAGTCATAAGTCACAATATCGTTGTTTTGATCAAAATCATAGAGTTCAAATTGTGTATATTTCTATCACCACCATTTTGACTTCTTACTCTGCTTGGTACCACAGTGTTCAACTAGATGTAGAGTTCTGGCCAAACTTGTATGGTATTCTTAAATCCTGCTTCCATGAACAAATTTCCTTGGGAGTTGCAATTTCATATGTATACTCTAGTTTCACCTTAATCTAAAACCATAATTAATATCCACCTGTCCACTCAGCCCAATTTGCCATAACTGCGACTGTAAGCTATAAGCTCTATGGTACCTCCTAAGTTGTGAGGACTGATTGGTCTTTATAATGACTTCCCACTGATTGCTAACAAACGAACTTTCTAAATCATTCTCTGGGTGAAACTTTCTCAGCTAAATCTGCCATATCTGATCCTTGTTCCTTCTTGCTCTCTGCAAACAGACTAACTTTTTAGAGGTTTTACATAAGATTACTAGCATTTCGGCCTTACGACGTTTTTAAAGTGTGGTTTCTCTATTATTCCTCCATATATGCCTCTGGATGTATTGTCTCATTTTTTCTATTATCTTATATGTCATCTGAAGGTGACCATAATTGATTATGTCATCCAGCATTCTTTTTCAATTAACAAACTCTTATCTTTAGTACAAGAAAGGTACAACCAAAAAGCCAGAGGGCAGAGGAGGAAGAGGATGAAATATTTTTGTCCTGTTCCTCTCATACTGCAATTCCAAACTTCTGGCAGGTTTGCTGTGGTCACAATTGTAGCCTGTAGCAGCTGTCTAGTTCTTCTGGTTCCAGTTCTCACTGGATTCAGTAAAATTATTTTCAATCCTTGCTACTTTACCCCTAGGTAGAGTATTAACTTCTTGTTTGCTGTTGTTAATTTCTGAGCCCTTTGGTTTGTCCCTTAACCCTACCTAAACCAACATAAATTTTTAATGCACTAAATTCTCTTGTGTTGAATTACGGGACTGGAATCGCTTTTCTATTGAGAATAGAAAAATGATGCAATACTTACAATAACTATAATCTGAGTATTTACTATCTGATCATAATAGGGCAAAATAGGTTAAGAGCAACATCAGTTTTTGATTTATTTTCCTGCTTACTAAAAATAGTTAAATCCCCTTCTTTAAAAACAATACATAATATTACTAACTCACATCTCTATCTTCAGTTTATAGTGTTACTACATTAAAACTAGTATAGGTTCATGGAATTTCCCATGTTGAATATTGTTCTATTAGACTCAGTCTCTAAGTTGTCTATATTTCTTTGAATATTTATTTAAATTAAATATGTTTGTTGATGTTCCTGTAATACATGAAACATAGATAATAATAGCAATATTTCTTATGACTCCATCCAAGCCAATAGTGAAAATTAAAAGAGATCTAAGTCTGTGTCATATCTTTATTTTACAGAATTTTTATTATGATGTGTCTGAGCATGAGCTCATTTGATTTTAACTTCTTTTGATTTTACTGATCTCCTTAAACATTTCAGTCTATTTTCATATTTTGGAAGTTTTCCTCTCTTTTATTCAAATATTCACTCTGCATTTCATGCTTTCTCCTTTCCTTCTGGTACTTCAATGATATCAGTGTTAGACCTCTGGTGTTTTTATATAGTTTCTTGAAGATCTGCTAATTGATTTTTCTCTTTTTGTTGTTCATATTCGATAAATTTATTAATATATCTTCAAATTTGATGACTTTCCTTTTTGCCCATTCAGCTCACCTCATTTTTTTTTTTTTTTGTTAACTTTTCAGTTCTCGGATTAAAAGTGATTTGTTTTATGAATCTATTTCTCTGTGACAAGTTCCATGCATTTGTTTCAAATGTATTTACTCATTTCTTAGAACACAGTCATACTAACATTAAAGTCTGATAATTTCAATATCCGTGTTATCTCAGTTTGTATTTGTTGTCTTTTCTTTTGGAAGTTATGATAGTCTTGTTTTCTTCACATGTTGAACAGTATTGGATTGCATCCTGGATATTTTAAATGCAATGTTATATCTCTCAATCTTATTAAATCCTACAAGGAATTATGTTTGTTTAGTTTTAGCAGATAACCAACCTAATTTGGTTCAAATAATGGTTTCTGTCATCTTCTGTGGACCATGGATATAATGTCTATTCAGTTATTATAATGCCATTCAGATCTTTCCAGTGTGTGTGACACTCTGTGGTTGCTATGGGGCTTGGAAGATGATCTCTAATCACATCTATGTTCTCACAGCCATTGTTCAGATTCATATATTTTCATTCAAGTGTGAGCCCAGGATTTCATATGAAAGCTTCTGGAAATGCTTTCTTATGTTTCCTCCTTTCCATTGACTTCCCATACTTTCTAACTCCCAGATGCCACCCTTCCTGATATAAAGGATAGAAATTTAAGACCTCCATTTCCCCATACTGCTAAAAGTTCCTCTGGCACTGCCTCTACAACAAAGCAGCAAGAAGATTGGAGGAGAAAAGCTCTCAATGGGAATTTTTCCCATGCTCCTGAAACCATGTGTCTTTGGTTCTGAGATATGACCCCAGCCTCCTCAAAGGCGTCCTGCCCAGACACCACAGACATCACTACCATTAAGCCTGGGTTGGTGGAGTTAAAAGAAAAAAAGCTAACAAAAATTCAGTAATTTTCCCCATTCTTTCTCATCTTAATAACACCATTTCCTTCATAGATGAAAATTAAAGAGCTCTCTTGGAGTTCTTCCTTCCTTCACTCAGTGTAAGGTTACAGACTTTAGGCTTTTTTGTAATCCAAGATAGACAATACTGAAGAAAATATACTACTAGTTCAGTGAGACTTTGGGTGATGCTTTCACTCCGTAATATATCTACTCCCATTTATTTTTCAGTCTTCAGGTAGTTATTCAAGTTTTCTGTCTGGGATTTTGGTTATTCTCAGTGGGAAATTGAGATTAGAATCTACTTATTACATCTTGACTGGAACAAAAAGTTTATAATAGGTTTCAATGCATTTGTAAGCATTTAAAAAGAAACAGTAATCTGCATTCAGTAAGATTATAACGTTGAAACCTATCTTCTTGTATACATTTGGTGGAGTGAGTAAACTTGCCATACGAAAAAAACGGGACAATGCTTAAGGTTAAGACAGTTTATGGAATTGCCTAAAAACTTTAATATCCTAAAATCTAGTTTATAAGGCATTGATACAGACAAGATGGTTTTAGACAAAGGTAATAATTTCTAGAGAAAATATAAAAACTTTCAGTTTGATTCTTACCCCCTGGTTCTAAGCCAGCCCCACATTCTGGTTTCCACATGAGTATACCATTCTCTCGACTACTCTAACTGACTGGATCAATAAAGATATGATGGAGTTTATTCAACTTATTTGGAGTTCACTGTCCTAAGAGGAACTTTTTTAATTTGACAACCAGTAGTTTTTAAGTAGCAAACTAAACAGTTCACTGGAAAAAAAAAACAAGAGTCAGTAACAAAATAATGATATTCATCAAGGGCAGAACTATGAAGAAAGAAAAAATATTTGAGTGTGTCAGTCATCCATTATATATGGTGCATGCCCTGCCCCATCATCTCATGTTAACTAATCAAAGGTTAACAAGTTAGCTGTTTTTGATAGAAGTCTCAACTTGATCTTCTTTCATGCTAGAGAAAGTGTGCACCTCTGTAATTCTTGACTTAATGGAAAATAAACTTCCATTAACTAGTACAGATTTCAATACGGTTTTAAAATGGAGTAAAGCTAATGTTAACCACAAGATGTGTAAGAAAGCACCCCTTCCCGAGAGTGAGAAATAATCAAGGCATGACTTAGGCAATTGCCTTGAATCTACATTCAGCGACCAAAACTTTCAAATTCCTCTTCAATTCTCTTTAACACAAAGAAGAGCTCATTGTATTTCCTCATTTCACATACATTTTGGTCAACGTATTCACAAATGATCACCAATTGTTTTTTTCAGGGAGGAAGATAAATTTTGCACCTATTTCCATCTTGGCTGGGAATGGACCTTTATTTGATTTGGATTCTTAGGACAAAATTATAAGTTTTTTACTCTTATTTCCATCTTACAAATGTGGAAACTGTAGCATAGAGATTAACTTGCAGAAATTTGGTTAAAAGAATACTAACTGGAATTTGCTTAAGGAAAGATTAAAAATTTAGGAAATACATTTAAAGAATTATATTTCAACCACTTTGGTTACAATACTCAATTACTGCTTTCTAACAACTGAAAAATTATTTCTGGAATTAATTTGATGTTTATTGTTTCATCAATAGCCACATCTATAGAAATTAATCATGTGACTTGAATAAAATTTGGAGAATCTCGTTTATAAAACTTTAACATTTTAAAAAAATATATATTAACTTAAAGTTAATTAAAGTTAATTAAAACTTATAATTGCCATGATAGTATTATATTTTATACCATAGAGCAGATGAATTTATCACCCAATATTAAAAACTGCATTTTAAAGTTTTTCATCTGCTTAAAATCAGATAACTTAGCCATAGTTTATCAGGATCTTTTACATATCTGTTTACAGAAAAATGTTATTATTCCTGATTTGTAGAAGATCATATGTCTGTTTACCTCTATAATTAAGAGAAATGCCTTTGAAAAGCAACTGTATTATATGATAGACTTAGAAGAAGAAGAAGAAGAAAAAAACACAACAAAACACTTTAGCTATTCAGTTCTTATCTTACTTATGACATGAAACTGGTGGAGAATTAATGTTAATCGGGGATATGACTGGCATAGTTCTTAGAATATATGGTAAAGGTTTTCATTCAGCAGAGAACTCAATAAACAGTGATTATAGAGCTGATGCTTATACAATTGTGTTAAATTGGTACCCAGAGCATTCAAGATCTAGCATAAACATTTCAAAGCAAAGGAGAATGCAATTTGGGAAGTGAGTCTCTAATCCATTTAGATTTTACTTACTTAACAAACAAGTACTGAATTTTTGTCTACTTCAAAAACTGTGTTAGGTGCAAGGATGAGTCTTCAGAATGATTTAGACATGTTTTTGCACTAAAGGAGTTTTTGTTTAGTGGAAACTTCAAATGGAAATTATTTAGTAACCTGTGTTGGTCATTGCATTATAATCTTTGCTAAAAATAATTGAGGGTTAAGATCAGATTAATTTAATTGGTAGACTTATTGTCTAGAAATTTCTGTTACAATGAAGACTATCACTCATTTATGTTTGACTTATTTCCTATGAGATAGCACCTCATTCTTGTACAAATGACTATAATCAAAAACACAAGATACAAGAAGTGTTGGTAAGGATGTAGAGAAAAAGGCATCCTGTGCACTGGGAGTGTACACTGAAATAACAGCAATGGAAAACAGTATGGAGAGACTTCAAAGAATTAAGTGCAAAAATACTAATGATCAACTTACGGAGATTTATTTAAATAACAGAAAAACACTGATTTGAAATATTCATGTTCATTGCAGCCTTACTTTCTATAATCATGATTTGTAAACAGCCTAAATTTCCATTAATGGATGAGTGGAGATGATGATAAGGTATATAGACACAATGGAGTACTACTTAACCTCTATTTTTATTTTTAATTTAATGTGTTTTATTTTTAGAGCAGTTATATAGTTTCATAGAAAAATTGCATGTGCTACAGAGTTTCTGCATGCACACTATCTCTCACCATATAGTTTACCTTATTAACATCCAGTTTTAGATACTTGTTATAGTTAGTGAGTCAATACTGATATATATTTTAATTAAAGTACACAATTGACATTAGGATGTCATGTCAAAGAAGCAGTGAAATTCTATAAGATTATCAGTAGGGTATCATATAGAATAATTTTACCACCCTAAAAATAACCTATGTTCCACCTATTTAACCTTCTTCTCCTCCATCCTGAACCACTGGGAACAATTGATCCTTGACAATCTCTACACTTTTGCTTTTTCCAGAATGACAGATAATTAGAATTATACAATTCATAGACTTTCAAACTGATTTATTTCGCTTATCAATCCACTTAAATTCAAGTCTTTTCATCACTCCCATAGCTACTTTATTTTTATTGCTAAATAGTATTGTTACATGTTTTCACCATTGTATGTGTGGTTACATTTGTTTATTTAAAATCTTTTGAAAGATGACCTGTTTGCTTTCAATTTTTGACAATAACAGAGAAAGTTGATACATGAGCACATTTTAGTGTGCATGTAAATTTTCAATTTATTTGGGTAAGTACTTAGGGATGCCATTGATGAATACTGTGGTAGTCCTTTGTTAACTTTCATAAAAAATAAAAGCTCTCAAACTGACTGCCAACAAATTTGTGACATTTTATACAGTCATTAGCAATGAATGAGAGTTTCCTTTTGCTCTATATCCTCTTCTAATTTGATGCTGCCTGTACATTGGATTTTAGTGATTTGAATAGGTAGGTATGTAGTACTATTTTGCTGTTTTAATTTGCTGTCCCCTACAGACATATGATTTCTGCATCATTTAATATTCTAATTTTCATCTATATTTTATCTTTAATGAATTGTCTTAGATACATATAAAGATAGATGTAAAGATGTGTGCGTGTACGTGTGTGTGTGTGTAAAGCTCTGTAATCAGAATAGTAAATAAAATGATTATTATTTTCCCCTTCTCAAATGGTACTGAGCTATTGGAACATTTGACATTCTCTTTTATAATTTTTATTTTGAAAACAAGTTAAGCAATTATTTGGAGACCACAGGGTATAGAGGAGCTGACAAAACTATCTTTGCAAAAAATTTGTTTTATTTTTGTCATGAACACTAAACTAGACTTCATATTTTAACCTCTTCACAATTAGATATCACTTACTAAGTTATAACAAAATATGAATGACTGCAGTAATATCTCTCAGTCTTAGTCTATGAGAAACTTTTATTGTGATTCTATTTTTGCTACTTCTACTGTATAGACAGTGATTAATTTAGGAGCCAAATGCCAAAGGTGGTGAAATCTCCATCAGCCTGGTAATCTTTACATTCTATGTAAAACAATACACTGCAATGACCATCATCATCAGAATTACCATAAACACCAGAATTAGACCATATTTAATCAAGGAGAAAATTTCTATTACCATAACCAATGAGATTTGTTATAGCATTTACATACACCCTGTATCTGCAAGGGTCAAGAGTAACAAACATTTAGTTAAATTTGGCTTGCAACACTGTATAAGTTTCAGGAGTTACAGCTTCACACGCTAAACAAATAGTGCATATAAATTTTTTCTCAAAATATGCATGTCTAAATTTTCCTTATTGTTTTAAGAGATTTAACACCAACAAACAATAAATAGAAATACAAAACAAAGCAAGTAAATTGATAAGAGATTAGTCAAGTACTCAGATACCAGCTGAAATCATTATTTCCTTTAACGACCTGATCAAATTATCTAAAAACCACCACTTTTTTGCTTGTGAACAATCACATATCACTCCGATAGCTGCATAATCTCAGGTCTTATGCTTCTTGGTGACCTATAAACACAGCAACAACCTTCAAGTTCTGTTAATTTACCTCAAAATATTAATTATTTTTCTCTTTTTCTCAAAGACTGTAAGAAAAGGAATCACTTAATAAATACATAGATATTCTGACACACATACACACACATATATATGTGTATATATATATATAGAAAGAGAGCATACAAACACATTCATACACACATATTCAATTAAGTTCTCCATATATACAAGCGGTTTCATTGAAGGTTTGGCAATAATTACATCACAGTACAAAATAGTAACTTATATTTGAATGATATACCTATCTATTGAAGTCAATTTATTCATTTTACCACAGTGAATTTTTGCTTCCTATTCTTATTTTACCCTCAATCCCATTTTTCTCACTAACCTATCTAGAAACGGAAATTCCCACTGTGAATCATTCACAAGGATTGACAGTTTTAAGGATTAACATATTTGCAGGAAATTTCTGAAAGGATAATCCACAAATCCTCATAAGCTATTGTCTCAGAGAACATATTCTGAATGAGATAGCTTACTATGAGGCTGGGGGACAGAAAACCTAAAGTTTGGAATGATTAGCTGTCCAATTGTAGAGAGCTGACAGGCTGTGGTAAAACACTCTAATTAACTCAATGCAGTGGCAAATAAGAGAAAAAAAGATAAGATTGGATACTAAATTATAAAATCATAACAATTTAGCATTGTGGTTTTCTATCACAATTATCTGGACTTCCCACCCCCATTATAATGACTTCATTCTGATGCAGTTAAGTTATCTAAGAATTCAAAATAATACCAAAATAGACTATTTAATTATAATTAAATTTATCAAATCTTATAGAAGGAAGGTAAATATACAAACTTGCACAATTATTCATGTATATGCTATCAATAGATAAAATATTAAAATTGTATACCTTTTTAAATAAATCAAAATTTTCAAATATGAAAGAATAAATCAATCCCCAAAAATGTATATAAACTCTACCCAGACAAAAATTATCCAAATAAATTTTAAAATACCTAAATAAACTGCAGAAAAATAAATTCTGTCTTCTCTTCATGTGCAATTGATTTTCTTGTTTTTGATGCACACCTACTCTCAGTGTGATGAGAGACTTCCTATAATTCTTTGTCAGGGAATTGGCCATATACTATCAGAACACATGTTGCATGGATACAAAGAAAGTCACATTTTGTCAGGTGAAATATTTTCTGAAGTTTGTGATATAAATGTTCCAATTCCCTCTGTTTTAATTGGACATCTTTAATGTATTACCTATACTCTCCAGAGCTTTCCTGTGAAACTGAGTCAAAGGAGAATTTATGAAAATGTACTTGATATAAAATCTTTGTTATTAAAAAGATCTAGAAATGACCTAAATGTCTGTCAACAAATGAATACATCAAGAAAATATAGTATCTATATACATACATAAGTCAAGCAGAAAAACAAAAAGTGATGAACAGAGCTTTGCAAGTTTTCTAAAATACAATCTTTTAGTTAAAAGATAAATATTTTCTGATGATCTAATATAAAACTGGCCTATAGAGCTGGCAACATTGTATTGTATAATTGAAATTTGTTAAGTGAGTTGAACTTAAATACTCTGATCAAAAAAAAAAAGCAAATATGTTACTCAATGGATGTGCTAATTAACTGGATGAGGAAAGCATTTCACAATGTATACATATATCAAATCAGCATGTTGTATTCTTTAAATATCTTATAATCTTATTTGTCAATTATATCTCAATGAAACTAAATTATGAGATACTAAAAAAAAGAAAAAAAATCTTTGGCTTCCTACTAAAAAAGAGTTAAATATTACCATCTAATTATAACATATATAATAATTGTATTAAAACATATATTCAACTTTCTATGCTTTTAATGAACTTACTTGTGTCATTTTTCTTCTGCTTTTATTCTTTTTTGTCTTTTTTGAAGGTTAAACAAATCACTTACTGTAATATGTCTAAAGGCATACTTAATTGTAAGTCAAATGTGATATACGGAAAGCATTTATAATTGATGTCATATCCTCCTAAGAGTTTTTGTCTTTTTGCTAGATAGAATGAGGTCTGACTAGCTTTGTACAATCATGAATTGAGCTAAAGAGTCAACAGCTTGCTGTTTAAGGCTGTGTTTACTTCATTCAACCAATAAAATTCCTTACTCTAAGTTTTCCAACTGACAATCTAAAATGTTCTCCTGGGTCTATTCCACTGAAAGGATCTGAGCTCTAATTATTGTCTCCTCATCATGAAACATTTTTCTTCACTAAAAATGGTGACCAAAGATTCACTTTTCAGTTTTCTATTTTATACAACTATTTTATTCAATAAATGGTGGAAGGAAGATTAGGCTGAATGAAGTTCAGTTCTTACACACACTTCATTCACCATTCTCTCAGGTATATTGGCCATTTCAAGGTACTGATTTTGTCTCACCATTTTTATGAAAGCTCCATAATCTCTGTAACTCATGTTTTCAAATCCCTCCTTCTATCTTTTCAACTTGCTAAGTTGTGAGCTACCAATTTGCCCTTGTTCTTTTAAGACTTTGTCCAGTTTTAGTGCTGAAAGCTCCATGTCCCAGGAATTGCTTTAGTTTTGGGAAAATTAGGATGATCCACCCTTCTAGGAAGTAAATATTTGGCTAATAGTAATTAATAATTTTTATTTGACTTTTAAATCTGGCTTTGGGATACCCACAGAAAAGGCTCAATGCACAATAAATAAATACAAAACAACTGACATCAAACCCTGATTTGTTTAGAATGTATTTAAAATATAAGGAAATTGTGCTTAAGAATATAGAAAAATAAAATGAAGTAGTATAATGAGGGATAGTCAAGGATAGAGTAGAAGTTAATTATAGTCCATTGAGAAAAATGAATATATGAAATGCTTGAAGCAATTTAAAGAACTAATTGAGCTTGCTTGGCTTAGAAGATACATAAACGAAGGTTGGGTATTAGTTTCCAAGATCTGTCATAAAGAAGTACCACAGACAAGGTAACACAAAAGACAAAAATGTATCCTACAAAAAATTTATAGTTTAGGAGATTAGAGTCTAGAATCAGGGTATCAAAGAGGATTGATTCCTTTAGAAGATTGTGAGATGAGTTCTGTTATGTTCTCTTTATTGATTTATAGATGGCCATCTTCTGTCTCTTCACAGCACCTTCCTTTTATGCAAATCTCTCTCTGGGTCTTAATGTCCTTTTTCAAAGACATTAGTCATAATGAGTTAGGGCCCATCCTAATGATTTGCTCTTAACTATTGCATCCGAAATGACCCTATTTACAAATAAGTTCTGAGGACCCGAGGGTTAGGACTTAAACATATACGTTTTTGATGAACACAGTTTGATCCATACAGTGACATCAAATACCTGGATTTTAAACATCTGGATTCTGTCAAGACATAATTTATCTATACTTAAAATAAGGAACTATTTTTTCCAAATAGAAGCATATTTGTCGCAAATCTTTGTATCGTTCTGCATCATGGAAAGATATGAGTGATAGGGAATTGGTTGACATACATTTGTTTGTTCAAACCCATAAAATAGTTTATTTGTATTTAACAACCTACTTCTTAATATTATAGCTGCTATTTTAAATTAAAAAATTTAAAGACATCAGAATGTTCATTCAACTTTTAAAGTTTAAACTATATTAAGATTCTGGAAATATTAAAAATAGTTTCAGAGACTGCATTACTATATGAAATGGAAAGGTTGTACAATATTACTACTTACAAAATAGTTGATTTGTCTCTGGGTTGTTAATTTTCTAGCTTTAACAAGCTTGGCATTACTTAATAGGTAAGAAAGATTTGGGGGTCATAATTGGCACTCCCACTAATACTCAAAGTTCATTTAAATTTCTACCTATCCAACAATTTAATACAGGAAATATCCATTCCAATAAAAGTTTATAAAATGGACTTTAGTTTTCTAAAAGCATTTTTAAAATCAAGAATGACCTTGACAGATGTACAACTGCTTTTAAATATGAAGAAAAAGTTTCCATTACATGAAGAGGGAAGAAGACATTTATTTTACTTTATTTACTCTTCTATCTAGATGTATCTCTGATTAGGTTTTAGTAAACAAAATCATCCACTAGTTTTCAGAAAACCGAATATAATATTATTTGACCTTCCACACTCATTTCAGACACTCAAACTGAAATCTATCTCTGCACTGACTGCCAAATTTGCTTCCTACCATATGTCCAACATATATTTACATTTGAATTGGGTGATGTAAATGATGTTTTAATGATTTCATGTGCTGAAGAATAAGGTAGATGGTGGAAAGGAAAAACAATATACATTCGATAGTCTTTTCATTTGTGATATTCTTTCAGCCATGACACATTGCCAAAGGAAGGCTATATTCTCTAGAGCTATTAATGAATTATCTCTAAAATAAATATTAGGCTTAAGAAGAAGTAGAAATATGCCATAATACTCTGATGAGTGATCAGTTGTAAAGTCATTTTAAATGGAGCATTGACTATTTTCACTAAATTGAATATTATGATTGGATGATAAGTGAAATTTCATTTGATGATTTGATGCCTCATAAAAAAAAAATGGACAACACATAACCAAGGAGCCTTTGAAAATGGAGACACCTTTTTTGATACTTATATATTTATCAATAACATCTCACAGAAATACTAAAAAGAAACACGGAATATGAATTATGTTAAAATAAATGTTGATCATTGTTTTCAGTTTCTAAATAAATATCTTGTTAAAAATGTATGCAATTTTTTATCTCATAAATGTAATTTTATGTATGGTGCTCTATATATGTTAAATTCCATTTGAAATTAAAAGACATAGAGGAATGACCTGGTGGCATAGTCTACATGCATCCCAAGGACCAAGGTTTGAGCTCCAGGGTTGGGTGGGGGTAAAGGGAGCATCTAAGATGAACAGTTAAGCAAAATAAACAAATAAAGTGCTGCTTCTTCCTCTTTCTTCACGCCTGCCTCTGCTTACCTTCACTTTTCCCTAAACAATAAATATATTGAAAATGTAAGCATGTGACATAGTTCATACATACATTTAAAGTATTTGACTATAAATGTAATGTGGATATTGCAGGTCAGCATAGTACCAATCTATTAGGGCAAGAGAAATATAAAGAAGTAATGTTTGATTTACCTTTATATATACTTCTTAAATTAAATATAGTTTTCATAATTAAGAGGATAAACAGCATGACATTTTAGAGACTATGTGGCCAAAAACATGTGAAATAGTAATGAATGTCTGAATTTTACCCTGAAAGAATACATTTTTCATTCTTGAAGTTTAAAGTTGATCATAAAAGTTTCAGAATACAGTTGCTATGGACATGGGCTGTCATGATTTCCTATGACATTTGTTTTCACCAGATAAAATAGAAAAAATTGGAATAGCTATGTTTACCTGTAATATGTGTCAATAATAATATCTTGAACTATCCAAAACTTTATTAAATATTAAATTACTGTCATACTATCTCCAGCTACATATTTGCAAAGCGATATGATGAGACTCATATAACTTCAAACTTAAAATGTTCTTTAGTAATAATGTGATCTAGCCCTTCATTTTATGCATATGGAAACTGAAGTGCACCAAGATTAAATGGGTATGGCAAGGGTTTCACAGCAGACACACTGGGATCAAAACCTAGGTCATCTGATTGACAAGTTAAGGAGGAGTACAAAGTTACCTTTTTCTAATCACATACAACTCATTGGATGAAGAATTGTCATGTGTATTTCTCTCTAAGAATAGGAAATAATGCCTTGAATTGTAATAGAAAATATATGGTTTAATTTCATGACAAGTTTTAATATTTGTTTTGAAAAATTTCACCTACCTATTGTCCTACTCTTTTTATTTCCCCCACTTCTTCCTTCCTTCCTTCCTTCCTTCCTTCCTTCCATTCTTCCTTCTTTCCTTCTCTCTCTCTTCCCACCCACATTCTTTCATCCTTTTTATCTTCCTTTCTTTTTATAATAATTCTATTCACCAACAACTCAATTCAATTCAAACTGAAAATATAGTTATGAACTGGCTACTGTGTTTCCTAGGTAGTAGAATGCTGTTTTGTGAAGTGGTTGGATCCAATAAGGTAAAATTGATAATACGTATAATTTCAGAATCTCATTTTACTTGCTCTGGCTTGATTTTTCATTTCTTTCTTTTTGACTGGAAGTGGTAGCAATTATATAGCAGCAAATTATGAATGGTAACTAAGTATCCCTTCTATTATTGAGATTATTGGTTGTTTAGCATATAATTATTGTAGTTTTCAGACTGATGATAAGATCTTTCAAAATGTTACAGGACATCTGAGACATTGATAATCAGGTGTCCATAGTTAGGAAATCAAGGGAAAATCATTTTTGGAGGTCAAGACTACCAGAAAAAGTATGTCCAGATTCATACCAACTAGATCAATGTTTTACACATAAAAGTTGATAATGTAGTTACACTATCTTTGAATAAAGCTCCCACTGACTTGATGTGTTACAGGAACAATTATAAAAACCAAATGCAGTTGTCTTGCTTTTATGGTATCTTCTTAGGCAGCCAGTCATAACTGAGCACCAGCCATGACATCATTTGTATTTATCCTGTCTCCTTCAAGATTTTCCTAAATGCTTCTTCATGTCAAGAATACTGAGTACCTAAAGTCTTTGTCTTCCAGATGCAAAACAAAACAAAAAAACTAAGTCTTTTTTATTCAGAAGGTAGCCAATAAATATTTGTATTTATGAAAAGTAATACAATGAAGAAAATAATTTTTATAAGTTATTTTGCACCTTATCTTTTCTATCCACTCAGCAAATTTGAAAGTCCTCAAGTCATAGAAAATTATAATTTAGTGGAAGAAGCACAAAAGTAGAAAATAATAAAAGAGTATTAAGATATGGAATTTAGAGGTGTGAGGATGAATGTTGAGTGCAAAAGGTATGAGCTAGTCTCAATTTTCAAATTGAACAATTGGCATGTAAGTATGGAGAGGTTACTTAGAGAATCCCACACCTCTAATTTACAGATAAGTCAGCAAAAACAGTCCCAGCTGAAGAAGTAATATCCACATTGTACCTCAGCCGCAGCAATAGCAAAGATCTGTATCTGGACATTATAAATTAACACAAGCAACACATTTTGCTAAATATCTTAAAGGACAAGGAAGGAGTTTCAGGAAAGAAGTCCCGTGTTACATAGATGCTGAACCAGCATCCCAAAGAATCTTGCTCTGTGCCTATTCATTCTCTGTATGTGGCCTGAATCACTGAATTTAGGTCTTTTTATCCATGAGCATGACCTTCCTGTGAGATTTAAAATAGAAAAGCACTCAGTAAAGGTTCCAGTTTAATCAGTCATACTTTGGAAAGCCAGCCAACATGTATACCCATCATCCATCTGAGCAAAAAGCTTTACAGCTTTTAAACATTAAATGACTCACTCTGCAAAGCTCTTTCCAGACTAATGGTGGCTCTAATTTCTCTATTAGATGGACCAGAATTTTAGGGAGGCAAATCTCTGCTATTATGTTTCCAGAAAATGAACTCCCCCAAAGCATAGATAAGTATAATAGCTGATAAAACCTTGAAAAATGCAAGGTTAAAATTGTGTTTATCTGCACCATGCCATCTGTATTCCCTAACAGCTTGAACAGGAAGAATTTGTTCCTTATACATTATTAGTTTTGTTAAAAATTGTCCTTGTTTTTTACTACCCTGAGGAAATAAATGGCATTGTAAAAATAAGACTGTACTTATTATAGTCTAACCTATGAACCACTTTTTCAAAAATAATTTGGTCATTTGACATCACATACCTCCCAGTGAGAATAAATATAAATAATGTTTTTTGTTCTTTTCAAGTTCAACCTGCCCTTTATGTCAGTTTTTCTTTCATGCGATTTTTTATCCAGTTATTCATATCATCATTGGTTTATATTAAATAAACCTTTTCCCAAAATGTTCCTGAACTTATTTGACAAATTTAATATTTAAAGTTTTATTAATATATTGTGTTAGAAGTCAATATAGTATTTATATTTGAGACATACCATCTAGGAAAATGTTAAGGATGACTTTAGGGGGCAGGTAATATTCAAATTTGTGGTGTTGATGCTGATTATGTAGTTTTCACTGCGTAAATATTCACCAAGCTCTTTACTTAGGATTTGTTAACTTTTTTCTACAAATGTTCCAGTAAAATTAACAAAGAGATGACCTATTTGATTAATGTTAGTAATATCGAGAAGACTGATTCAATAAAATGTAATATAATTTGACAAAAGGATAGTTTTCTTAGGACAGAAATATAAAACTACCTCAAAAATGCACTTTTTAAAAAATTTCAAGGCACCGTATTATATTAATTATTTCCAACTAAAATAAGCAATAATAAAAATAACAATTATTCTAAACTATAATTCTTACTTCTCAAAGAAATTGTCCTAATATAATCTTGATGTTATGACTATATACTAGCAGCTATATTTTCACTAATCTCAGCTGAGTAAAATGCAAAACCTTTCCATGAATACTCACCTATTCTTTAGAACAGGCAAAACAGTACTACTGAAATTCATGTCTAGACTGGTTTTTGAGCATCCCTGCTATGATCAGAATTTATTTGTGGTTTATTATGTAAAAAAAAAAAAAAAAAGTTTTCAATCTTATGAGTTATGAGAAACTCTGAAAGTCATAATCCCAAAATACTTTTACCTTTATTAAGAGTCTGTTCTCAAACTGTTGAAAATCAATAGACTTTTTCCTTTATTAAGTATATAAGTGATACTATTATAAACGAATTAAATCTCCCAAGTTATCTAGTCCATTGGTTCCTTCCTATGACAGATTTCCTGGGGTGCTTATTAAAAAATGTAAGTGTGGCATGCCTTGGTGTCACAGGTGTTAAATCTCTGGCTACAGTGAAGTCCAAGTAAAGCCCGTGACCCTGGTTGGCAACCTGGTCTCCTGGGACCAGGGGAAACAAGCAAAAAATGAACAATTAAATAAATAAATAATGCTTCTTCCTCCTCCTGCCTTTCTTTCTGGCTACCTGCTTGCCTTCATTTCTGCCTGCTTCTTTAAGAAAAAAAAGTTTAAATTTTTTTTAAAAACATATATACACACACACATGCAAACATATATATATGTCTGCATATATATATATATATATTTATAGGATTCATCAAAAACCTCATAAAACAGTATTTTAGGGAAATAAGGAAGAAACCATGAATTTATGATAATAAGAATTTCATATGTGAATTTATTCTGGAAAGTTAAAGGAAACCTGGTTTAAATTTTAAAATGTTCTAAATTTCTAAAGAACATTCTAACAAACAAGAATTGGTTCACCAGAAATCTTTCTGTATGTGAATAAGTCTCTCTAAACACATGTCTGAACAATTGTTGAATAAATGATCACTTCAAGATGTGTGTAATATCAGAAATAATTAACGAGGAGTTTGCATTAGTTATAAGGATGCACTGGATAAATAGATAATTTCTGTCAGTGAAGTAATGAATTCAATTGAAAAGTTGAAACAAACATAATACTAAGATAAAAATTCCAAATTAGTTTGCCTATGATTGAAGTGGTAAATAAAATTTATAATCCCCTCAATGATAATCTTTTGCAAAATACCTTATAGATATTGAAGTCAAGGAAGAAAACATGAGAAAATATATACTCCAATTCCCTTGCATTGAAAAGTGTGATAATTATTAGTGTTGCTTTCTCTTGTTTCAGTATTCGCCCCCCTCCCCGATACTTGATAGCATCGCACTCTCTTGCCTCCACAATAACATGAGAGAAGAGTTCTTTCTTTCCTCCTCCGATGTGCTGACTCATGCTATAAGGAAAGATAACATTTTATTTAACAGAGTTTTTGCATTTGTTATTACCACTGAATAACCTATCCTAGACTTAGTGTATACATATGAATGAAAATAATACTGTCTAATGTTTATAGATCATGAATTAAAGGTTTAGTAGGTACATTATAATGTTATAAATGTAATTAGAAAACAAAATTAATTAATTCATCAGCGAAATAACTTTCAAAGTATAATGGTGGGATATATTTTTTTGTAAATGTGCATTCATATATTGAATGAAAGTTCCTCAACTTTTTCAGCACCCCTATGTCTACATACTTGAACATGGAGAGGATCACAATACAGCATTCTAAAATATTTTCCTTTGCCTAAAGAGCTGGTTATATAAAAATAAATTAAAAAACAAATATAAGGGAAACTCCAAAAATTGAGTACAAGTTACCCTTTTGTAAGACATTTACATTTTTAAGGAAAAGCTCTATTTGTAAGGCTGTCTTCCTCACTGCACCAAAGAGTAGAACATGATCAAATCTCAGAAACTTAAAAATGGAGAAGGCAATGTTTTAAATCTGCAAAACTATTTTAGCTTTGTTCACTGTGTTTTACCTGATAACCTCCATCCCCAACATTTTTTTTTTTGTTACTTGAAAACAGCATTTCTTTAAAGTGATGGTTTGGAGCATTGTGGCAATGACAATGTTTTCCTGGGTCTGTCTCATGTATGAGGAAGTGCACATGCTCTTAAATTTCTGTTTGTTGTTCTCCAGTTTATATGTCTCTTACAGTAGTACTTAACCAGTACCTAAAGGGTAGAGGAAACATTTTTTCCCTTTTCTATTGACACTAGCTTCTCACACTGATATTAACCATGGAATGCAATTTGAACTTTGTACACCAGTAAGCTAGTAAATACTCATGTAAATCACCCAGTAAGGCAGTAAAACCAGGCCTGGGGCACATTTCACATACGGCTCAAGGATCTGGATTTATTGCCCAGGACCAGGGGAAACAACTAAAATGAATAATTAGATAAATAAATAACACTGCTTCCTTTTCTCTCTTTCTTCTTGTCTGTTACCTACCTGACTTAATCCTTGCCTATCTTCCTTCATCTTTAAAAATAAATAAATAAATAATGCATTTGTACAATAGCCCTGTCAAACAATCAGATGGATTCACTTGTAAATTTGAGCTGCTTTTTTTTTTTTTTTTTCAATTTTTCTTGGAAACCTGATGATTTATACAGAAGAGAGAGACAATTCCTTCTTCCCATGTATGCTCTTATAATCCGGCAAAAATGAACAACAGACAAATTGAAAAGAGATAAAACAGCCTAGAGAAGTTTAATAATAACATATATATTAATATATACCTCCTAAATACATGGGAGAAACCCAGTTAAATTGACTAACTCAATAAAATGGCTCAAATCACTATCTTAAATAACTTCAGTTAAAGTTAAAAAGTGTTGATGGGGAAGGTTAACCGTAGGAGATTACCAGGAAAGGCACAGTAACAAGAATTGACCTTATGCAGATTTCAGTTCCTACCTTCTTCATTAATCAGTCAAAATGATAGTTTTAAATATGGAAATTCTATATGATCCTGCCATCCCACTTTGGGGTATTTACTCAAAAGATAATCCAACACTAATTCACAGAGATTTATGTATTCCCATGTTTACTACAGCCCTATTCACAATAGCTAAGAACTGGAAACTATTTATACATCCAATGTCAAAGGAATGGGTAATGAAAATGTAATACATATATACAATAAAATACCACACAGTCCTTAGAAGAGATGAAATCCTATCATTTGAATCAACATGGATGGGTCTAGAGGGGATTGTGTTAAGTGAAATAAGTCAAAAGTAGATAGATGCCAGATGATCTCACCCACAGGTGGTATGTGAATAGACAAAACAAAGGAACAGATGAAACAAAACCAACACTTGGACACTTGCAATAAAACTGAGGCTATGAATAGTGAATGGGACAGGGGGCAAGTGGTGGCAGGATCATTGGACAGTGGTGAGGAACACTTGATGATTTGATGGAAGGTAGGGAGTGCTGGCATATATCTGAGGAACGGGAAAACTGCAAATCTGGGTAAATATGGGTAATACATGAGTTTAACTTGTAAAACAAAATTACTGTAATAAAATACTAAAATACTAAAAAAGTTAAAATGATTTAGTTTGTCATTAAAAAAGATATTTTGGTATAGCATGGAATATCCTCTTACAAAAGGAGATTTGCCTGTATACATGCAAATGTCTCTTACAAAAAATCAAAATTCACATTTTTCTCTGTTCCTCCTATGAAATAACCTATATGGCCAAAATGCATATTTTCGGGGTTAGATTTTTTTTTCCCACACACATGTGAACAAGTCAGGATAAACACTGTTTACCCAGCTGACTTCAAGACACTAGAGTAAAGCCATCTTGGACCAATGTTTGAGTAAGCTTCTATAGATTCAGTTTATCCCAATAAAAATCTACACTTTGAAACATGAGCTAAATAGTGATTTTTTAAAGTTTAGGTCAAGTGAGTTTAAAGAATAATTGGTTATACAGGAAATGCTATTACAAATATTGCTAATAAAACACTATAGCATTCATCATGCTTTCTGCACTTGCCAAATTACTGTATCAATCTACAGCTATCAAAAATAAGGGAAAAGACACAGGCTGTTAACAATTCCAGACAGTATTTATATGCACTTACTTTGGCAGAATGTATACATCTTTTCATTCTATTGCTTTATTCTGAGCAAGTATTAGGGGAAAATTTGTTCTGTTCTGTTGCTAGTGTAACTGGTGCATTTGTCATCTTTTGATTGTCCATTCCCTCAAAACTGTTAAACTAAAGTTGCATATGACTCTAATGTGGTAATTTTTAGGAAATTGCTGAATCACAAGAGATGCATAACTGGCCATGTTACTGAGTACAGAAAAGAATGAAATTTGCTACAGATTAGAAAACGTTAGTGGGGCTGAATTGTTTTGGTTCTGGAATGGCCATAGACACTAGCTAGAATGAGAAAACTGGAAATATAGATGCAAAGATGAGGCGAGGGTCAAGGAAATGAAAGGATTCATTAAGTTCTCATTCCATGATAGTTCCAATCCAAATCAATTAGAATTAAAAATAGATGTCCCTGAAACACTTTGCCCTTTTTTGGCAGTCAGCAGATATCAGAGACCTAAAATACTCTCTCTTCCTTTCCCTTCCTTTGAAAAATTATCAATCTCCACTCATGTGCCCAGGATTGGGAAGGATATTAGTGTACTAGCCTCTTTTCTCCTTTTTTGATGAAACACAATTTTTTGTTGTTGTTATTCCTACTGTGGTCCTTGATATTTATTATCCAGTGGGGAAAAAAAGCCTTAAAGAATATTGGAATAATATATGTTGAGACACTGCTGTCATGTCAGCCAGGTGAAAAAATAGTTGGACCATTGGGGTAATAAATGTTCTGAGGCTATTCTAGACAAGAGCTGGTTCACTAGGCTTTTGCTATCTTTGTTATTGATTGATATAAATGATAAATAAAGTTTTAAAAATTTTTATGAAAAAATAATATATATTGGGAGACATTGGTAGCAAAATGCCAAACCAGGTAGTGGTAAAATTTGGAAAATAGCAAAATAGCTATAGTCTGTTAGCAAAGGTAGGAAAAATGATAAGTATATTGCTGTGACAAAAATTCTTCCTCATGAAAGAACGGTGAATTATGTTACACATGCGTGTAAAATATTTTCCAAAACTGTGTTCCATGCAGTATATTGGAAGACATAATATGTGCTATACTTAAACTTGACAAGATGGTTTATAATCCATATATAAAAATGTCTTTTAGATTTTAGCTATTTATGGTAAAGTATGTGGAGGTCAAAGGTAAGGTTCCTCCATTTCTCTGAGGCTATTGACAGGCTGGATAAATGAACAAATTAACATTAGGCACAATTAATATGAGAAAAACTCAGATTTAATAGTAACACAGAGAACATTCACATGGATGGCAGCAAATTTTGAGATTGCTGGAACACACACTTTGAGACATGGAGGCCCTAGGGGAGAGGGAAGGGGTCTCCATATGACAAAGAGGAATCACTTATACTTACTCTTACTCTAAAATTATAGATAAATACGTGCCCTTTCTGCATTCATCTAGAAAATAGGAACAAGAGACCATTTCTGGATTAGGAGAAGGGCGGAGATCCAGGTAGCTGCAGATTGTTTCTTTAATTAAAGGAAGGGCTAAAGGTTTAGAAGAATAAGAACTCTCCTTTTCCTCTGGGGCTGTCCTTCATGGTCCTTGGTTCTTCATATCAGAGTGGCATATGTACAGAACAATTCTGAGAACCTTGAACAATTCTGAAGAACTTGGAGTGTCATGTGTTACTTACATCTGGTACTTAAAGAGAGAAACTTAAAAACTTTTAAACTCATAAGCAAAATTTAGATGTAATATAATATTCGTTATTTGGGAAATTGAAATTGCTTCTCATCTACGAGTTTTTGAGTCAATAAAAAAATTTCGGCTATCAAAGGAAGTCTGGAAACAAAAATCACATTAGTGGTATTTCTTTAAAACACTTTGCTCAAAACTTCTGAACCGTTTCAGGTAGTGATTAAATACATTATCAAATAGACAAAAGAACTTCTAAGAATCTTAAGAGTCTTAGTCCACATAAGTCTAAATAAAATGTAGCAGTTTTATGTTATGGAGAAAGAGGTATTGGGGAAAAATGGCTGTGATACAGTGGAAAGTCTCGCCTTCAGTTTCTTGTGTTCTTGGGAGATGATTTGCCCCAAGATATTCACAGCAAGGGAAAATTTCACAACAACTCAGATAAGGTAAAGTAAGTTGTAAAGCTTTATTGGCAAAAATTTATTTCTGGTAAAAGCAGGGTAAGTTTGCTAAAGAGATAGTACAACCTCAGGAGAACTAGTTGGATCCAGGCTGGTACAACAGCACAGGTGTATTCATTTTGGGGCCCATATTTCCTACAAGTCTTAGGCCCTCCCCTGGGGTGGAATGTGCTCCTGTCTTTCATGCCAACACACAGAATTATATAACAAAACTCTTACTGCCATGATTTTTCCCATGACCACCTAAGCAGAACCTGTGGGGAGGAAGGTGCAAAATCTCCATGCTAATTTTATTAAAAAGATGATATAATTAAGGAGGTCATCTAATGACCGGTTTTTATCACTCTGCGCATGTGTCTCCAACCAATTTTTATAAGATCAGCTTCAGACAGAGCTTTTTGACCACTGTGTCTGACTCCTAAGTTTTGACTGATTGGGGCTCTCAAGTTTTTGTTAAGAGGTAGTTTCCCCAAAATCACAGATCTGCACATACTGCCTAGGAAAGTCTTAGGATTTGAAAGATGTCTCAGGCATTAGAGGGTTTTTCTTAATAGGACCATCTTACTTCAGTAGGGATTCCCACCTAGTGCTAACATTTAGCAGGTGTTTCTTAGTAAAACAATTATTTGCCCATTAGGGCTCCTTTCCCAGTAATCACATCTAGCTTGCTCCCTAACAGCTGCAATCTAATGGAGTACATTATAAGTATATGGGAAAAAGAACACAGCTTTCGTATGGTTATTATGCCTCCAAAGTAAAGGACCACAAACTTAAAGAAACTGAATTCATTCAAATTACAAAAAGCTTCTGGAACTTTCAATGGGTAGGAACTAGGTTGAAAATACAACTCAGATACAAATGGAAACCTCCTCAGCTTGGGATGTCTCAGAGAGGGAATGGTAAGGGAGGAAAAACATATTTTCCTCTACCCTTCTAAATTCTTGTCTGGACTAACCACTTAATGGATACAGGCTGGACTAACAGAAGAAAAATAGATCTAATTGCATATTGTAGTCACATAAAGATAAAGGGAACTCAAAAGGCAGCCAGGTAACTGAGACTTATAAAGCACAATAAGTTAAGGAGCTAAGAGTATAAGAAAACAAATGGGAGAATGGCAGAGGAATGTCTGGAAAACAAAAATCATCCTATTATGCATATGTTTCTTAGAAAAAAGTATCTCTGGTTATAATTCTGTTCCTGATAAACACCTCCCGCTTTTTCAATGTAAATTTAAGTAACTGAGGGGTTGAAAAGAAACAGTAAATAATAGTATGGTGGCTATGCAAGTTTAAGTTGCTTTCTTCCCTATTAATAAGAGTTTCTATAGATTTCAATTTACATGGTAGGGGGAGAATAAGGAAATCTTAAGAAAACTAAATGTAAAATTACAATATTTAGTTATGTATCATACAATTATAATTTTAAGAAATTATATATAATTATGTAAATATAATTGGAAACAATATTATGATTATGATATTTAAAATAATGATTTTATAATAATTATTAAAAATAGAAATTCTAAAAGAATTATTTGTAGCAGTGAGCATGGGCAGGGGTTACTAAGTAAGACAGTTATTCGTTATCTTGTGTCATTTGAATATTCACATCCTGGGATTTGAATCTTGGACTTGAAGCAGGCATAAAGAGTATATAATTCTCTTCATAGATTTAAATGCAAAAGAGACATTAAAAACTTAATTGAGGATAATCTAACTATAAATCAAAAATTTATATTGGAGTAGATGTATAGCATTTTAAAGAACACAAAAAAGTATTAGTTTTTATCATTTGAAATATAAGTAATGTAAAATAAGCTGCACATATTTAAAGTGCACAATATGATGTGTTTGGACACATGTATCTACTCATGAAACTCTTATCGCAATATAAAAAATAACACATCAACCAACGTGAAAAGTTTCTTTGAGTCCCCTTTTAATCAATCTCACCTGCTCCATACCACCCCCAGGTAAAATATTATCTACTTCCTTTAACTGTAAATGAGTTAGATTTGTAGAAAGGTGAAATCAGAACATGAATTCTTTGTGGTTGCTTTTTTATTCATCATCATTATTCTTTGATTTAGTCACATTATTGAATATATCATTTTTTTAACTTTTTATTAAGTAATATTTCATAGTATAGGTATAAAAGTGTTTTTTTATCCAATTATCATGGACACAGGAGGCTATATTTAGTTTTTGCAAATAAAATTGCTGAAAATATTTGTTTACAAGTCAATGTGAGCATATTATTTGATGACAAGAAGGAAGTAATCACTATTTATCAAAAAAAATAGGATTGCCGGCTAATGGAATGACTCAGTATGTCTGGAGTGCAGAAAGTAAGCAATTATTGTGAGAGTAATTGTATTTAAGGTAAAGTAATCAAGATTAGTGTAATGATAAGTTTTTACTGCAAGCAATTCAGTATCTCAACATCATAATAAGTATTTTTCCTCATGGAAAAAAGTATCTCATTAGGAGACACTTGACATTTCATTCTGAAAGTCAGTATTTTAAAGGACAAATGTTGGTCGAAGGAAAGTAGGTTTACCATCAAGGGTGCCAAATGAAAACCTGGGAGATCTGCAGAAGTTATATATGCAAAGTATATGTGCTAAATGAGGGAGGGATAAGTATTTGGGGGAGTTCATATCCCCTTTGTAATTGCAAATACTGTGGAGCCAACAGGGGTCTGCTAGCTTAAAAAGTGAACCACAAGTCTTCCTGCCTCAGTAGAAGAAAACTGTTTCAATTTATTATGTGTCTCTGTGTTTCTCTTGGCTAAACTTATCTGTAACTAGACTATATGTTAATTAAATATATAGATTCTTCAGTTTAGCCAATTTCGTTGAATGCTTAGGCTTACTGACTCCCTGATTACAAATGCTTTACTATTTCTGATTTGTGTTTTAAGAAGATTTCTTGGATTGACATTTGGATAAAAGCTTTTAGCAGTCAAAGTAATAACACAGATAACCTTAAATGTCTCAGAATTGATTTTTTACAAATGCCTCACCCTGAGATGAAGATTATTTTGAGATGAAGACAACGGAGGACAACCCTGGAGGTTAAGAAGAAGCTCCTGCCTTTTTTCTAACCCTTTTCTTAATGAAGAAGACTTCACCACTCCCGAAGTCTCTACCTACCCTTCTCCTAATCAAAGAATCATTGTTCACTTATCCTCTAGAAGAATACAGTTTGGGAAGATAAACCTATATTTACTTTCAAAGTGAAGGTGACAACCTTCTTTGCTTTATAAAGAGCCCCTTCCTTTGTCCTTGATACCAAAGACCCCCTTTTCCATGCCTCAGCATAATATATAAGTCTTTGGTCTTGCCACAGTTACTCAGACATTATGATCATGTAAATTCTTTCTCTATATGTCATTAAATGGAAACTTTTCTCTCACTAATAATATATAGTGTCAATTTGTTGGTTTATCCTGTTTTTTAAATACCTCAGAGGCATGAGGGTATTTTTCCTTCCCATTGTCCAGAGCAGTCATTACATAAATCATAAAATTAACCAGTTGGAAGTGATTAGAAGGATCCAGGTTAGATATGGGTGCCTAGGTCTAGAGAGGTGTCTTGGTTACTTATCGTTTCCCTCGGGTTCATTTGTTACTCACTGACCTCTACTGCTACTCTGTGGCTTAGAACATTGACCTCTACATATGGCATTGTACAGGCTTTAGTCCTTGCTCTTTCATAGTTTGATCAAAGAGACATCAACATGATAAAGCAGGAAAGGGAGAGCAGTAAAATTAATTTTTCATACTGCTTCCTCCCCACTTCAGCTCAGAAGTTCTCCAGGTGGCAACTAAGCCTCCTACCTGGCAGTCCTCTTTCAAGAGTACAGCTCTCATTAGGTATCAGAACATTTCTTCTTCATAGTTCAAGTCTGGGTATGTAAATGGTAACTTGTCATTGTTGGTCTTAGATATTCCAATATTCCTTACAGTCTTCTTTAATTGCATTTAACCTTCTGAAATTATTCCTTTGCTTCATTATTTTTAACCTATTTAGGTGGATTTCTTTCCCATTTCAGAATCCTGGAACTTGATTATTATGAAAATTTAAAGCACAGACAAATTGAAGCATTTAGAGATAGAACCGGTATAATTGACTTACTAATGGATTGGGAGTTAGAGAATGAGGGTAAGAGAAGAATCAAAGATAACTCCAAGAATTCTGACCTAAACTATTGAATGAATGGCAGTGACTTTAATAATATGCAAGACTGTAAGAGGAGTGAATATTCATCAAATGCAAATAAAACCACAGTGAGATACCACCTCACACCAGTGACAATGGCTTATATCAAAAAGACTAGAAACAAGTGTTGGAGTGAGTGTGGATAAAAAGAACCCTACTACACATTGGTAGGAAAGTAAATTAGTGAGTACCTTTGGAAAATAGTATGGTGATTCCTCCAAAAAATAAAGATAAAGCTACCATTCTATCCAACAATCCCACTTCTAGGCATATAAAACTCCAATCAGAAAAGAATATCTATGCGTCCATGTTCATAGCAGTAAAATTCACAATAGTCAAAACATGGAAACAAACTAAATGCCCATAAACACATAATTGAAGAGATACATATATATATATAGATAGATAGATAGATAGATAGATACATATATATACACACACATACATATATATATGACATCATGATATATATATCATATATATGTAATGCTCCTTGTATTCTTTGATTCACCTTCCTCTTTCGTCACAGTTATTTTTTTGTTTGTTTCTTAGCCTTCTAGATATGTGGCATGACTGTGTGTAGATACATTTAGAAGAAATATGATATTTTCATTTGCTTTCTCAAATTCTGTCTCTCAGAAACTCCCTATCATGCTCAACTAACAGAAGTAGATTTTAACTACAGTTACCTTGAGACTTCTATATTTGGTCCCCTACTACCTGAGAGCACAAAAGGCCACAGAGAGCCTTGAGGAGAGTATCAAGGACCAATGAAACTATGAAGACCTGTGAAACAAAGAATTGACCCAAATCCTTCATTTTCTTGCTGCTCAGCACAATTCCCTATTTTCCACTCTGCTGAAGGTCCCATCAGTTTGAGTAATGAGGTAAAGACCAATGCAAGATTAATTACTCTAAACCAAGTGAGTTTTAGGCTTGAAGCCGCTTTAGATGGATTAATCACCAATTTTATTAGCGGTAAAGGGAGTGAGAACAAATGAAAATTAATGCACATAGGAGAAAATTTAAATATCAATTTCATTTCCAGGTAATATAAACATAAATATAAATAACTATAATTATTAAAACTTAAAATTTATAATGTTATCATTTGATGATTAGAAGTATATGGTTAGAAAAGGGAAGGGATCACAGAGTTTATTAAATGACAGCGTCAGTGTTAAAATTCAATTTTCCAACATTAACAAAGAGAATTAAGTGTGTTATATACTCAGTAATCAAATCTCAAATAAGCATTAGGAAACTATAGGATGAATTCAAGATGAATTATTTTCCTTTTACATGCAAGTTTTACATAAGAAAAATAAAAATTTTATAAGAAGTATTTAAATTGCTGAAAATCATTTTGAGAAGATAACTTACTTTTTTAATAAAATTGTATGGCTAAATTATCTTTAAGTAATAACTCCATGTTTAGCTACTTTAGCTATAAGCTGATGTATGTTTTCATTTGTATTAACATTATTCTTTTGCAAACATAACCGTTTTACTCTAGGCATCTCTCCATCTTTTCTCCCACAAAAATGAAAGAAAATTCTTCAAAGTTCTCAGTCTTTGTCTTATTGATTGTTACTCAGCATTTAATGTGAAATAGGTCCATGCTACTAAATTTTCCACTAATGTTCAACCAAGCTAGATAAACCAGAGTCATATATATATGGCAAATTACTATTTGCTCTATAAGCTGAATTTTTTTGCTTGTTTTGTTTGATTTTTTTGGATAATAGTTAAAGACTTTTGAGGGATATTAAAATAACTTTCACATAATTGCTTTTTTTGGTAAATAAATTTACTACTTACTCTTTATTCCAAGAGCTTGGAAACTCAATTTCCAAAATAGTCACTAAAGACATTTCTTGCTATATTCAAAATCATAATAATTTTTGTTTTCATATATATGTATGCATGTGTGTATGTGTATATATATATGTAATTTTTCAAAACCATATATACATTACTATACATTGCTATGCATCCTGGTTTGAGAATTGTCTCCTTTTTTAGCAACATTGAACCCCCTACTCACAGTTCTGTACCTAAAACCTCTAGTTTTAAGCCAGTCTTAAAATCCTTCTCCAGTACTCCAACAGCTTCTGGCTTTAACCCTAAAAATGTTGATAAGTCTATAAATAGTACTTACTATGGATAGCAATATTCTAAAATATATTTACTAATATTAAGTTAGTAAATAGCATCCTCACACCCAGGGTCTTAGGATACACTCCCTAAACACACCCTCACCTTGCCAGAAGACTAAAAGTCAAGACTTCCAGGTGAATGTGCAGCCTAACTTGCTGGTTAGATCTGCCATTTGGGATGAAACCTGGGAAAAACACACAAAGAACTGAATAAGTCATATCTCCAGAAACTGACGAGATATGAAATCTAAAGCTCAGGAGAAGAGCTGGTGCTACTCGATGATGGAAAAAAAGAAAATCCCTAGAATATTGAAATTATCCTGTTTTTCTGAGTTTGTTAGGTAATGTATAAGTGTTTGTCTTGAGTCAGTTGTGAAAGAGAGCTTATCTGGAGTCACTGCATAATCTTGTCCAAAGACCACACACGTAATGGGTAAACTGATAGTGTTCTACTAAATCCCTAGCAGTTAAGGGGTGAATAAACTACCAATAACATAAGGAATACTTTCAGGTCAAGGGAACTGCAGTTAACAGTCAAATGATGAGCTGTTGGGTATTTCATAAGATCTATTAGGAGCTCACAGAGAGAAAATCAGCTTTAAATACTTGCAAGCACAAGAAGCATAAAATATCCCATAAGCTTACAGATAAAATAGGGAGACCGGAGGTCCAAAATCAGGGTGCCAGCTCTCTTCTGGGTTGCAGACTTGTAGTCTTTCTTCTTCTAGATTGAGTACAGTGAGTAAAAAAAAGGGGGTAGTAAAATCCCAGTGAGAAAGACTAGAAACTTGAAGTAAAAGAGGGCTAACTTCTCTGCCATTGAAAAGGTGAAACTCATCGAAGAACCCATTTGTGGGACAAGAGATAAAACACTAAATTAATTTTGAAGTTCTCATTAATTTATGGAGCAAATGTTTTTATTTAAAATGGATTTGATAATATGTTTTTAACTTAACGTAATAATGTGATTCATATTTGAAAAGAAGTGAAACTATCACTCTTTGCAGATGACATAATATACATAGACTACCCAAAGGAATTCACTGAAAAAACTACGAGACATTATTAAAAGCTATAGTGAAGAGGCTGACTATGAAAATTAGACTGTAAAAATTTGTCATGCTTAAATAATCATTAAAATAAAAAGTTAAGAAAATTCTCATTTTTAAGTATTTTAAAAAAGAATCAAATACTTAGTATTATCGAAATGTGAAAATATGTGTAATGAAAATTACAAGACTTGTTAAAGAAATAGAAGACAACACAAAAAGAAGAAAAAAATTTCATGCTCCAGGATAGAAGAGGTAAGATTATCAAAATGAACTTTTGCATAAAGCATTATATAGGTTTAATGAAATTTCAATAAAAATATCAATGTTGTGTTTCAGAGTAATAGAACCAATAATATCTGTGTTATTGTATGGAACCACAAAAGGTCCTGCATAACTAAAACAGTCCTAAGAAAAAAGCTGAAAAATGAAGATAGTATGCTCCTGACTTAAAAAGTATGCTACAGGTACACATTGTTGGTGTAGCAGTTAGGTCAGCCACCTCTGAAGGAACCTGGTCCACATACATCCCAGGGACTTGGAATCAAATCCTGGGTCCAAGGAGAACAAACGATGTGGACAACCAAACAAAAAAAAAAAAAAATGAAGAGCTATTTCCTCTCCTCTATCCTTGCCTCTGCTTGCTCATCTTTTTTCCTACCTGTTACTTTCCTTTAAAAAAAAAAAAAAAAAAGTGTTGCAAAGGAATAGTTATTTAAACAATATGATACTGCAGTAAAAACAGATACACAGATAAATGGAATAGAATTGAGAGCCCTGAAGTAAACTTTTACATATATGGTCAACAAAAATGGTCAGTTAAAGACATCATGAGTACATAATAGAGAAAAGAAAATCTTTTCAGCAAACTCTATAGGGAAAAATCACAACTACATGAGAAAGAATGAAACCCTAAAATCGATTCATAATGGGTAAGACTGTAAGACTGGAAACTATAAAATATACAGAAGAAAGCATATCATATACTTAATAATATCATCCTTAGAGTGGTCTTTGGAGCTTCAACTCTGCTAGCAAGAGAAAGAAAATTAAAAAATAAACAAATAGTATTATATCAGACTAAAACATTTTTATATAGCAAAATTATCACCAGAATGAAGAGGCATTCTACTGAATGGGAGAATAATTTTTTATGTCATGTATCTGACAAGGAGGTATACCCAAGGTATCTAAAGAACTTATGCAACTTGACAACAACAACCCCACCCTCTCCTGCAAAAAATTAAAATAGATAAAGTGCAGAGCATCTAATCGGACACCCCTTGGTGTCTTCTTTATCACTTATTGATATGTAAATACAAATCACAACTACAATGAGTCATCAGGTTTTACCAATGAGAATGACCTATCTCAAAAAGACAAGAAATAAATGTTGGAGAGGGTATGGAGAGGAAAGACCTAACATAAAATGTTTGTGACCGTATAGATGGTGCCACCACTTTGAAAAACAATATATGGAGATTTCTAAAAAAAAATTAAAACTGAATTACTGTAAGATCTAGCCATTCCACTTCTAGATATCTTTCTGAATATTATGAAAATATTAACTCAAAAAGTTGATTGCAACTTGATGTTTATTGCAGCATTATTTATAGCCAATATATGGAAACATTCAAAGTGTCCACTGATAAATTAATAAATAATTTTATTGCTGTAAATATGATGTACATTTATGTACTATATTATTTATCTGTGCTTTATGCAAACATTAAAAGTATAAGATTTAAATTATTTGTTCCTAAGCCTTAAGTGGGGTTCACCAAAATGAAATTAGATGGAAAAGGCATTTATTAGAGGTGATACCTGTACAGGTGAGGAGGCCAGAATATGAAAGGAAAACCTTCACTCTCCAAACCAGGTATGATATTTGTGAGAACAGATGGGGAAGGAAAGATGACCAAGCTGGAATATTCTCAGACTGTAGTACAGTTATAAGAAAGCTGCTGAAAGATCAATAATAGTCCCAGAGCCAAAGTTGCCAGTGAATGAGAGCCCCTTTTGTAGTTAGTCATTGACAGGACACTTCCCGGGGGAAGGACAATTTCAGTGCAAATACACTGATGGATCTAAAGCGTGGCTGCTAGGGACAATGATCCACTCTGCTACTCCTTACAATTCTTTTTAATGAGATCTGAGCCCTGAAATTCTGTGCCTGTCATTCATCACAAAAGCCCTATGTATTATACATTTTAATAATTCCATTTTAATTATGAAAAAATGGAAAAATAGAAGTTAATTAAAGTGTCTAAGGTCATATCTCAAAGTCCAGTCAGACTATGAAAATTTTCTTCATTTGTTGTATGTTTTGGGCATTCTCTGAAAAAATTCCTTATATCTACACAATTATCTGTCTAAGTAATTTATAATAGTCAGCAGATAATTCTAACACTGCAGATGCTAGCATTTAGAAATATTTGGTTTCCCCGTGATCTGTTTTTAAACTCTACCTCAATAGAAATTGCACTAGGCAACAAAGGATCTAGGTTAAAAATTGGATGAAAATGTTAAAAGCTCTAGCAAAAGTAAATCAAATGTCTAAAGAAACTCAAGAAGTCTAAAGCTCACTTACATTTTCATTGATTTTCATCTACCTTCTATCGAGATAATATTGATAATTCCTTAGTAAAGGAAGAGTTTAGATGCCCTCTTCCTTTCTTTTAAGGGTAAGAGATTCCCAAGGCTGCTAAAATTAAAAAAAAATAAAAAGTGTTTATATCTCTAGTTCAATGTCCTGTGATCTTAGTGTTAATTGTTATGTTTTCAAATTATATTCTATCAAATTCCGTGAGTACTTTTTGCTTTAGGAAAATACAGTGACTAAGAGGCTACATAAGAGTTTTAATCTATTGAGCATTTGTCTTACCTTTCTAGATCTCCAGCCCCTCATCTATCCACAATATGAGCTGTAACCTACAGCAATGCGAAAAAAGAAAAGATCATCCAACTTGCTCAAGAAACTATTTAAAATAAAAATAGGTTTCCTTGTTTCACCAAACATGGAAAACAGATTATGTAGATGAGAGTGAAGCCAGAAAATTTTCTGAAAGTTCATCATGATAGACTTGGTTTGGGAATAACTAACTAGTTGACTTGTAGTTATAAATTCATTTTAAATCTATTAACATTAGCATTTTAAATTCCATTATAAAAAAGTGTGAATTCAATTATATTTACTATGATTCATTTTTACTATTTCCATATGATCAGGAAAAGCACCAAAAATATTGGAACTGTTTTTTTTTTTTTTTTTTAAGCTACATATCAGTGAAATAAAAAATACAAATACATAATTTAAATTAGAAATATAATCCATCCGCTTATTAGGATTTTTTTGTTAAAATAAGAAATACATTAGCTCTATTGTTAGGAGGAAACTTGAGACGGGAAAAAAGGAAACAAAACAAAACAAAACAAAAACCCTAAAGTCGTCATGTTCCAGCCAAGCAAGAAAAATGAAACGTTTTTCAGTCTGAAACAAGTCCAGATGTTGTTCAATACCTTCTGTTTACTGAAGTCAAGGACCGCCATTCCTGTTAAGACATCCTGATATTCCTATCCTGCTATCAACAGTATGCCAGGTGGCCCCAGCAGGACTCCACCCCCACCCTTGCAGTTGCCTAACCTTCCAGCCCATCCTGATAAAACATCCGGACTTCCTACCCCAACCCTCCAACGTGCTTGCCAGAGACTTCCCCTTAAAAACCTCTTTTCCTGAGCCTAGGATAGGATTGCTCTGCACTCTCTTCTGAAAAGAGCTTCCCCGGCCTGCACTTGGGACAATAAAATCTTCCTTAGAGCTCATCTGGCTCCCTTGTCTCTGCCTCTTATTGTGGAACTGGCTTACGGAACTATATATACACCAGCCTTTACCCTGTCTCTTGAGGAATTCTTCACACTTTTCCTTCAATGAACTTCACTCGTTTTCTACTGACTGTAATGCTTTCTTTTGTTCTGTGGTCAGGGGGTATGAAATTTTCTCAAGGACCCAACAGATGGCAGAGGCAGGTTTCCAAAGTTCCCAAGATAACAGTATGTTATCAGAGAGTCAAAGGAAAAGTTCCCCCCAGTTCTCTGAGTTTCTTCACAGGCTGGAAAAATGAACAAATTAACATTAGACATAATAAGTAAGAAAAAAGTTCAAATTTAATAAAACATGTATGGAGAATTTATATGGTGGTAAATTCTGAAGCAGCTGGGGAAGACCCACATTTATATCCTGAGCTGAGGCCTGGAAAGGGGATCTGGGGTTTCAGGGAGAGTAGAGGGGTTCACCACAAGATAAGAGGGAACAACTTACCCTTACTCTAAGAGTAAAGATAAAATTTCCCTTTGTGTATTTTTCTAGAGAATAAGGACAAAAGGGCATCTCTTGATTAGGAGAAGGGTGGAGACCCAGGGGTCACAGATGGCTTCTTTGATTTAGGGAAGGACTAAAGGGTTAGAAAATTAAAGAGTTTCTCCATTGACTCTGAGGCTTCACTGTCCTTTGCTGCCCTAATTTCCTAATGTTACAATGGGGCAAGTACAGGAGAACAATTCTGAGAGACTTGGGGTGTTCTGTTTTAGTTTCCCAAATTAATTACCAGTCCAAATGTCTATTAAAACATCTTACAATGACTAGAGTATGAATTATTTTAAAGTGGGTTTTCTTCGTGCATTTGGAAACTGGGTCTTCTACGATGCAGTGTAAAATTTCAATTGAATGATGTTTTTAATTTGTTTCTCTATTTTCATATATCAGCAGAAGATTACCACTTCTTGCTACAATTACTCACAGCACTTATCTGCAAATGAAATTCAAAAACATGATGTGAACATAATGTGCTGCCAGCACAAGCAGAGACACAATGACTCCTGCTCCTGTCACACCGTATGTCAGCATGTTCATTCATAATAATAAAAAAAGTGCACCTTTGAGGAAATACTTTGATTACACCTTATCAGAGCAACTAACATTTCTTATTTGTGTGCAACATTTCCAATAATCCAAAATCTTGCAAACTGATTTATACTGCAGTGAATGTACCATGGCAACGTTTTTCAACATATATAAACAAGACACTGAGTGCTGTTCTTGTCCTTTCTCTATTGCCATGTGACATTGCAGATGCGGAAGAAAGAAAATCCTTTAGTGTTTTGTTGACATCGTTTCTGTGAAGCTTAAACAGTCCCTATTTAAAGCCTCCCAAGTCGTTACATTAGATTGCTTAATGTAACTACAGTGAATAACAAATCTGCTTCCACTGTTGTCTCTCTTTTTTCTCTCTTCTTAAATCTTCCTCTTCTTTCCTGTGCTCCCACAACTGCTCAACCACAAGGAAAACTAACCTCTACAGATGTGTGAAAAAAGAAATATCAAAGTCACCTGAGAAGCAAATAAAAATATCAGATTTTCTGACCCAAATGCAGAGAATCAGATTAAGGAGACTAGACAGTGAGGTAAGGAAACTTTCTAAAAATCTCTCTTCATCTCCTCCTTCTTCTCTTTTCTCTCCTATTTCTCCTCTCTTTTTCTCCTCCTCTACTCCTCTCTTCTCCTCCCTTCTCCGTTGTCATTCTCTCTCTCTCTCTCTCTCTCTCTCTCTCTCTCTCTCTCTCTCTCTCTCTCTTTACCTTAATCTTTCTATGAGTGTGGGTATGGGAAACATATTAAATAGAGCTCTATTAGGAAAACTAAAAGCAATCTGGATTTTCAAGCACAGGAAATTGGGAGAAGAGTTTAAAATTAAAAATCCTAGTGACTTTCACATCTGAAGTGCATGAATTTGTTGCCTGCAGGGTTTGGAAGCAATTTGCATAGAATCTACAGCAAACTTCCTATTCTCTTTCCTTGCACCTGGTATTTACTCCCTCTTTCCAAATTGCATATACTAGCCTCTCAATTGGCTTCATCTAACCTAGAATTCTTCTGGAAAGAGAGTCTAGGTGATCTGGATCTTAATTTCAACCTTTTAGACAAATAGGAGAGTGTGAAAGTGAGAGGAATATCTAGAAATAACAACCAAACAAAAGATTTTTTAAAGTTTGAGATTTTGCTTAACTATAAATTTCTCTAATCACTAATGTTTTTTTTTAAAATGACAAGGATAAGACTTACATTAACTATTCTCTCTCTCATTTTATTTTATTTTTTTTTAACATCATGGTTTTTGAAATGTCACAAATATAAATTTTGGTGTAGATATTTTCATTAGTTTATTTAATTAATTGATTTAGGCATTAATGTGACTTGCAATCTGAAAACTCATATTTACCAATTTTTATAAATCTCCTAGTTTCTATTAGAAATATCTTCTGTTTGTCATCTCAAACCTAAAATCTATCCCCTTAACTTTTATTTCCTGCTAATATTGTTATTTTTCTGCCTCAATACTGAATTCAGCAACAGGAAAGCAGGAAGGAGAATACAACATTCTGGTGACTAGTTAATATGCTAACAAAGTACCAATCTTTCTTGTATTTGTTGGATATTTTGTTCAGGTGACTGGAAATAGCAGTGACTTGTTAAAATAGGTCTATCTAGAGGTAGCAGAAGAGCTACGGCAGCTCTGTCAAAGATATGCCATCCTTCTCTATGTTTTGCCACTTTAGTATTTAGTGCCTGACTTTTATTCAAAAGAACTTCATGAACCAAAACTCTTTTAATGTACCAGTCATAATATTCAAATCTAGCAGGATATGACAAGTGAAGAAAGTTACAAAGTGATTTCTTGGAAATTTCTACCACCAGTTCTTTAAGTATCTTTGATCAGAACATAGTCATATGGATATTTTTGTAAAGGTGTATGGGATGAGTATGTGTGTGTGTGTGTGTATTTCATTCCATTAATATAGGTTTCTGTTTATAGATATTTATAATCCTTTTATAATCCCATTGTTTTCCAAACAAGTTGTCAAAGGGTATGTTATTACCATATACTGAATATTCAATCTCATCACAAGGGAGACATGCAAAATTTACAGTTACTAAATCAATTCAAAGTCTATAATGTGTATGTCTAACGTGTATGCCTCAATCAAGATGATTAGATAGTATATCATCATCCACCGACTTGAAGCTAACGAATGAGTCCTCTGTCTTCAGTAATAATGATTATATAATGGTAAGGATAGAATAGTTTATCTGTAATAAAAATCCTCATTCAGAAGATATGAAAAATAATTACTAGTGCATAGCTTCTGTCAAATATTGCTATAAAGGTATGACATAAATATCTTTTTAAAGGTATTTATCATCAGAAATTTCTTAGGGCAAGAATGGAATTTCCTTTACAAATAAGATCAATAATAATAATATTAATAATATTAATAATAAATATTTATACTCTCATTGTCAAATATAATGGGTTTTAAACCTCATAAAGGAACATCAGTGGTTATAATTAAAGGAATATACTGTTTTAGTGAAAGATCTGGTAAATCAGTGAGAGATTTAGGATATATTGAAGCACGCCATTTTTTAAGACCAAGAAAATATGACATGTCTTGATGGATTAATAGTTTGGTCAACTTCTTTAGCCTGAAAACAGTCCACATGCATCCTCCCAAGGACCCAGGTTCTTGTCCGGAGCTGCAAAACAGCCAAGATATATAAATTTCAAAACATGCTTCTTCCTCCTTTCTTTTCCTGTCTGCCTGTCTCTGCTCACTGTCATTCCTGTCTGCACCTTTCCTTAAAAAAAAAAAAAAAAATCCTACAAAAATATGATGAGGAGAGTACAAAATAAGAGGTCATAAAATCTATGTTTGTCTCTAGATCTACATTTACTAGATATTAGGTTTGAAAAGATACAAACATTCCTTAACTTAGATTTTACCTTTTTTAAAATACTATTAACCTCTACAGGGAAAAAATTAGACAATAAGAATGAAAGTATTTCATGGATTATAAAATAGCCTATTACATTAGGTATTATTGCTATGACAGCAATCACTGAAGAGCCCCTGCTATAATATAAAATGTTCTTTATATAAAGAATGTCATAAAAGAAAAAAATTATATATTGCACTGAGCATGCTATCAAGTATTGTATATTGCTCAAGGGACATTTCTAAGAGAATTTGGCATTGCTATTTTCTCAGTGTCAAATGCATCTTTGTGGTTGCTTTATAGAACCTCTATTTGAGTATCTTTGACAAATTTTACATGTAATGCGCATATCAATCTATCTATATAAACATATACACATAAATAATTTTCTTTATGGAATGAAAAATAAGGAGTGCTTATTATATTTTAAAAGTATTTTAATTTATTGTAGAAATAAGTTTATTGAGGACTATGTTCCCTTGTTTCAACAAGTCTTGAAAGACCAGCTAAATTATAATCCTTAATAGTTTGTAACAGAACAAAAATATTCTGAATACTGGCAAAAATCCAAGACCATTCAAATGTGAAAATACTTTCTAATTGTGCAGTTAGAGCTTTCCTTTGTGGTTCTGGAATGAGTTTATAATAATCAGACTTAAATGCACATATAGGGCTTGAGCCCAAGACAAACTTTTCATTATAAAGAACCAGTGTCAAAACACTGTACTCACATCAGGAAAATGGAGAAAATATTTAACTATTCAAACAGAGCGAATCCTAGATTGGTTACATAGATATTACCTTTGTGCAGAGATAATTATTTAGATAAGAATGAATGACTTGTTTTTGTATAACCTAGGCAAAATTTTAAAGCAATTTTTTCGTGAAATTATAAAACATTATATGACTATGTAGGGTATTGTGGAGTGTTTATGTGTGGTATATCACATACATGTGTGCATAAATATGCAAATATTAACATATTTCACTTATGTATATTTTTATATTGCATATTGTTTGTAATTGTCATTATACTTATATAGCGAACAATAGATTCAATTCTCACTTTTCCTTGATCTAAACATACGTAATAATAAAAATTATTGCAGCTTTATTTTTTTATTTTTTGAAATTTCCAGTATTCACACAAGTAACAAAGGATGCATGCCTCTGATTACATAAGAAGTCACAACCATCACATACTTCTTCATTTTGCTTCCTTTAATAGCTGATAGTATATGTTCACTGATACATATAATCCTCATTATTTATGAAGGTACATAAATTCCACTTTATACTTCTCTATAATGTACTTAACTAGCTCCTTTTAGGTAGTCAATAGCATACTAAATGTATTAAATATCAAATATTTTCAAATTACTTTAATGAATTCCTTATGCATGCTATATCGTATGAATGTAAGTAGACATGCTGGTCAAAATCAAGGTGTCTTCTAGGAAAATCTAGAAAAAAATAGATAAATTCCCAAAAATAAGCAACCCATCAAAATTGAACCAGTAAGAAACAGAAGATCTGAACAAACATAATGTTGACTGAGTAAGTAATTAAAAAGTTCCTCAAATATAAAAGCCCAGGACCAGATGACTTCAAAGGTAGATTTACCAAACATTTAAAGAAGAATTAGTATCTAGGCTTTACATATTCTTCCAAAAAGTTGAAGAAAAGGGAGCACTATGAAATCACTTTATGAGGCCACTTGTACCTTGATACCAAAACCAAAAGAAAAAAAAAAGGAAAGTACAAACAATAATAGAAAACAAACAATTGCAGGCCCTGAGGAATATTGATAAAAAATTATCAAAACGATACCAGCAAATTCAACAGCACATTAAAAGAATCATACTCTATGATCAAGAGGCATTTACTCTTGAGATGCAAAATGTCTCAATAGACCCAGATCAGTAAATATGATATATTATATAAACAGAATGAAAGCTAAAAATCATGTGATCATGTCAATAAATGTAGAAAACTCATTTGATCAAAATTAACATCTATTCATGACAAAAACTCTTAACAAGTTTTAAAAGTTTTCCCCCAAAATTAGAAATAAGACAAATAGACCCAATCACAGTATTAAAAGTCTTTGCCAGGCAGCACAAATAAAATAAAGACATAAGATTTAAATAGGTAGAAGTAAGATCATCTCTAGTAACAGGTGACATAATTTCATATCTACAAGACCCTAAAGATTCCACTAAAAAGCAGTAAGACCTAATCAACAAATTAAGTTGCTGGGTACAAAATCAATATACAAAAATATGTAAGTTTTCTATACAGTAATAATACATTATCTGAAAAAGCAAAGAAAATAAATCTGATGTACAATAAGAATATTCATGGAGAAAACAAATCTCTTAAATAAATTATGTTGGGGAAATTAGATATCCCCATTCAGAAGAATGAAACTAGATCTCTATGTTATACCATTCATAAAAATGAATTCAATATGGATTAAACACTTGAATGTAGCCCCTGAAATCATAAAACTCCTTGAAAAACACATAAGGAAAAATTATCTTGATGGGTCTTGTCAATAATTTTTGAATTTGCTATCCAAAGCACATGTAACAACAACAACAATAACAAAAAAGATAAGGGAACAACCTCAAATAAAAAATCTACTACACAGCAAAATAAATAATCAACAAAATAAAAACAGAACCCACAGAACCCACAGAATAGAAGAAAATATTTTCAAATTGCATGTCTGATAAGGGGTCAATAACCAAAAGAAGTAAGAAATTTATATAAAACACAAATAATACAATTAAAAGTGGGGAAAAGACTTGAAATTTTTCCCAGTAGTTATATGAATGGTCAACAAATATGGAAAAATAATCAATAGTGCTAGTTATCAGGGGAATGTAAATGACATCCACAATGAGATATCGCCTCACACAGCCTTAATCATTAGATCTAAATTGTCATCAAGACTGGTTGAGACTGCTTAACTGGCAGACCCCAGTGATAGCATCATGGGGGGTCCAGCAGATTTCACTTAACAAAATATGGACACAGGAGCAGCAGGTACCAGTAGGGAGGTTAGGGAGGAAGTATGTGTGAGCAATTGTACTACAGCACAGGTGAGACACACCCTCCAAGTTTTCAGGAAAAACTGGGTAGGACAATCAGGAAAACTTCAAGCCTCACCTCAACACATAAGCTAGTAGAATATGGGTGATCAGTGTTAATTTATCTTTAATAATAAATATTATAGTAGATGAGTAATACATGCAGCAGAGTGCTAAAAGTTCTTGCAAGTACCAACATTGTGCATTGACAAGGTAGATATGACATACTTTTTCCCCTACCCAAAACTTTTTCTTGATTGACTACATATTCTCATGTTCCTTGCTGTTATTACCTGAGCATTCGCTGCCACTCAATACTTAACACTCTGGCCACTGTTCAAAGGGAGTTTAGGTCCAGCTGAGAAGACAAATCTAATGCTTACCCTACACTGCTAAACTGGAAGCATCCAGTTAGAATGTAGGATATTAGAATGATTACTATTTTAAGAGAGAGAGAGAGAGAGAGAGAGAGAGAGAGAGAGAAAGAGAGAGAGAAATGCTGGTGAGGAGGTAGAGAAACGGAAACCCTGTGTGCACTATTGGTGGAAATAGAAATCAGTTTGAAGTTTCCTTAAAAAAAAACTATAGAAATATCATGTGGCCTAGCAATTCTATTTCTGAGTATATAGCCATAGGAATTAAAAGCATGACAATTATGAGATAGCTGCACTCCCATATTCATTGCAACATTATGTACAATAGCCAAGATAGGAAAACAACCTCAATTTCTGTCATTAGATAAACAGATAAATAAAATATTATATATATGCATATATGTGTATATATAGCTGCGTGTATTATTATGTAATATAATTTTTCCAATGAACTGTTACTCAACCATATAAAGAAGAAACTTGCCAATTATAATGCAAATAGCCCTGGAAGACATTATGTTAAGTGCAACAAATCAGATAGAAAATGTCAAATACTGCATGTGGAATCTAAAACAAATAAAATAAATAAATAAATCAGGAAACTCATAGAAATGGATCACATATGTAATTTATAAAGGTGGAGAATAGTGTATAGAGAGAGAAATGGGTGAATTCAGTTAAAGACAAAACAGATATAAGACAAATTAATTGTGGAGATGCAATGTTCAACTGTAGTTGATGACTATAATTGAAATATTGTATTATATATTTGAACATTGCTAGGATAGTACATCATAAAATTTCCAATCACAGGAAAAATCTACAACTCATATAATGAATGTTACCTAAGCTTTCTCTGGTAAACATTTCACAATATGTGCATATACCAAATCATGATGTCGTGTATTTAAAACAAGTGATATGTTATATTCAGTTTCCTCTTAATAAAACTGTAGAAAACAAATAACTAAAATGAAAACCATTAAAAATAGTATCCATCTTGAGGTTTTAAAAACATATGCTAACCATCATTATGCTAAAAAATAAAGTATTTTTCCAAGTGTTTATATAAAAAGGTGCCACAAAAATATCCTCCATGCTACATCTTTCATACCACCAGATAATTCTCACTAAGATTTCTGGATATAAATTGTATATTTTTGATATTGAAAAGAAAAGAAAATTCTGAATCATTTACATAAATCCACACCTTATTAAATGTAGAGAAATACGGGTAACCTGGTTTTTGACAGATCAGAATTCTATAAACAGATTAGCATAACTGGTTGATTTGTATATAACATCAATTATTTTTTCTTTTATTCCTCAATAGACATAGATTATTATTCCTATTATACTTCAATAAGAAGGTGAGAAAGTTCAAGATTAGGGTGCATTGTGGCCCAGTTCTGATGAGATGCCTCTTCCAGATAGCAGATGGCTAATTTATTTTTAGAAACATAGATGGTAGAGAGTAGAGAGTTCTCTCACATCTCTCTCTTCATTAAAAAATATTATTGAAGTAACATTGCATTGTAATATATTATGGGTCTAAGATGTGCATCAGTGTAAATCAGTATCTGTATATGCTACAAGTTCACCACACAGTCCAATTTTATTCTTTACTATATAATTGATTCTTTTTACCTAATTTGTCTACCCTTCTATCTTTGTCTTCCGGTAACCACTCATTTGGTCTTACAAACTGAAAGTTAATTTTTGCCTATTTGATTCATTTGTTTGGTTTGTTTATACACTGCTACATATGAGTGAAATCATACGGTGTTTGGTTTTTTTTTCATCTGATTTATCTTGCTAAAAATAATTTTTTTATTCTTATATTTTAATAGGAATTTGTATTAAAGGAACATTTCATAATAACATAATCTAAGATGTACATCATTATAAACCACCATCTGTATATAATAAAGTTCATCATCATTTCAATACCATCCTTCACCATATAATTGAACACTTTTGGTGTCTCTTTTATAAGGACACTTACACAATATAAGAGGCCTCCACACTTAGATCTAATGACCTTCTAAAGACTTCTCCATATTCCATCAAATTGGGTATCAGGTTTTAATATAAGAATTCTGGAGGAAGACAAATGCTTAGTATCTAACAAACCCACTATTAAAATATTGTTAATCTTTTCAGTACTCAAAATATACTTTCTAAATGCTTATCAGTTGAAAAATTGTTGATAAGTCACAGAAGTAGATTCACTTTTACTTAAGCATAGATAGATGTGCTGACACAAAGAGAGATAAAAAGTTGATATTCAGAGTCACAGGGTAGTTCTCAGAATTAAAGGGAATTTTGAATACCGACAAAAATAAAGAATTTTGAATTGCATAAGAATAAGTGCTCATTTTAAAGTTCTTTTGCTATGAATGCCACTCTACTTATGATTCTTATTATAAAATGAACAAACTGGATTAGATAGATTTTATTTTGTTTATTATCATGTTAATTCTTACCCTTATGCTCCAATACTATCAGATATTAAAAATCTAGAAAAGAGTATAATGGCTAAGAAAAAGTGTGATATCATCAAAAGGAAATCAGATATTGCTAATGATTGATAAGATCATGTTTTAGTCAGCTTTCATTAAGTGTATTTCACATGTAAATACATATTTTTAATTTATGATATTTATCTATAATTATCACTTTATTTCTCAAAATATTAGGTATTGCCAAAAGTAATGGATAATAAAAACACATTTTGCTCTTTTCCTAGGAAAGAGTAATTTCACATTTTTCAGGTATGTGAAAATCAATTATAAGAATAATTTTCCCAGTTTCTCAGCATTCAGGAAGATGTTTGTGATATCTTTTTTAAGATTTTCACAATATTTTAGTGTCTCTTTTTGAAACTTATAGAATAGTGTCTATCTTTCTTAATATAATGTAATAGTTATTTAAAACTTATTTTTACTACATATCCAAAACATCAACAGTCAAATTTAAACAATAATTTCTGTTTAGAAAACAAGATGTTGGAAGAGTGTAAATATATTGGGATAATATGTTTAACCCAATTGTCAGTCTAGATGTTTTTAAAGAGTAATAGTTGTAAAAAAATTGTGAATAAAAACCATCAGTGACTTCTTATCAAGTAATTGATCACTCTTGTTTAGGAACCATTACATTATGTTTAGGAACCATTACTAAGAGGTTCAGAATTTTACACACAATGCCAACTTTTATTATTATTTAATTCACCTTTCTAAATATGATATGAAATGTTGAGTGTAAAATGAAGCAGAAGCTATTTAGCCTAAAATTATAATAAACTTTATTTAAAATAACTAATTAAATACATTAACTGCAGGGTTAATGTTGAGACCCCACTGTAAAATGTTGGGATGCTTTAAATGCTCTAATTAAAAATCTTTTCAAGCTGCAGTTTTATCTTTAAAAGAAAGTTTAATTTTATGGAGTAGAACAGAAAACTCAAATTAGAATTTTGAGTTTGCACACAAACACAGATGCACAGGCACACAATCAAATTATATATTAAGGCAATTTTATTGGAAAAACTAAAGATTAACCAAGAACATGAAACTATTTTCACAAGAAAAATGTTAGATGAGAAAATATCAGTTATTTTACAATATCAATTTTTTGAGAGAACTAAATTACAATTTGCATTAGTATTTGATTCATGAAAAAACCTAATATGTTATGCCATTTGTGATCTTCAGGATTTTTTGCAGCTATTCTTCAGAGAAATTATCTTGGGACTATGCATCATAATGGCAAGAAACCTAATTCAAACTAGCTGAAGTCCTTTAAAACAAAAGAATGCCTGTCATGGATAAATGACTCAAAAATAACAGCCTTAGAAATACATAAGAAAGTTCTTGAATGTCACTGAAACTTCCGTTTTCATCTCTAATTCTTTTTTACCTTTAGACCACATTTCTCTAAATTAGAATAATAATATGTCTTTTACCAATTCCTTAGCTTTACATTTTGTAATGTAAATAGCACATAAGAATAGCATGATCCAGCTCCATGTTTAGAAATCTCATAGAAAGAATTCAACGTCCAATAAAGGACTGCGGTTTACTTACTCTTTTATTCATCAACGTTATCTCAGGTGAGGTAGGGAGCACCTAACTCTGGCTAAGGAACAAGTCACATTTTACTAAAATTTTCAATAATCATGTGATTAAAAAGAAGTACTTCTTAGGAAAAGCATCACAGTATCAGACATTCCAACAACAGAAGAAAATTTTAAAACTTGAAATTAATCTATTTTAATATTCGTTTAAGGATTTTTTCTGGAAAATTCTTGACGAATAGTTACCCTGATTCTATTTAAACAAGTTTCATAATGAAGAATCTATTATTTTGTTAATTATTTCTTGCAAAATGGAGGCAGACAGACTTAGATCCTAATACTATGTCAATATTATGTTCCAGGTAGCCTTTTTACAAAATTTTAACCTATATAATCTCATAGAATATGGATTTATTGTATCTTCCTACTAACAAAGTTATAAGGATTAAGTAGATTACTATAGCAGAGCACTAGGCTCCATGGACAAAACTTTTAAAATTGTTAGTTTCTAGCCTGCCAAAAAGTACTCTCATATTCTGTACAAACTGCCTTGATAGTTTGCTCTCTCCTATTTCTGTCATGGACATCCCTGTAAACTACAGCAAACTTCTACAAAAAAAATTCTTCAAATATTTGAAAATAGCTAATACATTCTCTTTAAATGTACTTTGAACCTAATTTTGAACCTAATGCAGAATTTTATCTGCTTGAAAAAATTTAGCTTCTTATATTTGATCTCTTATTCCAATCTCTAAGGGTTTTAACAATGTGTTCTGATACGCAGAGTACTAGCTATCAATCTCAGCTTTGTGTATTTAATAACCACATTCATTAATAATAAATATTTAAAATTGTAGAACCAGAACAGACTCTGATCTCACTATATAGCTTTAATAACTCTGACATCCATCAACACATGTTGGTTAAATATATTTAGTAATCTACAAGTACAGCTATTTGCTTTATATTCTAGCCCACATCTCTTCATTTTGTCAAACAGTGAGAATTAATGCCTTGATAAAATTTGATAAGTGTTTTTCTGCCCTGGAGATTTACAGAGGAGCTAATGTAATATCAATAGACCCAACTGTATATATGCAGGCAATTATCTTAGAATCCTAGGAATTCAATTTTAATGAGATTAATAATGTATTATTTGGCTAATATTCAGAATTGTGGTGAATATCACATAGAATGTGCATGAAAGTGTTTTCTTATCAAGAGCCAAAAATGAGATAAAGTAGTATTATCATGCGAATTCTGCTTATCTTACATCTTACATAAAGTAACTACCAAAAATCTAGTTTTAAAGCTAGTTTGCCCTATCTAGTACTGATTTTTGTTATATCCTAGCAAACATTCCTCTTAAATCTCTATATATGCCCACTATCTGTCTAATTCCTTCTGAATTCTGTAGAGAATTGATACTAAATACTAGATGATCATGTTGTTTCCTTAGAAACAACGTTACAAATAATGTCAAGGCTCACAAGTTAGTCTTCAGTGGCTTAATTATCCATAAAGTAGATATTCTTACCTTTGTTACATAGTAAGATCCCCAGATTAGCTTTAAAAATGTAATGATCAAGCAATTGAATGCAAACAAATTAAACAATGATATCTCTGAAGATAATATTTAAAGCTATCAAGACCGATGCCATTCAATCTGCTATGAGAATTACTGATTTCATCATTTCCAAGATTCTAAAAGTAGCAATGCTAGGATAGTGGGAAGAATATTCTTCCACAGCCTAAGGTAAATTTAACAGTAAAAGTCTATCTTTAACACCCAACCACCCTTTTTACAAACTCTTCCTGTGCTTATAGTTGGTGGTCCTCTCTTCAGGTAATCATTTCTCTTCACAGTTCAGCTTTTTCTATTTCTGCAGGTAATTTTTTTCAGCAAAATTTGCTTAATTATTTCTCCACATATGAAATTCTAATCACCTTTCATCCTCTAACATATAAGCAGCTGTTAGTAAATTGGTCGTTACTCATCTCGTGTCTCATATATGATAAGAAACTGTTACAGCTCAATGGGATAAACCAAGTGGGCAATCTTTCGGAAGTATTTTAGACAGGTTTATTATGTGTGGGATCAGCAGGAGTCCTTTCCCCACAAAGGCTGCACAGACTTCTGGTTAGAGCACACTTACATAGGCTAGAGCAAATATGGGAAGAGAGGGATGTAAATTAGGGGAGGGGGTTTCAAGCATGGGAATTTCTTTGTCTGCTGGTGACATTCCAGCAATCCCAGGTCACAGGATGCTTTTGTGGTTGCTTCATGACTGCTGGAAGCAGTGAGCAGGACTTTTTCCTCCACATTCCCCCGTTTTGTTCCTCAAAATGATCCATAGTCAGCTTTGATGGATCTAACGAGGGGAAAAGGGGCACCAAATCAATCATTTTGACTACTTCCTGCTGTATGGGACTGTAGTTGGGTTGAGGTACCTTGGACCATCTGAATATAGGAAGAAGAAACAGCAATCTTGCTCATCGTGGAGCGGGTGGGTACGGGGTTATATTCTTGTGCTAGTAGGACTTGCTTTGCTGTGACCTGCTGAATAGTCATGTTTACAGTGGAGGGAATCAGGCCTATTATGACAGGTAGAAGACAAGTGAGTAACAGGCAGAGTCCCTAACATGAGTAATTCTGGGACTACATGATCCTTGAAGGTACTGTCTGTTCTTTGGTCACTCGTCTAGCTGCTGTGTCTGCTCAGCAGTTTCCCTCTGATGTTGAGTCCTTTCCTTTCTGGTGCCCCTGGCCGTGTATGACTGCTATTTCCTTGGGTTCCCAAACTACCTCTAGTGATTTTAGGATTTTTTTCTTGATTTTTGATTCCTTTTCCTCCCTCTGTTAAAAGCCTTCTTTCTTTATATATAGCTCAGTGTACATGAAAAATGGCAAGGTCTTAGTGCGAGTCCGGTGTAGAAGTTGGTGTGTTTATCCATGTTAAGTTCTAAAGCCCTGACTAGGGCCCATAGCTCTGCATTCTGGGCTGACCATGCCTCAAGGAAGGCTAGCTCATGCCTGAGTGACCCAGTACCAAGAGCTCCTATACAAAATCCAAGGGTGCAACTGGAAAGAATAACAACCTTAAACCACTCCAATTTCTTGCCTGTTCCCACAGGGGCCCCAGAACATGGATATCATGTCGTCTGCACAGACAGTAAAATGGCCCTCGCCTGGGGTCCAGGCTACTCAGCAGTCTCAGAAGTTTTAGCAAGGTACTTTGCCTGGTCAAGCCAGAATATCCCACGATGTAAAACCTTTCTCTCAACAAACCTGCACTGTCCAGTTTCCACTGCCTCTGTCAGAGTTTAAATCTCCTGCAGGACCCGCCAGTGTTGTCCCTTGACATCGGTGAGCATGATGACAGAATGGGGTACTTTTAACATCTAGATTTTATCCCAATGCATGCTTGTCTGCCTCTTTAATCAATAAGACTGTAGCTGCCAGAGCCCTTAGGCAGGGTGGCCATTCTCAAGCAACTGAGTCAAGCTGTCTTGACAGGTAAGCTATCGATCTCTGCCAAGGCCCACGCTCTTAAGTTAGTATTCCCAGAGTTACCCGTTGTCCTCATGTACAAACAGGTTAAAGTCCCATGCCACATCTGGGAGTTTCAAGACTGGTGCCTCAATGAGTTTCATCTTTATAGTTGTGAACACCTTTTCTTGTTCAGGTCCCCAATCAAGGGTTGCCTTACCCTTTCCATTGAAGATTTCTTATGGGGAATGTGCCAGCTCTGAAAAACCCTAGGATCCATATGTGACAGAATTCTGCTGCTCCTAGAAACTCTTGGGTCTGTCACTGAGTAGTGGACACTGGAATGGCACATACTGCCTGTTTTCTCTCAGTCCTTAACCTCGTTTCCCTTGGGTGATTCAGAAACCTAGGTACTTGACTTCTTTCAAGCATATTTGAGCCCTTTTCTTAGAGACCTGGTAGCCAGCTTCAGTCAAGAGCTGCAATAGGGCCCTTGTTCCTTCCCAACACTGAGCTAAAGTGGGGCTAGCTATTTCTGATTTCATTTTAGAAGATTTCTACCTATCAGAGGTACAGGGCACTTTGGCATATAAAAACTCACGGAATACTTGGTGGCCTTCCAAATGGCACCTGCGGGAGCCACAGAATGATCTGCAAATCTTGGCTCGGGTAGACCCTTGATAGTGGCTCTTGCTCTGAGAGCGGTTCTACCTTGTGAGTAATAGCTCAGTTTCAGCCCCCACATTGGCCATAAGGTTTATAGCCTGGTTTCTGATTTTCATTTTGCCTATGAGCTTGTGGGGTCTAGTTGGAAAGAGAATCATCTTCCTAATCAGTCTTTTTTTTTTTTTTTTTTTTTTCTCAGCTGCTTGTCTCCGGATCAAAGGCAATTGGACCCTAAAAGCCTTATAAAGTTTCTCATAAAATTCTGCTGGACTTCCTAGTTCTTGCTTGGACTTTCTGGAGGAAAGCCTGGCAATATCTCTCCAGCTGATTTCTTTCTTGAAGATTAATGACCTCTATTTCCTTTCCTGGCTGGTTAGAACCTTACATTGTCCTAACACAGAGCTGGACTCACAGAGGCTTAACTTGGGCAATTTCTAATCATTGGTCTATTATATGGCAACTGATCAGGGTGGCCAGGGTTTCCCATTACAACTTTGTAAATAGCTCTCACTGTTGGGAAATTTAATGTTCCTTTAATTTACAAAGAGTGAGAAGTCTTTTGGGATCCAATTTAACCCCATAATTACTTGAGGTTCCCTGCAAGTCTTACAAGTGTTCATAAAAGACAGAGGGGATTTTTGCTAGGTGCAGGCCAAAGTGCTGCAGTGTGCAGAATCATGCCCTGGGAGGTGTTCCTGGGCAGGGGCAGTCCATGGGAGGGACCGTCTCTGTCACCCACCATCATCATGTTGGCTTTCAACCACTGCCAGAGGGAAGGGGAAGGGAGGAAGGTAGCTGCTCAGGCAGCGCAGAACTGCTGTGAAACCACAGCCCAGACAAACTCCTGGAGGGCTGGCAGCACTCTTGCTCAACTGCAGTACCTGCTTAGCTCCACTCTGTGCCCCAGCCCTCAAGAGGATCCTTTTGCTTTCTGAAGCTTATAGTCTGAGACCATAAGATTGCTCTGACTTTTTCTCAGGCCCTCCCCTGCATGGCGTAGTGACTAACAAAGTGAGGCATGGCCACCTGGAGTGACCTACTCAGACACCCGACTGGCCATGTACTGCAGCATTGGGCCCATTCATGGCCTGTAGCTTATGCCATGGGGTGACATAAAGCATTCACACACAGCACTCACACAGAGATTAAAGATTAAAGATTCCCTCCTGGGAATTCCAGATTTAGAGACTTCTGGCAGTCTCATCCTAAGACTGCCAGCAGTCTCATGGGAGGTGATCAAACTCCCGTTCTTCCCAGAGGGGCAGGCCTGATGGATCTGAAATCTCTAGATTTTACCTTATCTGGAGGTCATTCCTGGTGCCTGGTGCCTGATATTCCCTTTGAGAGTATGGTAAGGTCATGGCTCAGGACCGAGGAGAGATGGCTGGTCTTGGGTCTGCTGAAAGTTCAACAGGGCGCACCTACCCTCTGTGTCCTCTTGTACCACCAACCATGAGCCATTTTCCAAAATGGTGGCTAATACAAGTGCAACTGGAATTTCCCAGCCAATGCACCAAATGTTACAACTCTCTGGGATAAACCAAGCGGGCACACTTTTGGAAGTATTTTAAGCAGATTTATTACATGTGGGCTCAGTAAGTTTCCTTCCCACAAAGGTTGAGCACAGGCTTCCAGTTAGGGCATACTTATATAGGTTAGAGAAAGAGTGGGAAGAGAGGGATGTAAATTAGTGGAAAGAGTTTCAAGTACGGAAATTTCTTTGTCTGCTGGTGACATTCCAGAAAGCTCAGGTCACAGGATGTTTTCATGGCTTTGCTTCATGGCTGCTGGAAGCAGTTAGCAGGCCTTTTTCCCCAAAAAAACTAGGGTCAGAAAGTAAATCTATCATGCCACTGAGCACTCCATTCAATTTGCCTGTAATTACTTAACAACTTTCTTAATAAAGAAGCAGTTTTTGATTTATATTCTTATACAAATATCTTATGACATTACTGAAGAATAACAGTTTCCAGAAATGATCCAAGTCCACAGTACTCCATGTTGTAGCATTGTAATTGTAGCTACTTAAAGTACTTTCTGTAGAAGCATCAGCATCAATTGTGTGTTAAAATTGTAAAATCTCAGACTACAACTGAATCAGAGTATTAATTTTAATGAAATACCCAGGAGAGTAACATGCACAATAAATTTTGACCTACAGTATTTATTAAAAAGAAAGCAAACTGATAGACAAATCTATACGTACACTGCTGATTGATATATTGACAGGGGAATTATCTTTCTCAAATGAAGCAAAGTGATGGCATATTAGGAAGTATGAAGAGAATACCAGTTTTATTCATGAAGATTCTCAAGGCTTTTACTTATTAACTATGACTACTTATTGACTTATTGACTATTAGGATAGTAATTTAATCATCATGAGTCTCATTTTCTTGTTTTATAATGAAGTTAACTATATTTACATTTCATAGATTTCATGAGGCTTAGTTCTAAAGTATACAAAAGTATATAAAGTAACTACTCATACAGGTCTGAGAAATCATAGATGCTAAATATCAAATTTCTTATAATATTGTAAACCAAGCTAATTTGGAAAAAAAGAGCTGGACATGTGTGATCGTTTTATTTATCATTCAGAGATCATTAAAATGTCAATGAAAATAGTAAGTGATTGTCAGAAGATGTGGGTTTTAGTTCTGGTTTGCATTTTACCAGAAGATCTGCCTATGTCCATGGACTCAAGATTTTAATGATTCAGTTATTTCACTGATAAAATAAGCATTTTGAGCATATGAATTTGAATGTTTTTTTGTTTTCAACCTCATAGCTAAGCAATTACCTCTGTGATTATATGAGTGCTCTATCAGGTCTTCTCTTAAAGCTTATTTTGAAGAGTTTAAGTAAATTTACATTGATAAGAAGTCTCTAATAATTGTCTTAATTTACCCCTTAATTTTGTTCTACTATTTGTATCTGAACATTATCCTCTATAACAGGAGTTGATGTGGTACCTGACACTGGCGAGTACAATTAGTCCTAGGAAGAATTCAAGGAGAGACACCTTGTACCAACACCAATGGCAAGTTTATTAGAAAACAACTAAATAGGAATGACACATGCAGCTTGGGGTAACATGAGCAAGAGCTAGTTATTAAAATGGAGTCTCTTATATATTGGAGGAAGGGACCTCCCTTTGGGAGTACCCAGGGGTCACAGATCTCAGGAGAGTCAGAGTTCAAGTGTAGGGGATAACTAGGGGTCGTATCCCTAGTTCAGGTTGTTAGGGAAGGATTGCAGGTTTTCCAACCAGTCCCTTCTCTCCTGTCCCTCATCGGGAATGACAACAGAATGTAAGAATGTGTTTGTTTAAGTTTTCTGTCATCTCTTAATATACCTCCATTTATCTAAAGCAGGGAGCCATTTTCTCTCATAATTTGACCTTAAAAATTTATCTTCAGTCCTTTCATAGACTTTCAGTATATAATACAATCTTAACTTGGTCTTTTCTGCTGGATTAGTGTCTCTTCTTACATGAATGGAACATAAGCAATGTCTTTTTGCAAATTTTATGTTCACTTTCTCTTGTTAGGTCTCCCAGAAGTTTGGGGGTTCCTCATGGTGTTAAAGTATGGGAAGAATGACCCAGAAATGCTATGCATATCCAAAAAGTTTATTGGAAGCTCACGGTGGGCTAATACACTAAAGAAATGCACCAGCTCCTGGGAAGGGGCTACTGTGGTTTGTTGTTGTTGTTTTTAACAGGAGATTGGCTTCTCCAGTTGGTAGGGAGCAAGTCGCACATCAGTGGTTATTTTAAGGATTGTAGAAGGCGGGGTCCTCTTTAAGTTGCTGAAAAGCTTTAAGTTGCTCCAGGTCAACAAGATTTAGGGTGTGGTGCTGCTGCAATTTACTCAGTCAGGGACCTTTGTTATCTGCCACTGTCAAGACAAAGAGTCTGTTATGAAATCCATTAAAATGCTACTATATTAGTCAAAGCAATATAATGAGTGTCCAAGGATATTAACAGAAAAGACTGGAAAAAGGGCCTAGGGTCAAAGAGGCATTGCCAGGAAAGACTAAACACAAAAGTGTTACGAATCCTGTTCAAATGTTGTAGAAGGAAGCTTTTAGATAGGGCTCTTTACAAAAATGGTGTTACTTATGACTTCCTGGGAGACTTTGTCCTATCATCTCTGAAAAGAGACCTCTACAGATATATTATCTTACTTTTTACAGGAGAGAAAAAACAACAACTTTTCCTCTACCCTTTAGAGTTCATAGCTGAGATACCCATAATAAAAGACTGGCAAGAGAAAAAGAAATGCAAGTTGCTTACTGTGTATATTTCATGCATATATGAGAAATTAGTAGGGGAAAGTGAGTGAATCTCAAGGTGGCCTAGGTTAGCAGCTTAAATATCATGATCAGTTAGAGAGAAAAGATAAAGAAAGTTGGGAGGGTGGCAATTATGAGTGTGATTTCCAGGAAAGTTAAGGGTCTCCTGATTAATGCTACATTTTGTAATGCAGATTTGTGTGCCTCATCCATTGATAAAATTCTCATACTTTAGATTCATCTTTCTCTTCCAGTACTGAGAGGGACACACCTATACAAATGGAGATTTCCTTTAAAAATGTCTCTTTTAAAAGTTTAATCTCTACACTGTTTTCAGAGCTTCTCTGTTGCTTTTGCTCAAAATTTTCAGCTCAAAGAACTCTATGCAAAAGAGGCATGTTTTGGTGTGGCATAGTCTGCTACTGTTTAGTGTATATTGCGTAGATTCTCCTCTGATTCCTAAGAATTAGCAACTCTTTTAGATTCCAGGAATAATGAAGATGGGAAAACTATAAGCAACAAATCAAGATTAAAAGCTGATATAAGTTACAGACATTTGTTATCACACATTTTAATATCTTCTCTCCCAATACAATCGAATGTACAACAAACTGAAAATACTACCAAATTCTCTATTTGAAACCTGTTATTGAAGAGACTTAGTCATCTTGACATCCCATTCACTTCCTCAAGAAATAATGATCAAAATATATTTTTCACTTTGAGTAATAACTTTAATATAGTATTAAAGGATCACACCATGTCTCATAACTAAATAAAGGAGAAAAAAAAGGGCTCCTTCAATCTTTTTACTTTTTTTATATTCTTTTATAGCACTGAAGCTATATTATAGTCTTGTATATTATAGCCTACAGACCTGGTAACTACATTAGGTATATCATTTTCAGAAAAATAAGCAAGAAATTCAATATAGCAAACAGCTGTCAATCACTGTTACTCTTTTCTAATTCTCCATGACTCTTAAATATCAAATAAATCTAAAATGCATTATGAATTCATTTGAAAATTTTCTGTTTAAATTTCTTACAGAATGCTACTTAAAAAAGTTCTGTGTGTGTCTATGTATGTGTGTGTCCTTTTATTTACCTGCATAGTTGTCTATATTCATCTAAATAAGATGAAATAAGACTTTCACATTTTAAGATTTCATCTACAAGCTAAATATAATAAGAAAACGGGAAGTACCAGTTTTATCCCAAAGAAACATAATAATTTAAATTTACTATGGTAAAATATTCGTGTCTTAGAGGGATGCTTTGCTTAATTTAGAAGACAGAGAGAGTGAGAGACAGAAAGAAGAAAACTGTGCAGAAGTTTCTTCTTAGTGCCAAAGCACAAGATGAGTTTTGCTTTTGAGAATGTTGACACTCAAATTTTCTTTCCCTTTTTTAAATTTTTCTTTTTTAGGAAAGATACAGGCAGGGAGAGGAGGAAAAAGTACTGTATTTTATTTAACTTTTCTTCCTGGTTATTCTGGTGAATCATGAGTATGGAATCTGGGTCCTTTGGATGCATATGGACAACATTGGTGGCTTTATCTGCCAGGCCACCAAATTGTGTCAAAATTTTATCTTTAATATCTAAAACTTGCCCATTATTAACAACCCAGAAATCTTCCAAAAAACAGCTGTATCTAAACATTATACAAATACTTAGTATAAACTTTTCACTGGCATTTTTACCTCTGATGACGTCTAAATACCTCAGGTTTTTAATTGTTGTGATAGAAACAGATGACATAATTCTTTTATAAAGATGAGGGGTGAAGATAATAATTGATACAGAATAAAAAGTAGGGATCATTTCCAGAACTTAAGCCCTTAGATTTGTTTCATCATAATTTACAGACAAAAGTTTTTGTTCTGAAGTGTCTTTGTCCATGCTGAGACATGTTAATGGATAATAATATTATTCAATAATACCACTTAACAAATGTCAATAATTTAAGTAGCAGGGTGGGCTATGAAAACTATTTGCCACAACAGAAGCAAGTGAACATAACAAAAAAAGACAAGGAAATACAGCATATCGTTGCACATTCCCTGAAGCAAATTTGTAGTATATTTATTTACAGCAAATGAAACATAAAACTCTAAAATGTCATATTAAATTTTTATTCTGAGTCCATTGTAACAAATCAAAGAACATTCAAAATAAATCCATAACTAAATCTGACTAAACCTACTTATTTTTTACTGAAATATCTAAATAATGTGAATATTATTTTTCTCCTCAAAAACAATTCCAGAAAGTACACGATTCTAAGAATATTAAAAACCAAACACAAATGCACACACACACATATGCATGTACGCACACACACACGTGTATTTATAATCACAGTCCAGTCATATATTGTACAGAAGCTGACACTTCCTCAATGTCTTCTCTGTCACTTTGGTTTATTGAATAGTCATTAACACTTAACCAAACCTGTTTTTTTTGGTACTTTTGTGGTAAAGTCCTTTTCCTGACCCTAATGCAAAAATCGTCTGCCAGAAATTTCCCACCGTGGAGGCTGTAATTATGTCTGAGGACACACAGTATCTGTTCCTACTCTGCAGTTATACATAACTGGTGAGAGTTTCCAGTAGAACCCACATGCAGTCAAGGAGGTAATTTCTACCTCAGAGTATAAAACGAGCTCCTCTAAATCCTGCATTGCTCAGCTTTAGGTAACAATACCCCTGGACCAACATTGGTGCTTGCATCAAAGTGCTTTTCTCTACCTTGAGTGCACACCTGTCAGTCTTCTCACTGGAGGATAACACCAGCAGGTGTTCACAAGTTATGCAGAAAATATATATATTACATTGTTAGGGTGAATTCATCCAAATTGAAAATTTGAAATTATTTCCACAATATTCCCCTGTTGTATTTCTGACTGCAGAATATGTCAGCGAAATATTTTTGACTACCTAAGAAAATAATAGTCCACGTACATCCCAAGGACCCAGGTGTACACCTGTGGCTGTGGGGAACAATGAAATAGAATAGCAAAAAAAAAAAAAAAAAAAAATAGATAGATAATACATTTCTTCCTCTCTCTTCCTGCCAGCTTGCTTACTTGCCTTCATTCCTGTCTGTACCTTTCCTATAAAATTAATTTAAATAAGGTAAAGAAAAATAAAATTACTTCAAATTCTTATTATTCAAATGTGGCAAAAGTTGACTTTGTAGTAGACTATTATTATAATATTCAGCAATTCCTATAATGGTGAAAAGGAACAGTCTTGACATTTCCATGGCTCATGGTCTTACTTTTGTATAAATAAAAACCACCCAAATACAAAGACAGTTGACATTCTCTGATGTTCCTAGGTTGAAAATGGGGGCAAAAAATTGGGAATCAGTCAGTGGTTAATCAAGTCCAATTGGGGACCAATTCCTACAAAAGTTGTGGTTTAGCTTCCTGATTGCTTACTTTAGGCTGTGGGTCAGAGTGTAATCTTTTATAGATGGTCTTGCTGTAGTTCATTTATATTTTCAGTCTCAAGCCCATTTGCTTCAGCAGCTACAGGTCCAGGTCTGCTGTTATATCTCTGCTCCAAATTACAGGTAATTCAAATTTCCTCAGTCATCTTCTCAACACCAAAGTGGTGACCTGTCCTTTGCATAACAGAGGACACAGGAACAAGAATACTATTGAAAACTCACAAGATCTCAAAAATCTGATCAGGACCCACAGGTCATGAATCACAGCTGCTCATCATGTTACGGATCAAAGCAAATGATATAAAGAAGACCTAGAAAATGGAAGAAGAGAGAAAATAATTTTGAGCACTTACCATCACTCAGAACCACAAAAGGGTCATGATTACGAAAGTAAGTAGGGAAATAAAGCAGGATGAAAAGTCATTTGTATGTGCATATACACAAAACGGACTCTGAGCAATCTATTATCTTTTACTGTAATCCTAGAAATAGGTCATTCATGGGAATTAGTGCAAAGTTATTACATCTCTGATTATACAGATTTATGTGTTTTTCCATATGCATACATTTAGAAATTTGATGACTAATAGAAATTGTGAAATGCTTCTAATGTGTTATAATTTAAATGCATTCAATTTGTTTTGTTTTGTACAATATCACAATAATCTATTTCTCTGTTAATATTTTTTTGAATAAAAATATGATGTGTTAAAAATATATTAAGCCTGCATTCATAATATTTGCATGTCTCTCCAGCAAAAATAATTCTAAGACTTACATTTTAACTATTATATGTTTATACTTGCATTTTATGCAAATATAGAATTGCTTTAGATTTTTTTTATTTTGGGTATCAGTTTAGTACCTTGGAAAAATATTTCTATAAATTTCAGCACTTAAAAATTTGTGTCCTATCTATTCTGTAAATTCCTTGAAAGAAATTTGTAATATTCATTTTTTGAATATCTGACAATGTATACAAGCTTCATATATATCAGCAGCTAAATAAGTATTTATTGAATAAGTAAATAATTGAATGAATATATATACTTTAGGATAATAGAAGAAAAAAGAACTGAAAATAAACAGATGTGCCCTTGTCACCTAAGTCACAGTAATAGAGACAAGGTTTGACATTGTAGTTCAGGATTTTTTCTAACCCAGTCAAATGGTTCTGGAATGAACACCATTATAAACAATAATGAATAAAGAGATACACATATATATAGACACAAGCTACTCTACAAGAACATGTGACTAGTGGAAGATCTAAAAACACTTATTCCTCATTTAATATGCAATATTTTTGAAAAAGGTGCTTTCCAGAATTGACTGAAGTTTCTCTTTTGTTTGAAAACTATGAAAGATATTGAACAAGTTACAAAGAGAGATGGTTATCCAAGTGTTCCTCAATATTAAATCCATACTTCTACAAACTACTTTATGATACAGGACAGGGACTCTGAAGATGTACATTTCTTTTTTGCTAAGGAAGTTCCTTGCTAGGTTTCGTGAATATGAGGAACTAAAGGAAACTGGACCACTTGTGGAGGAAAAAGAGATATGTTTCCACATGTTTTGCCTCCTAGTCCCATTTGCATCATCTAATATTATTCTTCACCTTGAATGAAGCTGTTGGTATGAGTGACAGCAGTCCATTTCAGTTTTCTATTTACTTCCTATTTTAGACAGGTTTCTCATTATAATTAGAATGAACAAGATAGAGAGAGAGAGAGAGAGAGAGAGAGAGAGAGAGAGAGAGAGAGAGAGAGAGAGAGAGAGAATTACTATAGAAATTGACATATAGTTATGGAGGTCACAAAGTCCCGTGATGTACTTTCTATAAGCTGGAGAACCAAGAATATTGATAGGTAATTCAGTTCAAGTCTGAACCCCAAGAAACTGGAGATCAATGGTATACAGTTGTCCCTCGCTGTATCATGGTATACTTACCACGACTTCACAGTATCGCAGGTTTTATATATATAATTCTGTATCACAGAATTTTCACTGTATCGCAGGATTTTACGATATACGTATACTTCACTAGTGAGCACCCACATAGAATTTTATATGTTGTTAAAATTATGTGGGTTTAAGAGTGTAGAAAGTGTTTATAAGAGTGTGAGAAAGGTTAATAAAAGTGTGGGAAGGGTTTATAAAGCCTTAAAATATATATAAATAAATTATCGCACCGCTACTTCACGGATTTTCATCTATCATGGGGGTCTTTGGAAGGTAACTTCCCCCATAGGTAAGGGATTACTGTATATCCCAATTCAAGTCTGAAAGCCTAAGAATAGGGAACTGCCAATATTACTCTCAGAGTCTGAAACTTGAGAATTAGGAACTCCAATGTCCAAGAGCACAGAAGATAGAGATGGTATTTAGCTTTCCTTCAACACTGTTTCATTTGTGCTTTCAGTGGATTGGATGATGCGGCTTTATTTAGACTACTGATTCCAAAGTTAATCTCTTTGAGGTACACCTTCACAACACACCTGGAAATAATGCTTTACCAGCTATGTGGACATCCTTCCGCCCAGTCAAGGAGACACATAAAGTTAATCATCATGCTTGCCCAGCTCCTAAAAAACAGCCTCATATAACCTTAGAGATGCTATCACTAACTCGTTTCTGTAAAAGACTGAGTTGTTGCTACAGAGTTATATTTCCACTTTTCTGGATTTTAATTATGCCAACTTCTACCTGTTAGTCTGCAAGTTTTCACAAGGATAGATACTTTCTGGAATGAATACCTCTGTGTCACTGTGCAGAGTTATTCTTTGTTTTTCTTTTTTGCCTTTTCAGTCTAACAATGGCTATGTAACCAATTTCTTTGTTACATTTTCTCGGTTACAATAATGATAGTTCAGGATTACTGACTGAACCTTCACTGATAAAGAAATATATCAAGAAGTACCATCATTAAAAATGAAAAGCAGATGAAAACTTAGATTTCATTAATCTGATTATTTTCCTTTTTACCTCTGTAGGAAAGAACTTCAAGTAGGAAACAGGAGTTTATTAAAGGTTAGAACAAGAAAGAAAAATAAGTAATGTCAGAATGAAAGGAAGTGTAAAGAAAAATAAGCCCTGCAGCTCTGTTATCAGTTGTTCATTATAGTAATAAAGGTACTGGTTATTCAAAAGCATTAAAAATGGACTATTTGTGTTTTCCAAGTTTTTTTTAATTTGGTTATAGCCCACATAAGCATAACATGTAATATGAAAAATTAAATTGTATTGAACAGAAAATTAGTCAAATAAAAATAAAAGCTTCTGTTAAAGTAATATGAGCATTTAAGAATCTATAAAATAGACAAGAAAAAGCTTACACAAGCATTGCTACTTTCTACCTCTCCATATACTCACCAATACCATTGCCACATTAGTCATCTTAACAAAATCCTTGGTATTTTTTTATACCTTATGTGATTGACTTCATACCATTCCTTTAAAAATATGGCACACTCTTCTTACAATCATCCATCAATTCAACTCATAATTCAACTCATACGTGTGTATATGTGTGTGTATGTTTGTGTGTGTGTGTGTGCATGCTCATGTGCACTAAGGACAAGCTAAAACCTAGCTCAAATATCAGTATCTTAGAGAAGTCTGCCCAAAGCTATAGTCAGTATTCAGATTCCTTTCTGGAGTTCCCACAAGATCTTGTTAACACTTTTAACACCAATTCCAATGTATTTATATTCTCCCTCACACCATTAAACAAATCTCTGACACGAGTTGGTTCTACGTTTCAACTCAATTCTGTCACTGGATACAAAGTCAGATCTCATATGCTAAGTGCTCAGCACTGCAAGACTGCTCCTGCCTCTCCACGTCAGATGCCACTAACAAGTCTGGGCTGTTACCTGTTCTTCTGCTCAAGTGACTACATGGAAGTTTCCAGTGACCCCACTCCTGCGCTCAATTAATTATAACAGCACAAAGTATTCAGAGAAATATTTCAATTATTACTGTCTCTTTTTTTTTTAAGCAAGTTTAGCCCAAGAGCAGCCAGTTGCAAGAGATAGATGGGCAAGGAGTGTGTGAGAGTAGAACTTTCAAACCCCTACAAATATGTCACTTTCCCAGTATCTCCATGTGCTTGCCAACACAGATGTTCTCAAAACCCCATCCTTTTGGAATTTTATGGATGATTAATTAGTTATGACTTATTAGATGATTGCTTAATGGTTTCTGAACTAAATCTCCAGCCCCGTTCTCTGTCTTGGAGATCAGGTGGGTTGAGATATAGTTTCAATCTTTTAATCACATGATAGGCAGCCAGCTCCCATCCTTAGCTGCATTTCAAGTATTCCCTAATTAAATAATGAGATACTTTTATTGCTCTCATCACCTAGGAAGACCTAGGAAGGATTTTCAAAGCTTTGTGCCAGAAACTAGTGTGAAAGCCAAGTATGTATTTCTTATTATGAATCACAATATTTTAATTTGATATATATATAATATTAGCTATGACATTGATTCTAATTAAATATTTTCTATTTTCATTATTACTAATTATGCTAGTATTGCATTTATGCTTCATTTACCTATTCCTAAAACACTGCATGACATGCAACTGGCAAATAGTCAGCTAGGTAATAATTAAAAATCAAGCTACTTTATGGTCAATGGTAAAGCATTTTAACAAACTGTGTATATTAAAACTTGAGTATTATATAACTTAAGTTATATAATAACTTAAGCTTGAGTTTATTCTATCTTCCTTTATAAAGGTCTTGATCATAGGCCCTCCTATTTCTTTCCATTAACATAGTTCTTTGAGAACTGAGAACATAGTTGATATGACTTTGCATTCTAGAACACAGTTATTATCATTGAAGAAATTTTTAAATCTATAACCCAGGTTTTACTGCAGCTATACTAAATAATATTTTTAGCATAACCACTAAGTTCTCATAGAATCCATAGTCAATGAAAATTCTATCTACTCTTTAAACAAGTACAATAATTTCATATAGAATATAATAATTTCATTCATCTTGGGGACAAGAGTCACCAGCTTATGTTTTCCTGTATTCACTGCTCCCATGTTTACAGGGAAGACTATAGATGAGTAGAATATATAAGCTTCTTGCATATGTCAATATGAAATCTGCATGCTTAAAATTTCTAACTTCAGGATAACAGTAAGCATTTTCCTTGTTAGATTTGGTAACTCCGCATTTGGAAATATAGCTATTTTCTTTGTTCTTATTTCTGAATTAGATATCTCATTTCCTCAACTATTCTTAAATAAAATGTTTTCTATTATTTTTTTCTGCCTTCTCATGGATGCTTTGCTTTGATTATGTTGTTTCCTGCTAAAAAGTGTTAGCTTGAATTGAAATTAATCTGCAAAAAGCTTAGCATACAATGAAACATCCCTAATTTTGAATGGAATGCAATATAGTTACTGTTTCAGTTTAAGTCTATGCTGTATTTTTAGAGTTTCAAAAATAAAATTGAGCTGTGATCAACTTGCACCTACATTTTATGTAGAAAATTTACTAACAAACATTGTGATATGGAGAAATAAATAATACCTCTCCTATTTGCTTGTTGGCAAGTTTCATTAAGTACTACAAACCAGATAATCATAACAATTTAGTACAATTATTTTGAAGGTCTTTGGCAAATTATTTTGCAAAGACAGTTGATCTAAAATGACTAAATTCTTAATTATCATGAGCAGACAGCAATTATTCAAATGGTTAGCCAACTGATTTGTTCATTCTTAGCTGAACTGTTTAGTTATGTTTAATTCACTAAATGAATCAAATGGTTTATTATCACTGCAGATCCAAAATTTCATGCTGTATCATATTCTGAAAATTAAATTTTAGAGTCTATATTATGTTTTCTGATTTTGAAATTTAAATATACTAACTTTATAAAATTTAGAAATAAACAAAGGCATGAATTATTTATAAAATTTCTCCACACTAAAAAAGAAAATTAATAATGCAAGACACATAATGAGAAAAAATACACACGACTCAGGAATTACACGGCTCTTTTTTCTTACCTAAATTTATAGCAGGAAGATATTCCTGTTTTAAACATTCTTCAGAATCACCAACAAACTAGAATTTTCTAGGGTTTAGTCACTAAGAGTTTATGGACTTCAATATACATATAAATGATTTCTAGGTCATTCAAAAAGGGCTATGGAACAACACTTGCTACTTTGCTAATGATCTATTAGTAAAATTACGAAAAATGTCTAAAGAATAGATATTTTTTGTCTAATTTCTGGGTGATGTTCAGGAAAATCCTTGGATCCTGTGTTAGCCAATGGAAGCTGAGAGTGATAAATGAAGACTGACTTCACATCTGTGTTTATTGTAGTCCATGGTACTCTACAATTCTAATGATTAGCTCATAACTCAAAGATTGATGAGCTGTTCTTGGACCAGCTCAGGTGGACCCTAACACAAAACCAGATCCATCTCTATGCTGAATATCATCAGTCAAATGAATGCCAGTTTGGGCCTGGATGGTACCTATGAAATGTCCAGATGACTTGAAATACTCATAATGTCTCAGACACAAGCTTGCTCTTTAGACAACTCCTTTGGAGAATGCTTCTGATCATGCCACCATGTCTCTTGAACATGTTGACTTCCTTATGACACTTTAGGTACTTAAACCTTATTTTACTACCCTTATGGGATATATATCTCTCTCCCTTTTATCAATATTAGCACATGATGGAAATTTTTCCATGTAGCAGTCCAGCATTTGTACCTAAAAAGTGCAGAATGCAGAAGTGAATAGTAATCCTCTCTTTCTGCCTATTAAATTATATGCTTATGATAATATAATGTGGATTTCCTCCAACAGATAATATTGTAACTAATGTGTGATTGTCGAGCAGTAAATGAGACCTGTTAAGGCAGGGTAAAAAGTTATGGTTGCATAGAAATGAAGATGAATAAATAATAGGTCACACGCACTAGAGCCAAACATTAAATTGACACAATTCTGGTATAGATCAGGAGTTTCTTACTTTACAAATGCATTTAGTATGATTTATAAAGTTCTGTAAATTACTTTTACTTGAATGTTTTAGACAGATTGCTCTCTTAATATATAAACTCAACTTTCTCATGGATGAGACAGTCTGGTTCATGTTTATGTTGTCTGTCTGCCAGCAGCAAGCATTTGTGTTTACAGTCAGAGGAAAGACCTCACATTACATTGGCAGTGAGCAAGTTTAACTATGATCCATCTAGAGGGTCAGCAAAGTCCATTCATTCAGATAATTTTTTCTTGCAATTAGTGAAAATTTCTCTAACATTTTAGCTCAAAGAATTTCTCTTTGATTTTAGAGCTCAATATCATCCACAATTTTGTCTTATAATGCGCTACTATGGCTATTATACTATGAACACAAAAACATTTTTCACTTCTCTCTCAGAATTAAATAATTTGTTTCCTAGGAAGAGAGTTCAAGAAATTCAGTCCAATCTTTTTAAGATGTACTTCAAGAATTTGACATAGCTTTCCCAAGTTTATATCAGCTGTCTGTGGCAAACTACAAATTAGAAATTGATAATCTTTCCACACCATTTTGTACTTCTCAAGAATTTCATACTGAACTTGCCTTTTTACCAATCTTACCCAGGAATTCTATTTTTAAGTGATTGTTGCCTCATTGCTATTACATAGAAGTATACATAAAATTCATCATTTGAAAATTGTTTAAATTTTATAAAATAAAACTTTTAGATTATTTTTAAAATTTTTATATTCAATTTCTAAGTAGCAGCACCAACTAGTTCTTTTATTATGTTCACCTGAAGTGCCTTTGAATCAGCCTCTGTGATGACTGAGACACATTATAGAATGTGAAATACTCTTCTCCAAATCACATCATTTTTACTCAATATTTGTTTTCATCTTAGAGCATTTCAAAACCTTATATTTTTCCCAAGCAGAAACTCCCCATTTCTTAGTTATCTCAAAAACGTGATCATTTACTTTATTACCATATGTAATGTTCAGAAAGTTTGTTTGCAGTAACCCACACTGGAGTTTTTAAAGTCAGAGTCACAGGAATAAATGAATCTATATTGCTTCTTTGATGTCCTTAATTTTTTGTAAGGACTTTATTAGTTTTCTAAGAATTCAATTATCATTAATTAAACATTTTAAGCTCATTTGTATTTCCAAGACATCTAGCTAACAGCAACTAAGTACTTGAGATATTGTCTCCATAAAATGAAAAAAAAGAGGAATTAAAATAAAGAGCAATTCTCAGCTTTATGAGTTAATCCAATTCTTTCCTTTTACTTGAGCACATACGACTTGTTTTTTTCTCTAATATTTTAGACAGTACAAATTATTGGTAATATTTATAACCAAAAAAAAAGGACAAGTCTGGTTTTAAGAGTAATTGCCAACTTCATTTAGGGTTTTGCAGATACTTTAACTATCCTTTGTCTTTAGAGCTAATATCATTTAGTTAACCCTTTGTTTATTGCTGTATCATTTTTTAAATAGATAATTGGAAACTCAATGTTTGCAAGCTCAGTAATGGTAAACATCTTATGTCTTTGAGAGTGTAGGAAAAATTCCTGAAATTTTCTTTCCTTGAGAGAATAAGCTGATAAAAGCAGAAGTCAAAAAAAATTTGGCCTTATTCTGTGAATAGATGATATAAAACTGTATTAGTTTGAATAAGCAGTCACCCTTACCCAATCTACTAAAGACAGGAAAAAAGTTTTTCTGAATATTCCATAAGACTCCTGTAAAATTAACATTCCAATCAGCCTGTACTTGCTTCTTTTGCTATCCAAATAATATTCAGGGCCAAAGTTCCTGAGAACAAATCTCATTAGTACCTTTTATAATTTATGTAGTATAGGTGTGAATCAGACTGCCTACCAGAGCTGTTATAAAAAGCTTACTTAAAACTATAATGGTGGACTGTCTACACAAAGTGATCTGATTGTATCTGGATTCAAATCCTAATAATTAATTAACTAATAAACTCTCTATTAAGTTTCATAATTTAGGAATCTTTTTATTCCTGTTAACAAGTATTATGCCATATGTTCAATATTTTAATATAGTGGTGAAAGACTGCAAAGCATTTCAAATTATATACTTTTTTATGGTGACTGATGTTTGCAAAAGTGATCTAAGAATTAATCAAGTTATACCTTAATTTCATTAAACTGATATCTAGTTTATCCTAACTAATCTTAGAAAACATGCTAATATTTTATATCATATAAAAATACCCATGGGCCATTAGTTGTCATGATAGTGATGAGAGTGGATGCAGGCAGAGAGTCAGTCCAGAAAGAATTCAAGGAAACACTTGATTATAGCACTACATAGGAAATTTTTTAGAAGAACAGAGAGATGAACAAAACCCTTCTGTGGGCAGGAAAACCACAAAGTGGAACAAGCTGAGGGTGGGCCTTATATACCCAGGGGAAAGTTACTAAGGAGGTGCTTATGGATCACCAAGGACTTTAAACCCCTCCCTAGTATGTCTGGGGCTTAGGTAGTAGTTTCTAGGAGAGTGATTATTGGTTACTAAGGAAAAGTCTTTTCTGTAAGCCCATTCTCCCTATGCTTAGGCCCACGTTTATCTTGACCTACCTGAGTTGTACTGGCTTATATCTTGAACTGTTAATTAATCTCCTTCTTATACATCTTCAATCCTCCTTTATTGCTTTCAAGGTGCCTTCCTTTTCCCTAAGCTATCCCTCATCAACAGTACCACATCTCCCAAATCGATATTCAACCAAAGGCTATGAAAATTTCAGCACTAATTCAATTTTGAGTGTATTAATCGGTCAGATTTGGAGAGCATCCATGAACTATTATGTCATTTTTTTCTTCACTGATTACTTTCTTTTAATTTCTGGGTATCATAAGGTAACAATACCAAAATGCATACTATAATTACTATGAATTAACATTAAGAAAAGCAAAATTCATCCAAACAAATTCACAGATATAATCAGCTTTATTAAATGATTCATAAATTGGGAAGGAGTCCATCTAGTAAGTGGGAAGTTTCTGCAGAGTCGTTGAAAATGGAAAATTTTTTACAGTCAGAAGAGAATGAGACAAGTTATTAGCAAAAGGAAAAAAATATTCTTTCAGGCAAAGCCACCTTTCCTTAGGGGGAAAGCATGGAGGTCTTCTTATACAGTAGTGCTGATCAGGAACTTCAGATTAATTAGCTTAATTTTCACTTCCAGAGAGGCTTAGATTGCAATGAGGTAATAACTTTTCATGGGATTCTCATGAGTGGCTCCATTTTTGAACTTGATATTTGCCTTTTGGCCCTTCCTTAATCATAGAAGACCTCACCATTTCCTAAGTGTTTACCCTTTCCCTAGTCAAGAAGTGGTCATTGTTCCCTTATTGAATAGGAGAGTACAGAAAGGGAAGTTAAACCTAACTCTACTTTCACAGTAAAGATGAATCATCTTTGCCATATGAAGATCCCTCCTCTCTTCATGACACCCTTGACCCCCTTTCACATACTTCAGCACCAATTATAAATCTTTGTGGCAGCTCAGTTAGCTCAGAATTTATGATGATGTAAATTCTCAGTATGTCTTGGTTTTACCGGCATTGTCCTGGTTTAATAATATTGTTCCAGAGTCCCACCCGGCTTGAAATTCTGTACTAATTTCAAGCAATTTACTACAAGTTATTTAGGACAAACAGACATGCCTGACAATGTTCCAGGTTTCCCCAATGGGATTGTTTAAGGCTTTCTTATTCCGTTCCTGAAGTTTTCACACTGTTTACCACATGAACTCCTTATTCCCCATGCAAACCCCACCTCCTGACCCTCATCTGAACATCCCACTTCCTGTGCCTAAACCCCCACCACTACATCACATTCTGTAATTTAAGTTTATTTATATGTATGTTATCAAATTTAGACTTCTATTAATCATGTCTAATATTAATTTGAATCATCCAGTCAGTGAAGAACCTCAGAAGAATGGGGAAATTTTTCCTTGCCCCCCACACATCTTATTCTTAATTGTTCTCTGACTGGTTCAAAGTGAAGGCTTAATATTCCAGGGCATAGCTTGTAACAATTTTCCTTCTGTCTTGGATTTGCATAAACATGTAAGAATTCAACTACTTGTCAATTACTATTTTGCAAAGTTTTGTTATTATTCTGATTTTTCCTATTCATCTATTTCAAGACAAGTATGGAACAAACATATTCACATACTTGAATGGCCTCAAGAATATACCTGAAGATAAGCAGTCAAATACTACTAAAAAACAAAAATTTTTGTTATTCCTCGAAGATGACACTTTCATATACCAGACTTGATAATCAAATGGCTATTGCACTAGGGAAGTCTCTAAGAAACACAGAATTGGACTTTTTTCCTTCCTTCTCTGATCTATTAAAACTCAGACATCAAAGAAATGTTTAGCTTCCATAGCCCCCCTACACACTAAATTGTCTTCAATAAAGAGTTTAATGACCAGCATTGATTCTCAAAGTGAGTTTTGAAAGCTTTTGAGAATTCAGAGGATCTGAGTCATGTTATTTCCCCAGAACATGCCTTTATTTCTGTGCTTTTAGCTATGTAGAGCTTGAGAATCATGATGTCCTCTCTTTCAAAGTTGTTCTTCCTGAATGATCATCTATGATAAATTTTTGAGTTTGAATAATTGACATTATCTTTTTTTCTTAAGGGAATATGTGATACATCTTAGATATTTAGAAACTCTAACCTTGATCATGAGATAAGGAACTAGTTATAAGGATGAAGCATCCTTTGAAAAAGAGTAGAAACATTTTCCCCGAAGAATAAAATTTCAAGTTTGTAAGCAGAAGCAAAAGTGCTGAATAATTTAACACTTAAGAATAATTGGGGAAATTTTTTTACTATAAAAATATTCGTACTGAAAATCTTATAAATTGGCAGAAGAGATTACTGTGTAATGGAATGGAATGCTGAATGTTATCCAGCATGATCTGGGGGGTTTCCGATACTGTAGAATTTGTCTATTTGAATGACTTTGACTAAACTAGTCTATAATTCTGCATAAAAAGAAGTTAATTTATAAAAAACTGAAAGCAATGCAATTGTCTACTTTAATAAAATCATTATAAAAATAATATATGTCAAGAATAAAATAAAATTTTAAAAAAGTTCTGTTTGGCTTCTCTCATGTGAGGTTACTAGTTAATAGATATTTTTATTATCATCACCCTAAATCATAATTGTGAACAGATAATATTTAAGAAGTTGTAGCTCTAATGAACAAAGTTCTGTTATACTTTGACATGAATGTGTTTCTATATTGAAATCAGAATTTAATTTTTGTGTATTCTTTTGCCTTTTAAGTATTGTTTTATTTAGTTTCCTTTTATCCTTTGTACTATCACAGTCTCTATTGCTTTGGTTGATCTGTGTCTGCTGGCATTGAAAGCAATTGTCTCAGAAAGATAGACAATGTCAGTGTCAAGATAAGAGGAAACTTGTTCAGTCCACTTTGGCAGTGCTCTAAAGTCAAGTTGTTTTGGCAGATTCCATTGTAAACTACAAATTGTGTTCCTCATGTAGTTTTATTTAAGACTGAGTAAATAGGAATTTGAATAAAGATGGTAACTAAAGAAGCAATCTGTAATTTGGAATTGGGCAATATAGAAGAAGTGCACATTAGAATGACTGATATCAAGAACAAGAGATAACAGGACTGGCACTGATGTAGAGAAAAAGAGACTCTTGTGCACTATTGGTGGGAATGTAAACTGTATATCATGTATATATATATAATGACATATATAATACATATTTATTTATGCATATACATATACATAATCCAATGTTATTCAGCCATTTAAAGGAAAGAAAATGTTGCCTTTTGTGTCATGTGGATATATCCTGGGGACATTCTGCTAAATAAAATAAATCAAAGATAAATTCTGCAAGATCTCACTTATATGCGGAAGGTAAAAAAAAATGTCAAACTCACAGAAAGAAAGTAGATTGGTGATTGAAGGGGTTGGGAAGGAAAGATATGGAGAAATATTAGTAAAAGAGTACAAACTTCTAGGCATATAATAAATAGGTTCTGGCAAGTCTAATGAATAGCATGGTGACTATAGTTATTAAATACTTGAGAAAAATCTTAAATAGTCTCACCACATTCCTGAAAAGGAGGGAAAACATACGAGATTATGGATATGGTAACCAATTTATGGGGTTGCTACCATGGCTTGAGCTTATGTTTTTGGGAGATTTACTGCCAAGGCACTCATGGTATACCACAGTTTCACCAGGACTCAGGAGAAGTAGAGAAGCTTTATTGGCAAAGTAGCAAAGTGAAAATAAAGGTAGAAGGCAGGGTGAATTTTCTCTGTAGTGTGGTTTCAATTAGTGTAAGAGCAAAACACTCCCCTGTGTAATTTCATAGGAAAGCAAACTCAGTGTTATATTTTGACAACAATTAGCTTCAGAAACAATTAAAGGACTTTGAAAAGCAGTGAGATTTTACTACCTCCACCATCACCTGAAAGACAGGCAACTGTCATATCACCACCTGACAGATTTCCCAAAGAAAGGAGGGCAAATGTAAAATGTATGGGATGCTAGAAAGAACAGAGGAAAATAAAGAAGTCCTTGCTATCTACAATCCCAGAAATGGGATAATAATAAGAAACCAGAAACATGGGATGTAATATTCTCTTCCTCTCTGATCTAAGGGAATCTCATTAAGATTGAGATAATAGAGAGCTTTCTCTAGGAAGAGCACAAATACTTTGTTTCTCACCTTCCTCCACATTCCCTCTTACTAGTTGACAGACATATGGAGGCAAAGTTTTATTGGCAAAACAGTAAAGTGAAAATAAAAATGAAAGGTGGTCAAAGCAAGGGCAAAGGTGTCAAGTGAAAGTAAAGGTGGAAGATAGGTGAAGTGAGAGAACAGCCCCAAGGGTAGAGTTCCCAGAGAACTGACACCAATTTCTAAGAGTTGGAACTTTTATAAGGCTCTGGTTGAGTTCCATGTCCTAGACTCCACCTAGGGGCATTTTGCTCTCATTACCCACAAGGTGGTCAAAACTGCAAATGTTTCATATAATGAGCCTGTTTCACTAAAAGATAAAATTTGCTCTTTCTGATTGGTAAGCAGATTCAGTAGGGGTCACTTTCTGTGGATTTTTCTTTTGTTTTCTTTTCCTACTTTTCACCCTTCCCTTATTCCCTCTTCATGACTAACTGCTACTTGACATGGTTATCATTTCATAATACCTAAAGTATCAAATCATCATGATGTACACTGAAAGGACTCAAAACAGATCACCTAGTCTCTGTAGAGACTCTGTTCTTGCATGAAGATTACTTCAAGTTGAAAAAACAAAACAAAACGAAGACAAATTTGGAGAAGGAAAAGCTTTGACCTCTTTCTTAACCTTTCTATCCTTGCCTTAATCAAAGAAATATCACCACTGGCATAAGCCTCTACCTCCCACTAAGAGAAATAACTATTGTTTCCTTATCACCTAGAGGAATGTAGTTTGCTAAGGAGTTAATCCAAAAGATTGTTTATCTGTAAATAGCCCCTCTCCATCTAAGAAATTTGTCTTCTAGCTACTGGTGGCTCCCTGTTCTCTCCACTTGATACCCAGGGTTCATTTTCCATGCCTCAGCACAGGATATAAATCATTGATCTGCCCCAGTTACCATCATGTAAATTCTCTCTATATATATTATTGAATTTCAGCTTCTCTCTTATTATATTTCATATTAACTTATGTAGTAGTCCTGCCTGTGAAGCATCTCAGAGAAATGAGGAAACTTTCTTTTATTCCCATAATACCTTAAACTCACATAATGTTGTATGTCAATTGCATCTCAATAAGTATGGGGAAAAAGAAATTAAAAAATTTCTAACCCACCTAACCCAAGCTGCAGCATGCTAGCAGAGGAGACATTTCCTTATCAACCCTTAACAGCACATGAATCCCATTCCCCAGTCCCCAGCTATATAAGGCCCTACTTTGACTTACTCCATTGTGTGGCTTTACTTCCCACAGAGAAAGATGCTGTCATCAAGTGTCTCCTTGAATTCTTTCTGAACTGACTGCACCTCACAAATCCATGCCCTGTGTCCACTCACAGTATCAAAGGGAATTCTGATATTTACTTGGGCCAGCCAAACAGGAACTTCACTCTTGTGTCCTCTTTTGTTTCTATAAACTTCGGAGGCCTGAAGGACAATACTGAGACTATGACCAAGACCTGGAGATACCACATCTCACATGTGCCCTGACATGCAGAAGGTAGAATGTCATAGATTCTCTTGATTTGTATCACCTAGATTTTGTTAAAGAGTTTCTCCAATTAGCAATTTCCTACTAAATTGGTTTGATTTATTCACTTAAATTTATATTTCTAAAAGCATATGAGGCTTAAATTAACATATAAAATTGCTCAGTTAAGATTTTAATTTTTGCTGTATACTTGAGCCGCCTGAACAAACCTCTGTAGTATTTAAATGTGTGTGAATGGAATCTGACAGAATTTTTCTGAAGAATGAGAATAAGAGAGACTTTGATATGAAATAATGAATAGTTCAAGAGTGTGGGCCCATTTATAAAACCATATATTTTGCTGCATTAACATATTATGTGATAAATGTTACCTATTAATACTTAAAATAACAGAAAATTTTTATGCCTGTATATATATTGTCCACAGGGAGAAAAAAGTATTCCTTAGACGCTTCATGTGACAATTTTAGAATTAAAAATTCTAAATTATTGATATTTATTAAATCTTTTGCTTACAATGCTTTATTCATTTTTGAATATTGACATTTAATTGTATTTCAATCTATATTTCACACCAGCATTAGATTTAAATTTACACACTAAGGAAAGATTTAGTTTCGTGTTGATAAGCAAATAATCAATTTGCATATAGTAAGATACGTTGAAATAAATTTCACAATGAGTTGTCTTATATTTATGTTGAATTGAAAGCAACAGAAATTATTTATAATTTAAGATCAAGTTATTTCTGTATCTAGTCAATATACTTTTATTGATCTCCACTTTGTACCAAGCATATTTGCTCTTGCCGGTGAGGCAGTGCAAGGTCAGGTGCTTAGAAAAACATTCAGTCTAGAAGTCAAAACCTCACACTTTAGTAGGGAAGACAGATATATATGCTCACAGCTATATTTTAGATAATGCTGCTGTCACTACACTAGAGAACAGGACATAGTACTCTTAGACCACAAAAAAAAGATATTAGCTTCAACTGGGATAATTTGTAAAGATTTCAGTGAGTAAGGAACTTCTAATTTGAGTTGTGAAGCTAGGTCTTTGCTTACATAACAGAGATATAAATTAGGTGGGATGAATTAAGTATTAGCTAGATACATAGAGAGAGTCACAAAAACACACAGGAAATAGAATAATCAGAAGTTCAGGATGACTTGATTTTTGCATAGTATGTAACAGGAGACATGTCACACATGAGAAATGTGGCTGGAAGTCTAAATTGTTGAGTATATTGTATACCAAAATAAGGAATACTGATGAAATTACTGCACAATGAGGAGTAACTAATGTGTCGTTCCATTGTGAATTAATATATAAATCTCACATTTGTTAGTCTCACAAAAAATATAACTAAACTAATAAATGGAAAAGTTGGTAGTTGAAATCAAATCTTGACACTACATAAATTCAAGTCTAAAATTGTGAAATTTTTCTTAAGGATGAGGCATTTTATTTTGGTTTATATTTTTATCTTCTAAAACAAGTTAAAAAAAGATTGTTTGGAATAATGCCTAAAATTATTGTAAAACACATTGCTTGAGTTATTTCCTGCAGTATTGGAGATGTTTGCAAATAATATTGTAATAGAAATAGCCAATAATACGGACACATACACTAAGAAAATAATAAGATTTACTGTATTTTAAGGATAGTCTCACTTTTTAAAATGAAAGGTGTATGCAGGGATGAAAACTAGTAGGCAAGCATGCAGGAAGAGAGAATGAGAAATGTTTTTCTTTTATTTTCATTTTAGTTGTACATCCTGATTGTTCCCCCTGGCCCGGAATGTGAACCCATGTCCTTAGGATGTATGCAGACTGCACTTGGCCAGAGGTGGTGAGAGCTACTCCCCTCAATTATATGGGAGGGTCATTGGTTTTAAACATGAAACTCAGTATTTACAGTAAGTTTGTGAAAATATCTTTAATTTAGCAGCATGTATTTAATATACGTTTTCTCTATAATATACTCATTCAAACTTTACCCTTTATATGCAAAAAAGCAACCCCTTTCATAAAGTTAATTAGCACATAAACACATTTTATACACAAAATACCTAAACATATATTTCATTTAAAATTTTATGTTGAAGAGAAAAATTGACAAAAAGACATCCTTTAAAATGTCTTAAGTATTTTGATTTTCCCAGAATGTCATAGTTTTAAAAAAATAATAAAACCCTTCAAGCTAGTGTTTATGGCTATTTGTGTCATAATGAAAAGTCAAGTGAACTCCAGATATTATACCATGGAGATTTGTCTCCTACTATGTAATGGTCAGATTATGATTTCTGCAATTATATTTTTATGATGCTGTTTGACCTCTGCATAGGTACTTTCATTATCTGACAATAATATTCAATTTGCAAAACTAGCCCGTCATTTAAAAGTGCTCAGCATGTGGGGAGACATTAGGTATTTTGTGTTGGTTTTTATAGAGGGCCTTGTAGTGACCAGACTGGTACCTTCCATTTTTCTCTTTTAACATTTGGGTTGCTGATCTCACAAATCATATTTCTGTTGGAAATGAAAGGTGCACCGCTGCCAGCATTTTGTTAGAAATAATGACACACTTTACTACCTGTAAGTGCTGACCGAGTGCTTCTGCCTTTTTTTCCCAAGGTGACTGTAACACAGATTGATGAAAGATTCTGCAGGATGACAAAGGTTAAAGATGCAGACCTGGAGCTAGAAGCCAGCACTGACACTGATGGAGTGGAGAGCAATGAGAATGCCCACACTATTGTCCTCTTCTCTGATAACCAATGTAATATGAAAACTGACTACAGAAGAAAGGAACAAATTAAATCCATTAATCAAGCATATCTCTGCTAAGCAGTTGTTCTAAAGAGATGAACAAATGAAAAATTTACTGTTTGTTTTCATGCTCGCAAGGATCAAGGAAGAAAATTAATTATAAGGGACTGGCCACGCTATTAGTTAAGTTTTTCTTGAGGAAACTATTTATTGCTTTGTCAAAGGACAAATGAACCTCATTAGGGAGATTAGTTTCAGTTAGTAGTTTTGCACTTGGACAAACTAATAACACACACTTCAGAAGAGACCCTAAGTAAAATTATAAAAATTGAAATCCAGTTTTTTATTTCTTATTTATCAACTGTTGGAAAATGACCACTCTATTACCGATTATGAAGCTAGAAGGGAATTGAATCTAACCCCACTATTCACCCAAGTGCCTGAGGAGAACTATTTCAATATGGACTTTGTGAGTGTCATGATGATGAACTTATGTATTCAGGGGTTATAACTCGGCCACGGCATTTTACTCTTATGTTGAAGTATGTCAAGCAGAGCTCCATGCCAAAAGCAATTTTTGATAAGCTCCTTTGAAAGCTCTTTTCAAAATGTTTTAAGTGCCCTGGACAAATAGCAAGTTGAAGTCTGGTATTCTGAATTCCCCTTCAATCTACACAGTGGAAGGCAGAAAAGGGAAAATAATACTCTACTATCAATCCTCTCTGGCCAGTAGGCTCAGGCTCCTAAGTGAGCCACAGTGAGGGCAGTTTAGTTTCAATGTTCATTTAATACTGGCCTTTCTGTCCAGACTGCTAACAAGGGGGCCAATTACTGAACTGTGCGAGGGGGAGGGCTAAGCTCAGACACCTGTCTTCCAAAACTTACAGTGAAACCAGACTCACTGCACAGAGTGTATAAATCATCTATGAAATAATAATGACTTCTTTGGATTCAACTGACTTGGGTTGGATTCAGACTGCTGACCCAGGAAGGAAAGGCTTCATGTATCCCATTACCAAGCCTGTGAGCCATTGAAGACATCGCCATCCTGTTCTGACTGACCTTATTGACAAGATTTTTGCTTGTATTTTAGGAATGCAAGTCAAATTTACATTTTTATTTGGTCTGTTGGTTAGAATTTTCTAATTTAACAGTAGCTTTAGGGGCATAATGGTTGAATGAATCAGGTCAAAATGACATCAAAGTTCACTGTTTCAACCTTGAAGCTTTATTATTGAGGAATGATGGTGGTAGAGTTTTAAAATATATTTCCTAATATAAAACTGCAGAGTTTTCATTAGATTACCTAGACATCAAAAAAGTTTCAGCATTTTTAAAAGAAAATTATGCAAACATATAATTATGTGAATCTCTAAGCTAATCTATAGTTATGTGAATCAGTGATGCTCCAAGTAGCACTCTTTCACTCCAGGCTACTCTGTGATCCTAGGCATGTGGGTAATTTTCAGAATTAGCTAAGAATTTTATTTTTTTCATTAGTGTGCCAGCTGGAGAAAGGGTCCAGGTTGTGTAGGACTTGAAGGTTACACAATTTAGGAGGCACTTTAAAAAATGTGTGTGTATGTATAGATAGATAGATAGATAGATAGATAGATATACATATAGAGAGAGAGAGATAAATATAAGTTTGCAAATATAAAGCCAGATGTTCCAATTTTAGGTTCTCTAGCAGGAGAATATGGATACAATAAGCAAGGACGTCATTCTGTAAATACAATGAGAAAATGAAATAGTGACATGGAAAATGGAGAAAGCTAATTGTTTTGGGGTCCTGGATCCATGTGAGGGTGTTTGTAAGCTTCCCAGCTGAATGTACAAGAATTCAACTTAATTCTGACACAACCCAGAGATAGCTTTAGGTTCTGCAGGTAAAGGTCTTCGTCTTCCAAGACAACTCTCCTCCTAGAGATCAGTCACATGCTCAGGTTACCTGTGTTCTGATCTATTGACCAGAACTGCCTCCTCAGTTTCAATTAATTTACTAGAGTAGCTCAGGAAACCAATTTACTCAGTAGATCACTGATTCATTACAAATAATGTGACTCAGGAAAAACCAACCAAAAAAAAAAAAAAAGATGAATACATCAAGACATAGAGAAAGATTTGAGCTCTTTTGTCTTCTCCCCAAAATTTGACAAGTTCCTCAATGTGGGAGTTCTCTGAAGTTCTTCCTTTTGGATTTCTATAGAGGGTAATTATATAGTCATAGTTGATTTAATCATTAATCGTTGGTGACTGTACTCAGTCTCTAACCCCTCTGCCTTCCCTAGAGGTTAGATGGGTTGAGACTGAAATTTCCAACTTTCTAATCACGTGGTAGACTTCTCTGGCAACCGGTCTGTATTTTGGTACTTCCCAAGATATACCTCATTAACATAATAAGACACTTTAATCACTTAGGAAATTCCAGGGGTTCGGGGAGTTGTGAACAAAGAACAGTGGATGAAATCCAAATATGTATGAGAAATGTATATTTTCCTTTGAATGGCAAATTCTGTGTTTTTCTTATAAATTGCAATAATTTACCAATAAAAGGGTATAAATAATAGCCATCTCTTTGAGTAATTGGAGCTCATCCTTCCTATGGGTCCTTTGGGAGATACTTTTAGATCACATATCAAAATGCTATACTAAAGGACAGGAAAAGTGAGCCATTTGTCTCTTCTATTCCTTCTTGATTAGTAATACCCTGGCATTTCTGGTCTTTTTTTTTTCTTTTTTTTAAATAAGTGTAGGCAGGAATGAAGGCAAGCAGGCAGACAGGAAGACAGAGGAGGAAGAAATATTTTTAATGTGTATTTAGTTGTTCACATTGGTTGCTTTTCCCTAGACTCAAGACTCAACTGCAGGATAGGTGACCTTGTACATCTTAGGAGGTGACTGACCTAACTGCCTCTCCACCAGAGTATACTTCTGGCCTTCTTTATACTTGTGCAGATACACAATACACTGATATCTAGCACATTTCTAAGAAAGGAAGGAGTTGAGGTGGCATCCTTGAAAGTGTACAGGAACTGCCCAGAAGAGCCCTGGTTGAGCTCCAGAGTAAGCTTGAGTAGAAGCTGCTGGAAAGGTACTGATAGCTCCTCTGGTATAAAAGTGGATATTTAATTAATTAACAAATTGCAAATTATAAAATTGACAACTATGGTCATTCAAGAGCTATCCAAAATGAAATAAATGATGGAAAAGAGTGCCAAATATAAGAAAATTTTAGAGTCTTTTGAGTTTTGGTAAATCAAACAAACATTGAAGAGACAGCTGAGAATCAGGCCCAAAACACATTCACCTCCAGGAAGGAACTGAAACAAAGCCACCTTCAAAAGACTACCTAGGATTGAGATGACCAGGTATTGCTCAATTTTCACTTGATCTATTGGAACTTGACTAACACTAGCCTAATTAACATAAGGGGTCCAATGGGAACTTAATAATCTTCTAACCCTAATTTGCAAGTTGGACCAGAGCAAGAAATATTTTGCCTTTTCTATGTGCATATAAATGCTGCTCCATCCAGGCAACTCTGAACACAATTCAAATTGGTGTCTCTGGGACTACAGTACCAATAAACTCTCTCAACATACTTATATTTTGTTCCAACCAGAGTTTGTTCATTATGGGAAAAAAAAGAAGTCAGAATGTCTGCTAAGCCAGCATATTATTGCACAGTATAATAGTAATAATCATGCTGTTGTGGAAATTTGGGTTTCTGAAATCAGGTTCTTGGCACTCATGAAAAATTTCAGGAGACACACCTATTGGCAATGGTAAATACCCACCAATTTTATGTAACAAAAAGTGAATACATAAAGAAGGCTCTTAAAGAACTACAAGCTGATAGAGGTAGAAAATATCTGAGTCTGCATCAAGGGGATGAAGGGTGAAGGTTTTAAAGATATTTAAAGGGGAGAGGGCATATTCATGGGAAAAGAACATTTCTTTAAAGTTGCCCCAAAAAGTGGAGAATCAGGAGGTGTCTGGTTCTGAATTATATGCTAAAGTTTACTAAAAGAAGAATTTATCCCATAGTACTACTGTGGTTATGTCAAGGCCACCCCACAAGGTTGCCTAGGGGACAACTGAGAAAAGATAAATGGCTTCTTGTAAACTAGTGGTGATAATGTCCACCTGGCTGGAGGGAGCCCTAACAATCCCTAACAATAATAGTGGCAATAATGCAGTAATATCATATGAATACATAGTCTTTCCCAGTATCTCAAAAGGGATGAACTTTAAGTGAGGGCCAGTGAAATGTGGGCTTCAATGGTATTTGACAAATTGCCTGTTTTTGCTGTTACTGGGTTTTTCTTATATCCTCATGTGTAGTTTAGAAACTAAGTTGCACATCACCTGTCAAAGCATTTTAAATGACAAGAATAAATTGTCCTGTTCATTTTAGGATGTTTAGCAGAATTCTTGACCTTTACCTTTAGATACAGTAGCACATTTTCCTCAGTTGAAATAATTATGTCTCTAGATGTTGTCAAACATTCCCAGGATTAAATGACCCCATCTGAGAACTACTGATGTATAAAATAGGAAAAATAACAAATTAGAGATTTTACAAACAAGAAAATCATTTCAATCCAGTTTGGTAATCCACTATTCTATCTCTATTTCACTATATGAATACATCAATTCTCTAATTCATTTTTTAATATTCACACAATATTATCATTCAGACTTTATGTTCATGAGAAGGAATCTTAATAGTTGAACTATATACTGTTATTAGCATAAAGAAATAAAGAGGCATTAAGAAAATATACAGTTATCCCAGATAACATTCAGGAAAAAGATATCTACTGCTTTGAAAATAAATCTAGTTTTGAAACCAAATACTCTCTAGAAGTTATTTAAATTTTTTGCATATAGTTGATGGGTTTAGTACAATATATAATATTTTTTCTGGTACAATATGAAGTTATAATTTTTAAAGTAAGAGCTATTTATGTTCTATAAGTACAAAAAGCACTTAGATATCCACAAACATAAAATAATATTTTTTCTTCTAAAATACCATGTGTACAGTAAAATTTCATTAAATTCAAGTAACATTGAACAAGCTACCATAAATTATAAAATGTTGGTAAACTCTTGAAGGTAAACAAATAAAAAATTCCACTCAAGAATTGATAGTCAAGGAAGAAATACATGTTCATGGATAATTACACCAAGCTTGCAAAAATACATTTAAGAAGGTAGTGCCAAATAATGATGTTCATCTTAAATATTTTATGATTGCATATTCCTAGGAGATGTTGAAAGGTGTCTTAAAAATAATAAAAAAAAATGTTCCATGGTTAATAATTTTAGGAAATGCTAGAAGGTAAGATTTCCCCTCTTAGAGACAAACAGTTTATTGTAAAAACCTCTGGGAGGTTTGTCAGAAGAAACATCTATTAAAGGTTCTTTAACCAAACATTTTGCAAACAAGTTTATGCAGAGAACAATTTCTCACAAGATCAAAATTTGGTATGTCATCAAATCAGAAGATATATTAAAGAATGTAATTCCCACCGAAATATGAAAACAAGCATTTGAAGCATTTCCATTTGAAGTTGGTACAGTAAGACAGGGAAATTTCCCCGAAAATGAAATGTGAATGGAGTCCACTACAAATATAGGAACTATCTAGACTAGAATATACAGGTCATATCAGAATACAACCTATAGACAACCCCTGTAGGTCAGGTTGGTTAAGGAACAGCCTATGAAAACCCCGGCCGGTATTCAAGACAATATTTGGTGGTGGTGTGGGGAGGGCCATGTGGCAGGAGGAGGACACAACAATGGGGAAACAAAAAGAAGAATACAGTCTAATGGAAGTATAAATGTATATAGGAGGCTGTTGCAGCAAAGTTGGACCAGCTCTATGAACTTGACTTTTATCCATGTGCTCTGTAAAGGACGGACATTTTCTATGTTGCAGCTTCATCTAGTCTTAAATAGGGATTAGAATTTATTTCCAGGGTTTTCATGAGGATTAAAGAGATCATTTATATAATATGTTTATTGTAAGTTTTTGTGTATTCTACACATTCAATTATTACAACTTATTATCATAATATTAAGCAATACTACTTTCATCGGGGAAATGGGGTTTTTGATACATTAAATTTCTCAGAAGCATTATAAATCTCAAATAATTTACTCTATGAAAAAGAACTATTTATGCTCTAAGGTAAGGTACTACCTAAGTAAAAAGTGTTGAATATTACTAGAGTAGTTTTTACTTCTGTTTAAAGTTGTTCTCTGAATAAAATTATATTTCTCTTCCACCCTGATTAGTTGTGATTGTTTGATTTAGAAATTGTTTCCAACTACTGGTTTTGCTAAAATATAGTTCTTTATTGAAAAAATGTTGGTGTAACTCCAAGTTTAAAAATCTGCATGCACAATGGCTCTTCTGGGAGTCTGAATGAGGTCTAATCCAAGAAATCTCACCATCTTTTTCTATCTCATCTCATGTCTTCTTTTTCACTGTGGATCATCTTCATTCATTTAGGTTATTGTTTTTATTTTTTTTTAAGTGAAAGGTGATGACTCTAAGACTATATTCACATAACCTCAGAAACTCAGAGAAAAGAGGGTTTTCCTGCCAATTGCATATGAAAAACTTCAGGTGAATGAATTTGTGTCTTCTACCACTCACTTACTTTTATGCCAGTTCTTTCATTCAGTAAATGTTATATGAAAATGTAGTACGTTCCAGATCATGTCTCAGTCTCAATATATAGGAGTAAACAAGTGTGCTTCAAATTACAACGGAAGAACCAGAGAATAAACAAGGAAAAAAAATGAGTTAAGTAGAACTATAGTAAGGAACTTACTACAGAATAGCATGATACAGAGAGGGTACCTTCAAACAACCAGAAGAGAGAGTGACTACCATGATGGACCTGTTCAGTCAGAATTTTCTTTATAGAAAGTGGGTCAGAAACATAAAGCTGGCCTGAGGAACAAAGAGTTCACTTCCTAAATATATGATGTTGAAAAAAACAAAAATCTCCACTGCCTCCTCTTTTTCATGTTTTTTTTTTTTTTTTTTTGCTACCCTAGTTGTTAGAAGTTAAAATGTGAAACAAAAAGTGAAAAAAATTCCAGTCACATTATAGACGACTTTTTAACCCTCTTAGCTGTAGATTGCATCTATATTAAATGCTGCTTAAGCATTTGATTGCTTAGTAGTCTATAAAATAATTTGAACTTTTCTAAGCATTTTACTCAAGAAGTAATAATTCTGAAAAATCGCTATAAATTGTGAAAAAACTTATTTGATAAAAATGCATGGACAATTATTACATAATAATGCATGTATTGATCTATATTCATTGCACAAGTAAAAATTTAGAGTACTGATCTTTGAGATTTGGGTTTAAAAAATATAATGACTAAGCATATTCAAATTTAGATATTAAAGGTTATTTTGTACCCATGTTTAAGCTGATAATAAACAAATTTTCCACTTAAATTTCTGTTTTGTATTTTGTCTATTGATGAAGTTTTTAAAGTCTTAAGATGATAGAGTATTAAGAGAGATAATCATTCTCCCCTCTGTACTGCCTCTGATCCTTATAACCTAATTAAAGCACTTTTCATATATTATTTTAATGAATGAATGAAATGAAATGAATGAAAGTTTTATCTCGCCTACAGGTTTGGATGTTTATTAGAGTTAATACTATTTATAATTAATTTTTACATCTAATTCTGAATGTAATACTTAACACATCATCATGGATTAACTAATATTTGTTAAATATTTGAATGAATCCATTTCAACAGTATCAACACTGAATGACTTTGGAAAAGTCATCATTTTTTCTTACCATTTGGACACAAGTGGGGTAAAATTGAAGGCCATTAACATAAATTAAACAATTCATAGACAGTATGCAAAATTTGTTGAAGAAATATAACAAGCAAAGGGTAAAATGGTATTTTCCAACTTTGAGTTAGAGATCAAGGAAGCAAAACTCTCAACTTTCTGTGCTGTAGGAATCCTTGAGAAAGGCTTTTATCCCTTCCAAACATGTTTTTATCTTAGAGAAACAGAATGGATGATACAAACTGATGATTACTTATTCCAGTTCTGAGCATAAGTTTGGAAGAGTCATAAAATTGTTTCTCTCCATTTGGGTTGCAATGTGGCAAATACAGAGGTGACCATGCAGACTCAACTCAAACTTTCCAGCAATTTAATTGGATGTCACTGAGTGCTTTCTCCATGGAGCTTTTACCCGAAGAAAGGGATTCTTTTCTGTGACCTCCAATGCAGAGAAAACGATTTGGCTCAATCACATCTTTTCCAGAAGAACAGATCCAAAGAGGAATTACAAAAGAAGTGTAATAGCATTTTTACTCTTCTGCTGGAGGGGTTTGCTATGTGACTGCTTTAAAACTTAACTATTTTGCAAAAGCCAATTTTCTTCAAGAGGCCGTTGGCACTCAAATCAGCAGCACAATAAACTTACCAGAATCAGACTACGGTCGAATGATGAAAAAAAAAAATTGCAGCAATTTTATGAAGCAGAATGACTTGCTTTGTGATATTATTTATTTATTTTACTATATAATACATATTTGAATTGAGATGGAATGGGTGTATCTGGTTTAAATTCAATGCTCACTACTCAATTTGGTGAACCCCAAAGCAGATACTCCATTGTACTTTCAGAATAGGCAGTGTCATAAGGGCTGACTACTCAGACATCTAAGCCTAATAGTCTGGATTCAAACCTCTCTTCTGTCACATACTAGCTGTGTACAATTATGCAGTTTCCCTGTGCCTCATTCTTTTCTCTGTAAAACATATGCTATACTATGACATATTTCATGCTGTATATATGCACACACATATATGTACTTATGTGTACATGTGTGTATATATATAATATACATGTGTGTATATGTGTGCTGATATTTCAATCCTAATTTTGTATTCAAGACCTGGTAAATATCTATTAATTCTATCAGATTGTTCTGCAGAATCACTAGATCCTCTGAACTTTGGACTGTTATTAGACACTGGTGAACAGAACTGACCTATTTGTTATGAAATTTTCCTCTTTAGGTTTAGCTATGGTTGGGGCAATGTTTTATGTTGTTAAGATTCCTTCTAAGTCTGTTCCTAAGGCATCACTTTGCTTGCTTTCTGGGGCTTTTAAGATCTTATATTTTTTGTTGTTGTTTGTGTTTTTAAAAAGTGTTTTATTTTATTTTATTTTATTATTCACACTGGTTGTTTCCCCCCAGATCAGGGACTTGAACCCAGGGCATGTGGCATACACTCTATTGGAGGTGATTGACTAATGACTACTTCAACAGAGCATTCCGGAGATCTTATGGTTCTTGGTGTTTTATTACTGAAAGATGGAAGAATACTGGAATTTTCTCTCTGCAGGTGCTTTTAGCTCAGTAGTTTAATTTTTACCCCCCAATAGTTTCAAAATTTGATAAATATCTTAAGGTAAAGAATGAATTCATTTGTCTAATATGTCACTTCTTGTAGGCCAAAGTGCCTCCTTGTTTTCCAGGCTGTGCTTTTCTGATGTGAACCATTAGTAGGTGTTCAGATTCTAAAGAGCGCCCAATAAGCGAACACAGGTGAAAGTAGCTCTAACTTCCCACTGCTGATCCCCATTTTCTATACATTGTCATAAACACTCCTCTTGTTCTGTTCTTTCCCCCAGGTGGGTGGGCCTTTTGCTCCTCAGCAATGTGAGGTACTGGACCCTTCTACTCACCCTTTCAGATTCAGAGAATGGTTCAGACAATTCGCTGTATATTCGAATTCCCCAAATTTCCAATTTCATCACTTTCAGCTTCCCCAGAAGTTTGGGGTGTCTTTTGGTTTAGAAAGTGAACACTGATTTTTATCACTTTAACAACCCACGCCACCACTAATCACTTTTGGTAATTTCATTTTGACTCAGCAGCACCCCTTGATCTGGTCCACACCTGTATGTGAAGCATAGACCCCACATCAGCAAATACTCAAGGAAAGAAGTGCCTGCCTATTTTCAGCTCACATATAAACAATCCTACCTTATTAGTTTTCATTCATTTTAGTCCCTGTTACTACCAATGAGCACTCTTAAAAATGTGTTATCTTTAACTTAAGAAATTTCCTCAACTGGTTTCAAGAGGGAGCATTGTTTTGCAAGATCAACTCCATCTACCTCAAAAGCAAGAGTTTTATTTAAATGTTCAATTTGTCCCTCTTGGCCTCTAGCTTTCTTCTCTGTAAGCTGATTTTCTGTCTGATGTCATTTAATATAATCTTCAGTATTAATGGAAAAAAAAGTATGTTTTATCTTGCAGGATTCATTTTAAGTTTTCCTATCCCCCATTTAAGATCAGCCATTCCATTAAGAATCCCTGTTCTTTTAGTAAACAATAGTATTAGAGTATTGTAATCTAAAATTTTGGCATAGAGATTATATCCCATATTGTTTAATGCAACAGCTGAGAATATGCTACCAGAACCCAATAATTACACAAAATTATCCTTTAAAAAGTGAAAAATTTATTTATTTTATCTGTTATTCCTAGTGATTATAAATATTGGTATAATAAAAGCTTATTAATATAACTTTACTTTTCAATAAAATTTGATGTACTAATATACTTTATAGCAAATTGTTTGTATTTACCCAACCTCTACTTTGTTCATCCTTTTAACTATTGAATTAAGTTTGCAGAGATTGTTTATAAGAAAGTCAGGAAATAACCATTGTCAAAATTGCTTTAATATAAATTATTCACAAAAAAAAAAAAACCTATTGCTTTTATTTAAAAACAGCTAATGAAAACAAAGTAACTAATCTAGAAGGTATGTATTTCAGATAAAGTCACAAGCATTAGCTAAGAACAAGATCAAGTTTAAAACAGATCAATATAACATTTTGTTTTTGGTTTTTTAAAAGTGCCTTCTTTCATTTATGTCTTTATTTATAATTATTTAATATAAAAGGATAATCCTTTATTTCCTAAGGAGAGTTAAATGATTATAACTCAGTTTAGGTCTCTAGATTAAGTTCTTCAAGAACCTGGAGACTGAAATGCTACTTTCTTAAGTATTTACATTTCTAAAGAATGAAGTACAGAACTGAGAGTCATTTCTAGATCATATAAGTCAGAATCAGTGAACGTGTGTTGGTTTTTTTGAAAGACTTATTTTCATTCCAAAGCTTAGTGTAAGTACCAGGATGCTTTCCATCAAATAAACAAATTTTTCACTTCCTTACCATTCAAATGTATATGCATATATGTATGCATGTATAGATAATATATGTGTAATAATTTTATATGCATAAACAGAAAATTCATTGTTTTTTTGTTTTCACCAATTAAGTGGTCACTTGTGCTGGAAATTTTTTCAGCTGCCTTTCATCTGTTACTGAGGTACAAGGTCTAGAGAAAGGAGAATGAAGCACTTATTTGTTGTATAATAATTAGAAACATGTCTCCTATCCAGAGCATACTCAGGAATGATTACAAGACAAAAGCACATTTGATTACTCACATATTTTATTTTTAGTTTATATTTGCATTGTATTTAGATACCCACAATATTAGAACATGTACAAAGGGCTAATACATCACATGGCTGTATGGATGTTTCTATATCTTTTCAACAAAACCAGAGGTTTTTTTGTGTTTCTAGCTTTTTTTAAAACTGTTAATTGTAGGAGTTCAGCATTGCCACCCCAAAGTATGCCTTGGCATATTGATTATTTTTAGCTGGATGCACTTGAAAAATAGCAAACACAGAAGCTTTCGCTGATCTCCCTTTAACTACCTAAAGCACAATGCCCCAGAAGGAGCTCAAGTATCATAAACCTTCTCCCAGGGAGTTTCATCCACCAGAGAAGTTTGACACATCAAAGAAGTCAACACAACATCTATTCAAACTGTCACGGACTATCATACCTCCCATCCAGAAAAAGGGTCCATCTTTCCTAAGAATCACACCCCACTAAGCTGTCTACAGAATAGTAATGTATTCTAGTCTCAATGTATGGACAGTTCCAAATGCATGTCCAGCATGGAAGCAGTTAACAAAGTCATCCCTTCATTTCTCTGCATCCCCAAAGATTTTGACATATAGTTGAGGGGGAAATGTAAAGGGAAAAGTACGGTCCAAAAGGAACACTTTCTAGGTTTCCTTTTAGACTAAGACCTTTCAGATCAATAAAGGTCATGGGGGACCTCATAATGCCCCGAAACACACCCAACAGCACTAGAGGCAAAAGCTCATCTTGATAACCTTATGAAAAGATTGATGTAATCCTTTCATCAACCTAATATTTTCCCTAAAACAAGAAGCTGGGATCATCAGAAAGCTAGAGTCTACTTCAGACACTGGAAAGGGTCCTAGAAGCCTCCTCCCCAGAGTATAAATCTAACAAGTCTGCAGCCTGTAGGGCAGCCCTCTCTGCCCAGGAGATTCTGTCTCCTGCTTTTGCTTTCTTTCTCCTCCTTTTTTCTCTAATGAACTTAAAAAACTGCAAAAAAAAAAAAAAATTAAAGACACTGTGAGGGGCTTAGAATTCAGTCTTTCTTGAAACAATTTCTTTGCTTATTTTTCCACCTGAATTTTCAGTTAAGAGAGTCATAGTCTATATCACTTTGCCCTAAACCAAATATTTAGGGCACAGGAACAGCTCCTGAAGATGTACATACTTATAGAATGGATGTAAAATTAAGCATGGTGTATATTTTATCTGACTGAATCAGAACTGTAATTTTGTTTTTAAGATGTGATTTTTTTTAGAGATTGTTTACTACATAAATAAAAAATAGTCCATAAAAATGGTTTCATTGTGAAAGCAGACATTTATACATTTTATTTCTCTTTTCTTTCCTGGTTTACATTTCAATTACAAAATTGCATTACTTTACCCTAAAGGAATGCATCATATATAGTTTCTTCTTTTAAAATGAATATGTGCCTAAAATTAATTTTAGAAAGACTCTGCTTTCCTCAAGCAGCAGTCACTATTTAGTGCTTTCTAAAATTACAATAAATGTCACAATTATAGATAAAAAAATTCAGACAATGTTCTAAAGGAAATTATTTTTGTTTTCTGTTATTGAATAAACAAATAGGTCCTTAAGCAAGAAGAAATATTTTTGTAGAAACAAGAATTAAAAGACAAAAACATATTTTTAACAAAGCTTTCATTGTATTATTAAAATAATCTAGCTATGAAAATTATAAATGAACAAAGAAACCTAATTGCCATTCTAAAATTCTGTTTAAATGTTTCTTAGATTAATTCACAGATTGTGATTTATTTCTCACATATCCTCCATATTTTTCATAAAAAACAAAAAGAGATCGTGCTACCAATGTAGCATATAGACATATATGATTTGTTTCTTTGCTATATTTTATTTTGAGTCCTGTAGCCTATGTTAGATTTGTTGCATAGATAACTGTCTGTTATATTAGCAGTGACCACCATAGATATGACTAACTGGGAAATCACAAGCAGAAAATTTTCACAAGCTCTGTAAAATATTATTAAAGCATTGAGGATAGAATCCTTTTGTCTATATAAAACTAGTTATGACAAAAAGGCAGATTATTGATTAACATGTTTCAAAAGATTCGTTATTCTAATACATATCAGTATTGAAGTAGATGTTTAGCTCTTATTAGAGATAGGACATCAAGAAACTTATAGGCACATCTTAAGTATTTCATATTCTCACAATAGGACTTTTCCTGATGTACATTCTTTTTTTTTTTTTTCCCTGTACTGAAGGTAATATTTCCACTGCCTCCTTAATAAAAGATATGAGAAAATACAATACAACCAGCAAGAAGCATAGTCAGCACTAAGCTTGACTAATGAATTGTTCTGTAATGGATGTATTTTCTTTTGTGGCCTCTTCTAGTCTCTAAATATTACTTGAATTGTAAGTTAGGGACCATGAAGTTGAATTACCTCTCTATATGAGGAAGGGATTTTTTTTCTTTTTTTTTTTTTTTTATTGCAGTAATTAGTCTACACATCAAAATAATTTCCTATGTACAAGTTCTCCACTTATTAGACATATGTCAACACACCATGCCCTCCACCAAATCACCAAGTATTCTTCCCCTTTGCTCCATCACCATTTGCCTCTGATTGCCTCATTCCCTTTTGGCAACCTCCATTCTGTTGCAAATGTTTCAAGCTTGGCTATGCTTCATCTGTTCCTTTGTTTTGTCTATTCACATTCCACCTATGAATGAGGTCATCTGGTATCTATCTTTCTTCTTTTGACTTGTTTCACTTAGCATAATCCATTCCAGTTCTATTCATGTTGATTCAATGACATGGTTACATCTCTTTACCTCTTCTGTGTAGCATTCCATTGTATATATGTACCATCTTCTTTATCCATTCATCTGATGTTGGGCACTTAGGTAATTTCCAGTTCTTAGCTATTGTGTACAGGGCTGCAATAAACATGAGGATACATACATCTCTGTGGATAGGTGCTTTTGTATCTTTTGGATAGATGCCCAGAAGTGGAATGACAGGATCATATGGGATTTCCATCTTCAGTTTTTTGAGGAATCTCCAAACTCTACTCCACAGCAGTTGCATAAATTTGCACTCCCTCCAACAGTACAAAAGCATTCCCTCTTCTCCACATCCTCACCAATATATGTTGCTTCCAAACGTTTGGATAATAGCCAGTCTTTCAGGTGTAAGGTGATATTGCATTGTTTTAACTTGCATTTCCCTGATAGCCAGTGAGTAGAAACATAATTTCATGTGCTTGTTGGCCATCTGCATATCCTCTTCAGAAAAGTGTCCCTCCAGTTCCTCCTCCCATTTTTTTGTTTGAATTGCCTGTTCTCCAGTTTTTTGAGTTCTTTGTATATTTTAGTTATTAAGCCTTTGTCAGAAATATCGAATGTGAGTATCTTCTCCCAGTTACTAGGTTTCCTTTTGGTTTTAGTGATGTTTTCTTTTGTTGTGAAGAAGCTCCTTAGTTTGATATAGTTCCAGTTGTTTATTTTTCTTTTCGTTTCCCTTGATTTTGGAGTTGAATCCCCAAAGACTACTCTATGATTGATGTCAAGGAAAGTCTTTCTTATGTTGTCTTCTAAGAACTTTATGGATTCTAATTTATGTTCAAGTCTCTAATCCATTTTGAGCTAATTTTTATAAATGGTGTTGGAGAGTGGTCTAGCTTCATTCTTTTGCATGTGACTGTCTAGTTTTCCCAACACCATTTGTTGAAGGGATTTTCCTTTTTCCATTGTATGATTTTGACAACTTTGTCATAGATTAAGTGACTGTATGTGAGTGGGTCAGTTTCTGGTGATTCAGTTCTATTCCACTAATCTATGCCTCTGTTATTAGTCTAGTACTATACCGTTTTGATCACTATTGCTTTGTATTATAGTTCAAAGTTTGGAAGTGTGATTATTTTTTTCTAGTGATTGCTTTGGCTATTCGGGGTCTTCTGTTGTTCTGTACAAATTTTAAGATTTTTTTGTTCTATTCCTGGAAATAAGCCTGTGCGATTTTAATGGGATTGCATTAAATCTGTATAATGCTTTGGGTAAGATGGCTATTTTAATGATATTGATTCTTCTCAACCATGAGCAGTGGATGTCTTTCCATTTCTTTGTGTCCTCCACTATTACTTTTAAGAAGGACTTCTATTTTCTGTTGTATAGATCTTTTACTTCCATTGTTAGATGTATGCCCAGGTATTTCATTTGCTTAACTTCTATTTTAGATGGTGTGTGTTTTGCAACTTCATTTTCTTCTAGTGTGTTGTTTTTGTATAAAAATGTAATAGATTTTTGTGCATTGATTTTGTAGCCTCTCACATTCCTGTATTCATTGATGAGTTCTACAAGTTTTTTGATAGAGTTTTTGGGATTTTCAATTGTGTCATCTGCATAAATGGGAGTTTTACCTCCTCCTTTCCAATTTGGGTTCCTTTTATTTCCTTTTCTTGCCCAGTTGATCTGGTTAAGACCTCCAGTACCATGTTAAATAGCAGTGGTGTGAGAGGACAAGCTTGCCTTTTTCCTGAACTAAGAAAAAATGCTTTCAATTTTTCACCATTGATTGTGATGTTGGATGTGGGTTTTTCATGTGTGACCTTTATCATGTTGAGGCATGAACCTTCTATTACAATTTTTATGGAGAGCTTTTATCATAAATGGATGGGATCTTGTCAAAAGCTTTCTCTGCATCTATTGATATGATCATGTGGCTTTTCTCTTGCTCTTGTTGATATGGTATATGACATTGATAGATATATGTATGTTGAACCATCCTTACATCATTGGGATGAATCCTACTTGGTCATGATGGATGATCTTTTTGATGCATTATTGAATTTGGTTTGCTAATATTTTGTTGAGAATTTTTCCATTTATGTTCATTACAGATATTAGCTTGTAATTTTTTTTTTTCTTGGTGACATCTCTATCAGCTTTTGGTGTCAGTGTAATGTTAGACTCATAAAAAGTATTTGGGAAAGTTTCCTGTTCTTCAATGTTTTGGAAGAGTTTGAAAAGAACAGGTGCTAATTCTTCTTTGAAGGTTTGGTAGAACTCACTGGAGAAGCCATCTGGTCCTGGGTTTTCATTTTGGGGGAAGTTCTTGAGTAGTTCTTCAATTTCCTGGCTTGCAATTTTTCTGTTCAGGATTTCCAATTCTCTGGGTTCAGACATGGTAGAATATATTTTTCTAGAAATCTGTCCATTTCCTCAAGGTTGCTCATTTTTGTGGCATTGAGCTGTTCATGGTAGTCCCTTATGTTGTTTTGAATTTCTGTGGTATCTGTTGTAGGTTATCCCCTTCCATTTATGATTCTAATTATGAGAGCTTTCTACCTTTTTTTCTTTGTGAGTCTAGCCAATGGCTTGTCAATTTTGTTTAATTTTTAAAGAACCAACTTTTGGTTTCATTGATCTTCTGGATTGACTTTTTGTTTTCTATTTAATTTGTTTCTGTTCAAATTTTTATTATTTCCTTTCTTCCACTGATCTTTGGCTTTAATTGTTCTTCTTTCTCTAGTTGTTTTGAATTTAGAGTTAAGTTGTTTATTTGCAATTTTTCTTGTTTCTTGAGATAGGCCTGAATTGTGATGAACTTTCCCTTTAGTACTGTTTTTGCTGCATCCCATAGGTTCTAGTAGCTCATGTCTTCATTTCATTTGTCTCTAAGTATTTTCTTTAACCCAAGAGTCTTTCAGGAGCCTATTGTTGAGTTTTGTTTTTTTTTTTTTTTTGATGCTCCTTCATTTGGTGCATATATGTTGATAAGCATTATGTCTTCATGCTGGATTGATCCTTTAATCATTATATGATATCCATCTATGTCTTTTGTTATGCTTTTTAGATGGAGGTCTGTTTTATCTAATATGAGGATAGTTGTTCCTGCACTTTTGTGGTGTCATTCAATGGTAGGATTGTCTTCAAGCCATTGACTTTGAACCTTTGTTTATCTTTTGGAAAAAGGTAGATTTCCTGAATGCAGAAGAAAGTGGTGTTATCCTATTAATCCATTCAGTCACTCTGCATCCTTTGGTGAGTTCAGTCCATTAATATTTTGGGTGATTATTGATATATAACTGCTTAGTGTCATTTTTTAATTTGTCTTTTTATGTTGTTCCAGATGATGATTTTGTCCTCTTTCTCTTTTTATGTTGGATGAGTGTAGCTATGTTTTGACTGATTTTGTCTTTTGTTTTTTTCTTCGCTTTCTCCCTGGGGATGTATTTTGAAGTAACCCTGAATTAGCATTCACAGTTCTATGCTTACTACCTAATTTTTATTTGAAAACATATTAGTCTTCCACTCTAACTATCCACATTTTTGTTCTCTACTCTTCCTCCTCACTTCTAATACTTGCTGACATACTGTTTTCCTGTGAGATTTCTTTTTGCTTTATAGAGCATCTTTTAATATTTTTGCAAAGCTGATTTTGTGGTGAAAAACTCCTTTGACTTTAGCTTGTCAGAAAAAGGTTTTTTTTGTTTGTTTGTTTGTTTTTTAATTTAATCATTCTTTCAGTTCCGAATGATAAACTTGCTGGAGATAGTATCCTAGGTTGAAAATCCTTTTCTTTCAGCACTTTGAATATATTGGATCATTCCCTTCCGTTCTTTAGAGTTTCACTTGAGAAGTTCACTGACAATCTTATGGGGGTTCTTCTGTATATGACACGTTTTTCTCTGACTACTTTGAATAGCCTTTCTTTATCTTGCATCTTTGACATTTTGATGACAATGTGTCTAAGTGTATTTCTGTTTGAGTTTATTTCATTAGCAACTCTTTGAGCTTCACGGATCTGGCAGCTTGCTTTATTCTTCAGATTGGGGAAGTTCTCATCTATTATTTCTTCAAATATGGTTTCTGTCCCCGTTTCTCTCTCTTCCTCTGGGACTCCTAAGATGCGAATGTGGTTCTTTTTGATGTTATCCCAGAGGTCTCAGAAGTCGTCTTCTATTCTTTGAATTTTTTGTATTCCTTTGCTGATTTGCTTGACTGAGTTCTTCTGTCTTATCTTCCAGATCTGATTCTATTGGAAGCTTCATTCATCCTATTGTTGAGCCCCTCTATTGTGTTCTTTAATTCAGCCATTGTGTCTCTTACCTGCTTGATGTCATCTTTTAATTCTTCTCTTTGCATCCTGTCATTCTTGTTTACTGTCTCTACTGATTTCTGGATTCCCATGAGTATGTTAATCACTGTTACTCTAAATTCCTCATCAATTAATTTACATATAACTGCTGTATTCAGATTTCCCCCTAGGTTTTTGATTCAAGCCATCATTTCAGGTATATTTCTCTGTGACCTTGCTTTGTTCGGCATTCTGTTTACATTTCTGAGGGTTCTGTTTCCCTGGCGTTGTGTAGGTTTGACTTGCCCAGGTTTGGCAATCAGGCTGCAGTTTTGGCTCTTCCCACAAGGTGGCGCTAGTGGGTAGTGTTGAGGTTCGGGTCTGCCTTCTCACTGTAATCCAGGGGTTGGGGCATCTGATGGGTGGGATTTCTGGTGGACGGATGTACAGTAGGCAGGATTTCTGCTTGGTAGACCAAAGGCTCTGTTGGTTGTGGGAGGGGTTTGAGCTCTTTGGCTGATTTCCAGTTATGTCTGTGCCCAGCGCAATTTCAAGCTGTGGGCTCCAGCTCAGTTCCTGGTATGCTGGCTCTCCTTTCACCCGCTCCCAAGTTCACCCTCCATGGCTCTGCATCTCAGCCCCACTGGGCCTGCCTCTCGATGCCTCTGCAGCTGGTCCGAAATCACTAGCCTCCACCCTACCATGCTTCCAGAGATTCCCAAGCTCTGTCCCAAATCCAAATCAGTGGTTTAGCTCAGAACGTGTTGGGTGGGTGCCCTTATACACCGTTGGTTGTCAGCTGTTCTGTCTCCAGCTGAAGTGCTGGTTGTTTCTTGGTGCTTGTCTCAGGAATATAGGTGATTTTTTTTGTTTTTTTTCTGTGTCTGTGGGGAGTGACCTGAAAGTGTGTCCTACTGAGTTATCATCTGGAAGTAGATCCTTTCAGGAAGGGAATTTTTTACAGACTTACAAAGACAGCTAAATTGTCAACACATAATAACTAAACTTACATCATCACGAAAATGCATATAGCTTACTCTGCAATTGAAGTATAAGCATACACAGTTATGCTAAAATATTTTCTTTAAACTTCATTAGCTATACAAGTATATTTTCATCACATTATTTTTATGACAAAGTAGGTGTTTAGGGGCGTCCTTATGTACTCACATATAAGAGAAGCAACGAAGTAAAGATCACTTTGTTTTTCTCTTCAATTGGAGTCATCTTTCTGTAATACAATTTTGTGGGAAATTTTAAATACCATCAGAAACTATTTTAAACTATTATTAATTTCACCTAAGAGTTTTCAAATTTTATTATTAAAATACATAATATATTTAACATGATACAAATTTCAAGAGATTTTAAAAGTTTTGATCTTACCTCTCTGTCCCAGACTTTATTTTCAATGATGTTTCTATTGCAAATAATCTTGAATTTTAGTGTCGTCTTTAGAAGTAAGAGAAGGCAGGCATGCTTAGATCAATATAAAAGATTTGGGTTTCTGAAACTCAGGGTTCCTAAAGCTCGGAAGTCCTGTCATTTAACAGCAACTATCACATATACAAGTATGTGCCTAGTCTTTTTGTAACATCTTCCTCAGACTTGGTGGAAAAACAAACTGACAATGAATGTATTGCTCGCTCTGCTTTCAAATGCAAAATTCCTTATCCTTGACCTAAGAGTTCAAAGTTTTCTGCCACCATTGATGAAATTGGGAACAGTTTATTTGTTAACTTGTAAGGTAAAATTTCAGAACTTCATAGTTCTTGACAATTCTGCAATGTAAGACAGAATACAAACAGACATGGCTTTCTGAACAAGGAAAGTTGAGAGCGTTGATGCTAGGTTCAGCTATACAAGAAGACTTCCCATGATCTCTTCATGAATTCTCCTACCAATTTGTGGATTAGGAAATTGAGGTGTATGTGTTATCTGAGCAGTAAGAGGTAGGATTGAAACACTGCCCCAAGGATATCTTGTTAGTTTTTTTCTTTGGGCTCAAAGAGGAAGAAATAGCTTCATGATAATGACTCAGCATGTTCTATTGTCCCAGCTAAAATGCAAAATGATTAAGGATGATGAGTCCCCAAAGCTGATATAAATGGTGTCAGCAATAAGCAACTTGATAGCAAACGTAGAGATCTGAGTAAGACAAATATGCAATCATTGTATTGAACCAACAGTAAGCAGCCCTTCAAAACTCCGAAAACCAAATTAATGAGACTCATCTATGAGGGCAAAACTGCTTTATTCTAAATAACTCCTAATCCCTCCCTCTCCATATAATTTAACTCAACTACTTTAAAGAGAATGATTATTAGGTGCAAGGTTGAGGTCTACTTGTCTCCAATGAGGACTGAATACCATACACCTCCATTTATGTATGCCTGGAAACATTGAAGAGAGGAGAGACTTAGACTTTATGACTCTGTTGGAAATAGTTTTTATCCTACCTGGTGCCATGAGGGGATTAGAGGTATTAATTTGTTTAAATTCACAGTGGAGAAGAGAAGATGATATGACCTTACGGTTAGAGCTATTTTGATCAATTTAATTTACTGTTGCTGCTGTTACTGTACTGAAAAATCCCAAACTTAAAAACAATGATATAATGTTAATATAAACATTCAGTATATCATATAAAGATATTTGCTATATTAATGACTCAGTTAAATATACACATTCATTGAATGTCTTCCGAGTTCCTATAAAACACACATAGCACTTACTTGGGGTAATAAGAGCATGATGTATGTCTTAATTCTGTCACCCAGCAGGCATTTGGCAGTTAATTTGTTGAATGGTATTGAAGTGAGGTGAAGCAGATTTTATTATAAACTTCTTATATAATAGACTTCACAATGTATTGAACAAGAGAGAACTGCTAGAAATTACACATACTTCTATCATCTGAATATATGTTGAAGTTCTCTGGAAGGAAAACTCAAATATCAATAGATATTTGATTTTAAGGATAGATAATAAAGAGAAGATAGAGACGTTCTGGGAGGGCATTTGTGAATTTTGGTAGTGAAATTTCAGAGTGGGAAGGAAATATAAATGATCTCACCTCTACTTACAAGAATTTAATATAAATGTTTTACCTAGAATTAGCCTGAAATGCATCCTATGATCTGAAAATCACTTGATTTAGGGTATGTATGAGTACACATTTGAATAATAAAGATAATGGACTCAGAGTACTTCAATTTTCATAACACTCAGGCAGTTTATATGAAACAATCTGGAGAAAGTGGAATTTTTACAAGTGAACATTTGAATACTGGCTTTTCCCTAAAATACATGATTCATAAGAAGTAGAATTTTCACAAAATGCATATAAAAGGTGGGATGAAAAGTTAAAGTAATTGATGGGATATAGCACAATTTTTAAATGCATATCATGTATCCACTAGATGGTACATAATTTGCAGTAATTATTTTCTCCCTTCCATTTATTGAGTTATCTTAGTCACAGATATTTTGAATCAGTCAAGATAATAGAAAACTTGCTCTACATATTATTTAAGTAATATAATCAAAATATATTTTTTCCCTACATTTCTATAGTATCTAGGGATAGAACTGAAGACTTTGCTTCATTTGTCTATTGAGGTGTCATAAATTATTACATATACAATTCTGACAAAATTAGAATTCCTTCTAGAACTATTACAATTTTAAAGAGTTTTTTGTTATTATGAAGTGTCAAGTCTTATGACTAAAACTTTTCTAATTCAGTTAGTTTGCTTTTAGGAAAAAAAAGTCTCCTTCAGACACTATCCGAATTGGCATTGGCTACAATCAGAAGGTAATTAGTCTGCATAAGTTTAATAATGAAATCATACTTCTCCAATGGCTAGACTCAACCTTGGGAAAGGGTTTAGGTCAGTTCTTAATTTAACCAGAGTGGAGAGTGGTTAGCTTATCCCTAGTGTTTTAGAACATTAGTATGCTTCCAAAGTTAAAAGTTGGGTTTATTAATTGAGAATAGCTTTAAAAGAGGTAATGTTATTCAGTTCAATGTGAACTTTACAGGTTTCTGCTAATCTTAAAGCCCACTGGGATCTTCTTACAGTATAAATGAATTTTCTAGTCATGCTTCATTGACTAAACACTATAAAAATTAAAGATTTACTTAATTAAGACTATAGCATAAGATACATTAATTAATAAGCAATAAAAATTAGTTTAACTTCTAATGTTTTTTGCTTGGGACAAGGATGTTCAAGTTGTGAGAACTTTTTTAAATTGAAAAAATAAGTAGAGCTAATAAATTTAAGATATTTTTTTTCAAAAATAACATCCAATATTTGATTGACAGGTATAAAATCTCCTTAAAGATTTAAGTGTATACTTCTATTATCTTCTCAAAATATTTATACACACATATATATATATATTTGGGATCTGATCTTTATTTTTTAATCTCACATTCAATAGATGGCAACTTGGTATTTATTACGAATCAAATTGTTTAATGTGAAGTATAAGAACTTAGGAATTATTATATAAATTCAAATGATGTTCTACATAATCAATAAGTTCTCATTATCTTAATCATATCATCAAACAAACCATCCCATTTATTCAACCAGAATATATATATATATATATATATATATATGTATGTATATATATATGTATATATGTTTCCCTTGGAAATAATAACACAATTATTTTAACAATATTTAATTCAATGTTTCTTGAGGGCAAGAGTCATCATATTTATCATGTATAATGTTGGTCCCCCAGTACACAGTACAATATATGAAAAAAATATTAATGTTTAATAATTATTTGGTCAGTTAAGTTAAAAACAGAAATAGTAGCAGCCAGGCAGAGGACATAGGGACACTTAGTGTTTCTAATGCAACTCTCTTCTGAGAACAGAATGTTATTACTGATATTTATGGATTCTTATTTCAAAACTTTGGGCTATCATACACACTGATATATACACACATAGATAATAAATCAAATTTAAGCATTTCCTCAGATCATGTCTTTGGGAGCCCCATTCTTGAATTGTAACATCTGAATTTGATTTAATTAGTGTTAAGACATTGTTTAACAAATAAATTTATTGTTGCTAATATTACACCATTTTTATTCAGTCTAGAAAAAGAGCATCTGAATTGAACATTTTCTAGAGTATGAAGATAGTGCTGTGGATTCTTGATCATAGTTCAGGAAGGAGTTCAGCAGAGGCTCAGGTTGACAACACATGGAACATTTATTAAAGGGAAAGACGCAAGAACAATAGAGAGAGTCCCTATGGGCAGTAAAGCTGCAACAATTGTAAGCTACGGTATTGTTTTATACACCCTAAAGGGGGAATCGTTCAGGCATGTATCATAATAGTTTTTCCTACCTTTCTGTTAAGGGGAGGTGGACATACATTCCATAATAGTTTGTTTGTTTTTTTCCCTTCTACTCTGCTTAGTTATTACAATTTTCTTTATATTCTTATGATTAGAGGTTCGCTAACATATTCTGTCTCCCCATCTTCCCTCCTGTACCTGCCTCTTCTTTTTTTTCTCTGTGCTAGCTGTCTCTCAAGACTAGTATTAATTTATTAAAATCAGAATGTTCTAAATCATTTTCTTTGAAGACTTATACTAAAGACTGCTAATCACATTCTCAAACACTAATTGAAATGATAGAACTACTGAATTTCTTTGGATAACTCACCAATTTTATAATTTAAAATCTTACCTTCATCATTTGCAATTAATTTAAATTTTCATTTCACTTCTTGTTATATTATATTATATCTAATCAATATCAACAAAATTCATTTAGAGATAAGTTGAACTTCTTACACTTTAGTCTAATTGTTTTGCTACAATATATGAAGGTTGTATCAGTAATCTGATTCTCATTTGGCATTTAAGTATACGAGATCAAATAACTTTATTTTTTGATCATAAAGTCTTCACTTTGTACGTGAAATAGATCTATGTAAGTCTTCATTTCTAGAAAGTTTCGTCTCTTTTTTCTCCTGGTTGACTTTATTCCCTTCGATTCCCTATCATGATTTTAATCTTAAACAACTTATTATTTTTTGAAGTTTGTTTTCTAAGATGTGATAAAATAACCATCCTTGGATAATTATGCAATGTGATAGAGGTGTTAATTATTGCTACAATGACAATCGAAGTTCAATATGTAAGTATATTAAATTAACATGTTGTACACCCTAAATTTACACAATGTTATATGTCAAATTTATTTTAATAAAAAGTGAAAGAAATGTTCTCTGATGTAATTGAATAACATTTCTGTTGTTTTTCTTTTCCATAGGCAATATTTTGTTCCCTTTTACTCTCATGAGTCTGTCATAATTGATAAAATAGTGCATAGTGTCTTCCTCTGAAAATACTCATTTTATCAAACTTAATGAGTACACTTTAGTATTTTAGATAGAAAGGAGAGCTTCAATGGGCAAACATGCCCATTGCTAATTCCTGTGGCTGGCAGAAGGCTCATTAGGTGTCCCCAGGCATTCCTGAAATTTGTATCTCTAGGTATAATCTGAAAACAAAGGAAGAGAACATTAAGGAAATAGGACAGTCATTTTAATCAACCAACAAATAGCTCTTGAGCATCTTCTTTGTGCCTGTCAATATTCTAGATTATAGGGATACATCAGTGAACAAAATCAACTCAACCTTCATGGAGCAATTTCTTTGTGCTGTGCTGACTGATAGAACTTTCTGTGTTAATAGACATTCATTATATCTGTACTTACATGGAGTAGCTAAATATGCTAAATATGCTAAATGTAAGGACTGAATTTCTAATTTTAGTCCATTTTAAGAAATTTAAATCGCCACATGTGGCTGGTTGATCCCATAATGTTTATATGCATGCTTTCAGGAATGAGGTGGGGAGTCAGGAAGCATTTTTATATTAATAAGGAATTGAATGTACAAGAAAGGAAGAGGTCAGAAGAGACCTTTTCCTTCTGATGTCTTAGCTCTTTTAAAGACTGGTTGTACAGAATCTGAAAGCTACAAGATATACGAGTCCCTGAAATACATAATTAAGCTGCAAAATGGTCTTTTTTACTGATAGGCAATCATGTTGATGTCACAATTAACGCCTGAACTCCAGTTAATGTCCACATAGGGAAGAATAATTACAAAAAAGCCATTAATTAGGCTCTATTTACTGTTCCTTTGTCAAAACTAATTGCCTGGTGTGATGCTCTCCCTTGATTAAAGGGTTTATAAAAGGCAAGACCAAATCTAGAAAGGCTACTCTGTTTCCCAGGAAAAGACTGGTAACAGTTAACAATTCTTATCTTGTGCTTTGCCCATCCAGGCCAGACCTGAATGCTATGTTAGAATAGTTAATTGAGTTTTGGGCATTAGATGATCTTCCACTTTTTCTATAAAGATGTAACCCTTTTCAGAAATAGAATCTGCTGTTATGTAAATACTATTTTCATTTTGGAAATTTCAGCCAGTTTGTAATACAGATGTGTTATTTTGCAAAACATAATGTTCTCTTTGGTGTAGATTGCTATATTTTCCCTACACTAACAACCATATCCACCCTAATTCAACACCTTGATTTTTGGTTGGTTGGTTTGCTTTCTGTAGAATCCAGAATGCACCTATTTCCTTGGGCCTTAAGATGTAGGTAGGGCATTTAAACAGAACTACTACTCTGCAGCCAACCTGTAGGATTTCCCAATCTCTCTAGTTATAATAATTTTAACATTCCTCAGAGAGTTCAAAGTTTGCCCATTCCCACATTTAGCGCTTTAAACAAACCCCTCTTGCATTACAGCATTTTCAATGCTTAATTTGTACCATGTAGCAATTTGAATTGGGGCAGATACCAAAGCCAGAACATTTTCCCAATCTAATCATTCAATAAAAACTCATTGACTGAGTGAATGAACAAATGAATCCCACAGGGAATAAAAGCACCATCGAATCTTTCACATTTTGTATTTCAGTGACAAAATCCAAAATGTAAGTAGTCAATTCATTAATTGTGTTGCCATAACATATTCTATGCCCAGCAATAGAAAAATAAACAGAAGCCTATTTCAAAAATTTAACATGTCCTTTCCCTTAGAGTGGCAAGTTCTGTTATTCAAAATGTATTTTAACTATTTACTGCTTAACTGTTGTTTATAATAAAGGAAGTGGAAAAATATGTAAGATTACTTGGCAGGGGGAGGTCATAACTCACCTTTGAAAATAATTTACTAAAACATTACCCATCACTCCACTGTCCTGTGGCAAAAAACAAACAAAAAACATCATATATAATAAATATATACATAAACATGTATCTATACACATGCATATATAGATATAAAGTTCTTGCTGTATTGTACTTCTAAAAGAGAAACCAAAATGAGTTTGAAGAGATTTTTCTACACTCCATCCACTTTAAAAAGAATAAATAATTTCAGAATTTCCAAAAGTCACCACCACAGAATTAGATATGTAAAGAATTGGTTGGAGGCAGCCTGGGGAGAGTAAGCCCTCTGAGTGAAAGCTGAGGTGAATCTTGAATGTATAGCAATGGGAGGCTGTCAGCTAACTGTATTCCACAGCAGGGTTTCTGTGTTAAGGAGGCCTGAGCAAGGCCCTCCCACAGCTGCTGCAAACTTCAGCCTCCCTAACAAGATGAAGGATGGAACTGCCATCCTAAAGGGTTTCCACTTAACAGATTTCAGTAACTATCTTATAAAATCCCTTTATAACTGCTTTTGATTAAAGAGATTTAAGAGACATTACAAAAGGTAGCATGTCCTCCTTGTTCGCAAAATGGGCTTAGCAAATATATCTTAAAATAAAACAATTATAAAAGATTTTAGAGGACAATCAGTAACCTCTGAATATGAACACAATGGTAGGTGATTTTAGGCAAAATGTTTTTACCTTTGAAATTAAGCTAATAATTCTGTGGCTATATAGGAAATGTTTATATTTTTCTCGATGCATATGGTAATATAAAAAATCAGCAAAAAGCAATGTAACAAAATAAGTTAAAATGCTAATTGCTGATAAATATAATGCAAGTACATTTAGTATTTTCTCTACTGTAATGTACATTTGCATATTTTTCCAGAATTAAAAAGATTTAAGCAAAATACTGATATAACACTGGTTGCCTGTAGGTTTCAGATATATAGCAATATAATTTGACATCTGTTTTATATACTACATTATTATTGCCACCAAAATTTAATTTATATGGAGTCTTCATAGGAAAGGTTTTAAACAAAAATAGGAGACAATATCTTTCATAAATACAACCAAAATAATTAAATAATGAAAAAAATTATCATTCTTTATTCCTAGTAAACTTAGAATAAAGGTATTAGTGATGACTAAAGATATTAGATATTACTTTATCTGTTGATGCAAATTATTATATTTTTTTGACAGAAACTCATTTGATAAGACCATTTTCAGAATCACATGTCCAATTACAATAATATATATCTAGTAAGTTTGACTCAGATATTAGGGGATTAATATCCCTGACCTTTATATATATATATATATATATATATACATATGTGAACATTGTGAAGATGATTTTAAAATAGTAATGTTTTGTTTGAATTCGAGATTATTTAAGAAATTGAAAAAAGTTTGGAATGCGAATGGAGAAAAGACTGTAATGTCTTCTCTCAACTCATGCCATACTTCTCATTTTCTCTGACTAGATCTTTAGTTTCATCATTGTTCTTCTTGTAAAAAAACATTTATGAAGTTTATCTAGAATATAAAATTTACAATATATTAAGTAGTGAAAGAATCACTTTGGTACATTTATATATTAAACAAACAAAGCACTAACTGAAAATCATGCCATTTTTTGCCAAAAAGCTTATGCTATAGTTCAAAATATGACTTCAAATAAAGAGGTTAAACTGTGAACAATATTTTAACATCATCATTTGATTTATTCAAATCGATACTTTCAATAAGAAATCTGAATTCATATGCACAACATGAATCATTGAAAAATGATGATCTATTGAGGAAAACACAAAAGTGTGTGAGATTCTACATGGAAATTCATTTAGTCAATAATTTTAAAATGCTTTAATTCTTTTTTGTTTTAGAGGTAGCTTACATGTATGAAAGGAAAGATGTGTGGTTCATGTACCTCATTCAACATGATGAAACTAAATTATCAATTCAGAATCTAATATGACTTGAATTGTTCTCTTCCAGGTCATAATTTTTCAAGTATATTAATTTGTACATTATCTTCTGTGTATGAGGGTATGATCTAAGCCATCCTCCTAATTTCAAGCTCCTCCTCTTCTACTATACTCTTTTCTAACCAAGTTTATCTCCCTTTTTCAGAGATTTTTTGTCTTTTCTGTGTCCATATTCTAGGTTATTAAAAGCCTTCTGCATTAGCGTAATGCTTATTGCAACCTTGAACAAAGAAGCTATGGAAGCCAAGGAGACTGAAGTCAAAGACAAGCAATGAGACCTCCAAGGAATTCCGCTAGATTCAGGGGAAGGAGGAATAACTAAAGATAACAGATCAATACATCACAGGGCTTTTAGGCACTACCTCCAGGAAAGTCAAGTAGACCCAGAATAGTGATGAAATCTGTACCAATTCTGTGGTGTTCCGGCAAGTCAAAACTCTTAACTATTTCTTTTTTAAAAACCTCTTTACAAAGATGGTCCCGATGCTCGGTCTCAGGAAGCGTCAGAAAGGGGAAAATTTGTATACTGTATTCCGCAATACAGTCTACTTACTGTTCTTCCACACTTTACCGCATATTATTCCCACTATGCTTGTTCTCCGATTTCTAATTTCAGCTTCTCCATTCTTTCATCATTAGTGAACCCCTTGGAGAATTTACTTCTGTGCTCAGCAGTCTGATGATGTATTTTCTTGCCACCCTTGTGTCCTTTATGGGTCTTTCCAATTGTTTTACATTTTTATTTCTCCATTTAAACCACTAAAGAAAATACAACTGTGTAACAAATACCACTTAACAGTCACGGTCTCCAACAACACACATGCCTTCATTACCAACAAGCAACACTTTGTAGGCTATTGTCTATCCCCATCATCACAGCAGCTATTTTACACCTGCACTTCTCTCCTTAATCCTCCCCATCTATTGTCCTCCATCAGGTGACCATGTTTATTTTTTAAAGAGGACATGTACAGAACTCTTAGCCATTGGCTTTCACTGTAATTTAAAAGAATGTATAGTCATCCATAAAGCAGATGTTCTCTCCCCCTGTATAGATTAGGAAATTAACATTCTCCATCGGCAGACTCTGTATTAAAATGCAGATCTATTTCAAAATCCATATTCTTATTACTACACCAGTATACTTCTCCAAAAATATCTATTGAGCATCTACTTTGTTTAGGTTCTGATGCTGGCATATGTCATGCTTTATTTTAGCTAATCTTTACAACAAAACTGCAAGAGATCTTATCTCATTAGCATATGAGGAAGAAAGAATTCCAGAATGTATCAGGACCCCATCTTATAAACAGTTTATCTGTTGAAAAGGTGGCTCCAATCAAGTTTTTGTCCTCTTTAGCTGTCATCTCTTAGCAAATCCTTAACAGAAAGGTTAGGAACATAAAAGTTCTTGATCAGGAACTTCCCACTAGTGACTTCATGTTTTCCCAATAAAATTCTCTTTTTGGATATTGCAAAGGCAGGTAACACAGCTTATAAACTTCCCAACTCCCAGAAGCAGGCATGTGCTGATGACTCTTCTACATCAGTATGTTATGTAGATTTGCAATAAACTTCCATAATAAATTTAAAAAATAAATCCAAGGAGAAGTTCTATAAGATGGGGTGATTTCTGCCACACCCCAGCATTCACAGAGTAGAGTTGCAGTATCATAAAAGGTTCAGACAACTAATATTTTCTATGAAATTTGGGAAATCTGTCTCTAGGAGCTAAGGATGAGTTATATCAGGTTGTGCAGCAAAGAGCACTTGAATACTTCCAGAAGATAAAATGACTTTTTTTTTAAAAGTAAGACAGAACGTGTTATGTATTGGGAATGGCACATAATTTATTATTCTTGAATTATAAGGTTTGTTGAAGAGAGTTCTAGGAAATTAACCCAGACAGGTGGCAAAAACTCACTAATGGAAGACTTTGCTTTTATGTAGAAAATCCTCCATTTTAAGTTATATATGAGAAAATACAACAAATAAATTTAAGCAGAAACTTACATAATTTAAATTTGAATTTAAAAACATGATCTTAACTCAGTTGCAAGGGATGAATAGTCAGGAGTTAATTTAGAATCTGTGAAGAAGGAATTATCCAGCATTCAACTGAACAAAACCTGAAAGAATATGATATATCTCATTTATCTTTGTATAATGTTCCTTTTTAGAAATAAATATATGAATATATGATTGTGAGTCTCAATAGGAGAAATAATCACAACAAAACTACGCATTGGCTGTCATTAATTTTTTCACTGGCTTGTTCGGTGACAATTTTCAAAGAAATCTAACACTGGAATTTAGTCTTTATCTGCAGCATATTATTAACAAGTCTCTGTTTCATTTTCCTGAGAGACATCTAGCAAAGTCATCAGAGACTGGATTAAGAATTAATGATATATTTTCTATCTATTCTAAAAGAATTCAACTCGTAATTTCTCTTCGAAGTTTTATTTTATAAATATAATTGATAAAGCACCACTTTATAATTAAAAATGGTTTCTAAGGCATATTTTGCCTTTAATTTTTGCCTTTTTAGTAATGACTTTAGTTACCTATTTAATTGGTTTTATATCTCTTAATTCCACAGCATATGGCAATACTCAAAATCAGGAAAAGTATAAATTAACCTTAACATTGAAGTCGAAATTGGCATGGGAGAAAAGGAAGACTTATATGATGGGAATAGTCATAGTATGTCCATACGTAAGACTGAAAGGCCAACATAGTTGCTATCATTGATCCAGACCAGATTTTAATTAACACCTTGTTGATCAACCCAAAATGACAATATTACCAGTTACAGAGATGCTCATTGTCCATAAAACACATCCCAGCTTCTTAGAAAGGCAAAGATTTTTTGCTTTGCTTTTTTTCTAGCATAAAGTTTAAAAATAATTTTTGAAATTCAACTGGTTAAAAATTGGTCATTTATGGTTTTTGATAAATAACTATGAATTCATTTTCAGCTCATAACTTCAAAAGTGGTACCCAGGGAACATCAACACTTCTGAAAGTAAATTTACATGTTAGAGGAAAAAAATTCAGTCTATAACAGTTATATAACTTTTTAATTTACAAGGCAAAGTAAAGATCATAAGTTTTACTTAGACCAAAAGCATATACTTAGTAAGGCAAATTTCATTCGGTAGCATATTGTATCTGTTGCTAGATTAACCCATACAATCTTTAAAATGTTTTACTGTAAAATATATTATTTTGTCAAGTTAACACTATTAGGTTATTGTATAAAAAAAACTAAAAACTCAATAATGTTGATAAGGCATTTGTTAATATTAAAAAGAAAATCTACACACTAGGAAAAGGCATAAAAAGACAAAGACTGGTTCAGATGAGTGTGAATGAGAGTGACAGTTTTATGTATTTTCTCCATACAAGTGATCTCTTTTTAACCTCGCATTAAAATAATAATATTTCTAAAAGAAAAGCAACAAAAATCACAAAATAATAGTATTGGTAGCAATAAATGTTAAAGATTCAGATAAAGGAAAGTCAGTAAGAAGAACTTCATAATTAGATCTTATATATATGCATATATGTACACACACATATGGATGCATATACTTGTATGTGTATATATATGCATATTTAGATGATGGATAAATTTAGAAGAGGATTCTGGTGGATAGCAGTTTGAGTCTTAAATGTTAGCATCCCTATGGTTCCAGTTCCAAATCAAGCCTCTTCTGAGCCAAGCTAAGTCTATACCTGGATGGTAGCTGGTTTAAAAAACGTATGAGTGAAGCTTAAAGGTTCTGTTTGTATCCTGAAAGAGAGATGTATTACTGAACTCCCTTCTGAACTGGAAGACACATTGACAAACATTGTCAGTGAACCCCGAGGAGGGCTGAGATCACATATTTGTAGTATGTTTGGAGAAAAACTACTTTGCGGATTTTCACCTGTCACCAGGGTCTCTGGAACGTAACTCCCGCCATAGGACAGTGTTTACTGTATACATGTACCACAAAATCCCACAATATAGCAAAAATTCTGTGATACAAAATTGGGTATATGTTATCTAAAAATCTACGATACAGTGAAGCCACAATAAGTGAACCGCGATATAGAGAGGGATGACTATAAGAAATAATGAGAAAGTAACTTAAAAGTCATTCTTTAAATAGTGATTTCTCAGAGAAATTATAAAAACTTTCAAGAAATCAGAAATAGTGACTTTATTTAAACTCTTATAGAGAACAGAATATAATTTAGAGAATCCTAAAAATTATATTAAGTTTACTTGTTTAATAGAAAAATTTGAAAACATATGTATAGATTAATAAAATAGACCACACTAACATGAATATAGGTGGTAATTTTCTAAATAAAATAGTAACAAATGTAGTTCAGACATGTTATATAATGATGGGACTAAATTATGACACCCCAATTTTCTCAGAATTGTTCATCTGTATGTGTCTCACTCTGAAGTGAAAAACTAAAGACTGTTGAGGATAGCCCCAGAGGCAAAGGAGATGCTCCTGTTCTCCTAAAACTACAGTCCTCCCCTTAATCAAAGAGCTGCCTGCCACTCCCAGAGCCTCCATCCTTCTCCTAATCAAGAAATTAACTCGTCTCCATTCTCTGGAAGTATGTAGAAAGGGGAGTTATTTATCTATACTTGTAGAGTAAGACTAATTTCTCCCTAGTACATGGAGATCTTCTGCTCTCTGCTGAGATTTCCTTGCCTCATTTCAGATATAATGTGTGTGTGTCCTAGTAATCTCAAACCTTACTCTAATGTATATTCTCCATAGCTATATTATCATTAAAGCTTACTAATCCTACCTATTGTTAATTTGTTCATTTGTCCAGCCTGTGAAAGACCACAGAGAAATGGAAATAACTTTTCCTTTGGCTCCCACAATTGCACAAAACTGTTATATTAAAACTAACACATATTTATTATTAGAATGAAGAAATGATTCAATATATATAAATATATATAAATATATATGATAAATATATCAATGTAATCTTTATCAGTAATAGTTTAAAATCATAGATTCATATAAATGGATTATTAAGTCAATTGATACATATCCATAGCTATCAATTTTTATAAAATTACATGTAATCTATATATAATAAAGATTATAAATAGTAGAAGTAAAACTATCTAAATATAACTAAGAAAAGTTACCAAAGCAGTACCAGTTAGGACTTCCTCGTCCAGCCACGATAGAAAACAGAGACTAATTTTATATACTTAATAATTAAAAAAACTAGAATGCAATACATGAAAAAATAATTATTTTCAGATATTGGATAAGAGGGAGTAAATGGCAGCATTCCCAAGAGAAGTAAAATAAATTGCATGAGTTCTACAATTATCCTGTTTACAGAATAGAGAAAGCTGGGACCCGATGTCCAAGGTCCAGCAATCTCAGTGAGTTGAGAGAAAGTGCTCAAGTTTAAGGAGTCCAGGAAGCTGGGGTTTGTGGATTGAAGTATTGAAAAGTTGAGAACTACACAGAGAAATATACAAATCTGCAAAACAATCATATTGACTCATTTGTCTTTCATTGATTTGTACATACATGGGAAGTAACTACCCCAAAGTGAGAAAAGCTCTTGATAGGAATTACCAAACTATTCCCACAGGTTACATAGGGTTTATGTTCCAACTCAGAGGATTAGACCTATTCATAAATAGAATTCAAGGAAAATCTCAAGAAAGATATTACCCTAACAATGAGTCCAATTAGCTCTATACTAAATGCTGCCCTGAACCTTCCCTAGTATAGTTGAAAAGCAAACCTTGATATGCAGATAATATAAAAATACACTTTCGTAATTTATGTGTTCCAGAACAGAGCCCAACAATATTTAAAGAAATAAAACAAAATCAAGAAACAATTGAATATAATTTAAAATGTCTGGCTTTTATTAAAAATAATGAGACATGCACAAAAGAGGTAAAATACAACTCATAACTTAGATAAAACCAGTTAATAGATGGAAACTGAGAAATGAGAAATGACAATGATAATAAAGTTTTCAGGTAAGGATAATAAAACAGTCTACAAAAACTCTATCATATATTCAATAAAATTGATAATGATGAGGAGATAAATTGAAGAGATACATTTCTGAAAGAAGAAATAAAAAATGTTGTGATTTAACAAATCAAATTTGAACAATTTATTTCAAGAAGGAAGGGCAGTGGGCAATGACAACAATTGAAAAATACCTTATAGAATTTTTTAAACTAAATTAATATTATTAATATAGGAACTGCCATAAACTCCAAGGAGAAGAAAGGTAAAGGGAACCACATCACAGCACATGATAATCAAATTGATGCAAAGTATGATAAAGAAATATAATTTTAAAGACGGGAAAAAAATAAGAAACCATGATAAGAATGGTGCCAGACTTTTGTCAGAACTATGTGGGTCAGAGAACAACAGAGTAACACCTTTAAAGGCATTAAAAAGGCTTAAAAGTTGTTTAAAACCTAGAATTCTATACTCAACAAAAATAAACTTAAAAAAATAAAACAAGACGAGGATTTATTCAGACAAATGCAACAAAATAATTGATATTTTTAATTAACTCAATATTTTTATGTTTTCAACTTAATAGGATATGAAAAGACATGGTCTAGATAAATTTGCAGCAGGATACAAGACTAGGAAGTGATAAAGAATGACTCAAATAGAATGTTATTCTAACAGTAGAAAGGAAACACAAAATTTTATATTTAAAATTCAGATATGAGACAATAAATTACTAAAATAATGTTACAGAGATTTGATACATTACAATGGGTGAAATGATTTTAAAACTTTTCCAATTTGAGTTTTAAAACTACATGATGTGAAAATATTAAAAATTATTACAACATGTTTGAGAATATTCGTGAGAAAAGCAACCCCATTCAAAGTTGAACAAACTAAGGACCTCCTTTCATTATACAGTATTTCTCACAAATTTAAAGTTTCTAAGAAGCTATCATCTATTTCAAATGTCCTCTTCAACCAAACAACTTATTGTTCCTTTTACTTAATCATAGCCTTCCTTCCTATGAATCTCTATTCAAGATATATTTTTTTCACACTCTTCCTTCTCAGCCACTCATGACTGTAATTGCTGTCATTCCAGTAATAGATGACTACATGCTGAAACTGATGGCTTCCTTATTTATATTTTAAATTTTGAAGATTGCATGGATTTATGATTTTTATTAGCCTAGACACTATTTTTTAAATGAATTGGAGAAAAGTAAAAATGAAAACAAAAAAGATTTATTTAAACTAGATGGAATTACTGTTGTCATTATTTTCTAATCTTATATTTAGGATTCTAGAGAGAATATAATAAGAAAAAAGACACAACTAAAATAAGCATTAGAAAATGAGAGACAAACAAATATACTTTTTTATGGTATAGTTGAATATATGGAAAAATTGAGAGAAAAGGATTTGGTAAAGCAACCGGATGTGAGTACAATATATAGAATTCAATTACTTTTTCTATCTCTACAATAATCAACAATAACAAAAATAGAAAAAAGAAGGAATTAATTTCAAGGTTAAAATGCTGCAAAATCTATGGAGGAAAATTAGAACATAACTTGCCTGACCTATAACAAAGAAGAGTGTGACGTCATCATAAAGACAGTAAGAAAGTCTGAACAGATAGAAAGACTTCTCATGACATTGCTTGGAAAGATTATTCAAAAACTCAGTTTCATTAAAATTCATCTAGAATTCTAATTAAATTGTATATTTCATTTTGGAATCACATAAAATACTCAAAATTCATTTAGCAAATAAACTCCTTATAATAGCAAAGAAACTTATTAGTAAATTAAAGCAAGAGCTTGACTTTTCGTATATTAAAATAATAAAACACTAGAACCAAACCATATAGAATTATTATTAAAAAGAGGGAAATAGGACATAAGAGAAAATGTGTGGGTTTATCTGTATCAATCACAGAATTCCAGCTAAATTAAAAAAGAAGGTTTCTTAATAATTAGCTTGGTGAAGTCCTCTTATTTCTGCTAAAAAGTAAAGATGAAATAGGTTAGCAACATGAATGTGAAAATCTTTGTAGGTGTGCCCTGGTGGAGTAGCAGTTAGATGAAGTGCACATACATTCCAAGGTTCCAGGTTCACATCCTGGGGCCAGCAGAAATAACCAAGATGAACAATTCAATAAAATAAATAAAATACTTTAAAAAATAAAATTATGGTAGCAAATATTAAAAATCTAGAAGACTGCTTATAATATTTAGAAATGGTTATAAATAATAATCCAATATAAATAAAAAATAAGTCAATCTTGACTATAGCTTTTAGACATTTCAATGCTATTAGTAAATAAAAAAATTACACCTTTGGAGGGAAAATTACAATTGAAATGATTAATACAGGTTCATAAAATTATAGACAGGAAATTTAAAGAAAATCAAATTTAAAACTGTACAAGATAAATGCTATCAGAGGTTCAAACTTATCAGTAAACTAGAGAATAAAATTACAATAAAATTGAGTAATATTTTATATCAATTTTCTAGGAAAATAAAAACAGTGATAACATTTTATTGGTAGGAATATTGGGGAAGAGTTTTATCTTAAATTTTTCATAGAAATAGTAAATTGTGCAACCCTCCTTGAAAAGCAGTGTGACAATATCAAAATTTAAAAACACAAATACCAATCAATCCAGCAATAGTAATAATAATAAATAACAGCAATTAACTTTTACATGAAGCTTATTCTGTGTCACTATTCCAAGCGTTTTGTGCAATAGTTTATTTACTCCTCACAGCAATTCTCTGATGGCTTTGCTGCTATTATTCCATTTTACAGACAGGAGACTTAAGATAAAGAAATTATAAACAACTTGTCTGAGAAAAATGCTGGAGCTGGTTGAATGCAGTCAGCCTACTTTCAGATTTGTGCTTTTGACAACTTTAGATTTTTGCCTATAGCTTACTTGTGGGAATCCAGTCAGCTAAAGGAAAATGAATACTAGTAAACTACTATATAAAGATAGAAATGATGTGATGAGAAAAAATATATTGGAGAATAATCAAAGTCCAGAACAAAGAAGATAAAATGAATGCTCATTAATTAGAGAAAGTTGAAAAATACAAATTGTATTTAGAAGATGAAATACTATAAAGCCATTCATTATAATTTAGAGCAATAATTGCTTCCTTGGAAGGATTTTTACAACATGTTAACATGGGGAGAAAGAAGACACAGAGGCTATATCTATTATGATCCCATTATTGTAGAAGATAATAATAAGGAAACATACATATGATGAATAAATAATAGATGATAAAAGATGAGAGAGAGAGAAAGAGACCAAGAAAAGGAGAGAAGTTTAAAAGAAGAAACACTATAAAGCATAGAGGAAAAATAGAAGCTTCTGCTAACATGTATTATTTCTGACTGATCAGAATGTTATAGATTGGATAGAGAAGAAAAGGTAAGCATGTAAGAAAAAAAAAAGGTTCAAAACTCTTTAGTATATATGACCCAATTCATATAAAATTACATGCATGTGCAGAAAAAAAAAGGAAAATCTATACAGTGGAATGTTAACCTTTTCTATCAGCATTGAGAAAGCAAAAGAAGAGCCATATAAAACTTGTATCATGATGCTTAGCTTGGAGAAATGTGTTAACTTTGTGATTTTAAATCACAAATAAGATCAAATTAAAACCCTCTTTAAATGTAAGTAAACGAATATTTACTAGAATATATGCAATGAAAAAACCATAGTCCTTGAGACATCATGATCCATATCTACATTTCTTTCTAAAACACCTGGAAAAACTACAAAAATTTAGTCAAGAACAAATAACCAATGAATAAGATAATAGTAGTTTCCTGAAGAAAGCCATTGGTTATAATGACAATGCTACATAAGAATTATCATGCTAATAGCTACAAAAATAGTTATCACAATTACGTCGATATGATTTATTTATACAGTTTAATATGGGGCTTTAAATTATTGCTTCATACTTTAGGAAATCATTTAACTAAAAACTTGTTTTAAACACTCACAAAATATAAATACAAGTAGCCTGGTATACAGCTATGTATACCTTTAGGATAGCATATATAATTTTTTGGTATCACTAACGATGATAAATATTCTCAACTCCAAATGACCAATATGAAGCACCAGCAAAACACTCAGATTTGTGACTCTGACTCTGATTTACGCTTTTGCAGGAAAACATAGACAGTTCAATTTTATATGCAGTTCCCAACAATAAAAAGTATTTCAGACAAGTAAAAGAGCATCTCTGGAACATCCCTATCAAATCTTCATAATGTCCTCAGGCCATTTGTTGAAGGTCTCATATGTTTCACCTTTTTAAAGGTGTGTGTGTGTGTGTGTGTGTGTGTGTGTGTGTGTGTGTGTGTGTGTGTAAATACACAGTATATAGAGGAGAGCGGTTCTGAAATTGCCATAGATGTTAAATTCTTCCATAGAAGTAATTTTTTTTATTTGTATATTTGAAGAGGTACTCTATATGAAAGCTGAAATTTGTTTCTAAACTCATATAAAAAGGTCGTCACTAGAGAGATATCTGATCAGACACCCAGGGCTGTTGATGGGCATATCCTCTCTGCTGCTCCAATCAAAACCCATGGAGAAAGAGGCTCATGTTGATTCTTCTTGCTACCTAGTGTGGGGCTGTTTAAATGTAGTGAGACAGAGTTTGTGCTTATACTGAGGCAGAGTTCTGGTCATCTTAGCAGGTGAAAAGTAAATTAGTCAGCAGAAAGAGTAAGTCTGGAAACTAACAATTGGGCACCGCTTTTAACCCCTTCTGTAGAGTTGCCTCAGTCATTTAGCCTCCTTGTGCTGTTTCCCTTACTGAATAATGAAAACTTTATAACTGATCAACATATTACCTGCTGAGTTTTGACTAAAGGCAAATCTGGGTCTTTCAGAATGTTAATGGCAATACCAAATCAAATCAATTTAGGAAATGCTACTGACCAAATGAACATCTTGGTACAAAACATTGTGTGAAGGCATGCTTTAGATAAAACAGTTTAAGTGGTTTAATTTCAAAAATCCAAAAACTGTCTCAACAGACAAATTTTGTTTTAATTTTTTGCTTAGATTTTGAGACTTCACAGTATCTACTTTGACAAATAATGTGCTAAATGACGTCTAATTTCCTTTCTAGGCAGAAAAGTATATGATAAACTAAACAAACCATACAAACTGAGTAGAAAACTTAATATATAATGTAATTATATATTCATATATAATACATAGAAAACAAATATAATCATTTTTTTCACCACATATTCCACACAACCTATAACATTTAGTAATGTTTTGGCATAATATAGACTAAGCACAAAAGCATTTTTTCTCCTGTAACATTGAATTGAAAGAAAAGTTTTCTCCCTGAAATGTTTTTTTTCGTTCACCTACTCACAAATTTTGCTTAGCATTTATTTTTAGTATATAAATACATTTCCTAATATGAGTATGGTTGCCAAAAATATTTCTTATTGTTTATTAAGTTGGCATATATCTAATTTATTTTTCAAAATGCATATAAATCTGTTTGACTCTAATGCTGAGAATTTTAGAACTGTAATTATGCTCCTTACCCATCCAACTAAAAATGACAGGCATTTTTTTCTATAACCAGTCCCAAAGCAGAGTTTATAGGTATACTGAATATTTAAGAATCCAGAATTATTTCCCTGCCCTCTTGAAATATGCCTGAGCCCAGAAGATACTGCCATGAAAGGAACTTACTTAATTTACAACAACTTTAAAATAACCTGGCTGTGGCAAAGCATGACCAGACAGCTGCCTGCAGCCACAGACCTGCATTCAGTTTATGTTTAATGAACTATTTTGGTTATATAATGAGTATAGTACAGTTCCCCCAGTCCTGTGCTATCTTGAGCAGCACCCAAGACTTTGAAAGTTTGAGCAAAAAAAATAGTACGAGGCAGAAAAAAATAAATGGCTCTTGATAATTTCCACCTTCAGCACCGAACAAAAGGTAGGCATCGCTAACTCCGCTCTGCCAAACGTGTGTTCATTCAAAGTCAGGACAACATACAGCATCTCTTCAGTGTACACGTTCTCCTTCTGTTTTCTGCTCTGTTAGGTTTTTATTTAAATGCAGAGATCTGACTGGAACATCAGAGAATTGCTTTCCATGGAGTAGATACCCAATTATTATGACAATAGTCAGCAAAGAAAAATTAATTTCATGCAAAAAGTGACAAAGCTCAAACAAAATGTGACCTTGAATACAGATATATTCATACTGGGGGAAGAAGCTACCCTTTCTTCTCAATCACCCAGATATTAGCTTCATTACCGAGTCAATGTTGCTTTCTTGTAAATTTATTTTAAAGATTTAATATTAAAAAAGATATAATATTTCTCATATCAAACTTGAAAAATTGTCATCAAAACATGAAAGATGCTTGAAAGATGTTATTAGATTCTTGGGCCATACTGGATATTTCCCAAGCTATTTAAGAGATTTTTAAATTAGGAAACAGAAAATTTATAATCATAAGACAGATAAGAGCATAACTTGCTCTAGGAACAGAAAGAAGTTGGTGCAAATATAGAAAGGCAGAGGGGAGAGGACGGGTCATAGGAAGAAAATATGAGCAATATTCAGGAGTTTATTTTTCATTCTAATGCCACTGTAGGCTTTATAAACAAAGATGCATGATACAATTTATTAGTTGAAGAAATCATTTGATCTGCCATCTGGAAAATGTTAGAAAGGGTAGACTGATAATGTCTCATAATGGTATGGAAAAACTGAAAAAGGGAGATATAAAGAATTTCAGAATACATTTTTAGTGGCGTTGAAAGATTTACTGAAAGATTGGATACTGGAGAGTCAAGAGTCAGTTATGTTAATCAATTATGATACTTTGGACCATTTCCATTAGCTTCAGGGACAGTATGGTATTGAGAGGAAATTACTGTACCCATATATTAGAAATAGTTATAGTATTTCTAATTTATCCATTGATCACTTCTGAAGGCTCTGTCTTTTATTTCTCTATAAAACGACCTCTAGGTTCCTTTCCTCCTTGAGAATGCTATGAATGTTAACAGCGCAATCGAATGTTAGTGCTTGTTGTTTTCATGCAACCCCTTTCTCTGTCTTAATTACATTATGCTACTCTTGTTCCTATTAAATGTCAGTTCCATTTGTTTTTCATAACTTCTCCAATTTATCAAAGTCAACAATCCAATTTTATCTTCCCAAGGTGTTGACCTTCCCTTTTTTCCTGTTTGTTCTCAGATGCACCTCTAATGAGGTAAAATTTCTATTCTATCACTTAGAGTCTGCATTCTTCTTTCAGCATCTACTTTCGCTATTCATTTGCTGTTCCCACGACCCATTCATAAACAGACTTTTAAAGACCTCTGCTTCCTGTTGCTGCTGACTTTGAAATAGCTACAAATGTTAAGATAAAAGATAAAATGATATTTAACAAAGAGACATAGAGATCAATATTCTCCACTATATAGTATATCTAAAACCGTGAATTAAAAACAAGATTAAGCAAACTTCACTGCAGAAACATGGGGCTTCACACTGTAAATTTGTCCCATAGGAACACATATTTTACATTGTGGTAAGGTTTTCAGATGTAGAAAGGAAGGTTATAAATATGTAATTTGAGGTTCTACAGCAAGGATATAGATAGGATGACTCGAAGACGATGCATGCAAATATTTTAAAACCATATATACGTTTAAAAATTACATATCAAATGCATATTTCATATAGACTTTAAAGCCTTTCACCATATAATCCCTGATGCTGGCTTTCTATTTCTCCTTTGCCTTATTTTATTTAAAGTCATTTTTGATACATGCAGGAGTGCAAAGAAAAAAAAAAAAACAAGCCTTAAATTGTCAATTTTTTGCAGTGGCCTTAGTGATTTATTATCACTTTTCATCTTTTTGAGACAACACAAATATACATTCAGTCTATATTAGGAGTATAAGCTAATGTATAATGCCCTTTGATATATTTAATACATGACCTTTAAACAATAAGTATTTTAATCTTGCAATATTTAGTCTGGAGAAAATAAATGCCTAATTACATGTAGAAAATAATTAAAAATAAAGCTGACCTTTCCTATAATTGCATATTGTATGTTTTTAATTAGAAAAAAGTTAATATAAACCTGCGAACACAGATAATTATTTAAAAATATCAGTGTGTGTCCAATTTAATATGGTTTACTTTTCTGGATCAATGACTACTTTCTATTCATTAATGCTAATATATCAAATTTTGTAAAAGTATGCCATTTTATAACAGTGAGCAATTCTTTCATTTGTTATTGTAGAATTACCAAGGGGATTTAGCCTTGAGTTAGCTAAAATAAATATGCTAGTCTATCTAAAAATATACTTGAAACATGAAGTAACACAGTAAAGGATAGGATTTTTATAACTCTTCTTATGCATATTTTATGAAAATTTATTTCCATGCTATCTCACTATTCTTCAATCTCTATCCAATACATGCATAAATACTTTACATACTTGTGTGTTTTCTCTTAAAGTATGTAACTTGACTTAGTAACACTTCACTAGAATGTCGATCAAATCATCATATTGTACAATTTAAATATATATGTATATATTTAAAAAAGTAAACTATGATATAAAAGAAAAATTCACCATCGCAGAAAGTATATATTATTTGAAATGAGAAAATATAAACCCTTCCAATGTTAGAGTCTGTTTTATGTTTCTTTTCGACAAAATATTACAACTGTAGATATATAGATATAGATATATCTGTTAACATTCATAGCATTCTCAAGAAGGAAAGGAACCCGAAGGTTGTTTTATAGGGAAATTAAAGACAGATCCCTCAGAAGTAATCAATGAAAAAACTAGTACCTCTTTATTTTTTTTTAAGAGTTAGGAATTCTGTATATAACTGGAACTCCAAGATAGTTATTGCCATCTTAAAAACTTCCCTTTTTTTTTTTTTTTTGCAAGAGTTTTTTCAATGAAAACATGGAAAGTTTTCATATAATTGTGAATTGCATTGGCGAATTATCATGAAATGTCTGAGTATACTAAAATGCATCCTGGGATGGGGGCCTACTTTTTGAAGGAAGGAACATGTTGAAAAGATGGAACCTTTCCCTGAAGTTGGGATTCTTGTCTTCTGGAGAAGGTGAAGTTTTTGTCACTGTGAAGAAAGTCACTGTGTTTTCTTGGGTCAGGACTAGTTCACAGAAAGTACACAGAAACTGGCAGGCAAGAAAGGGACACTTTCAGCAGGTTGTTGGTGAGCTGTGCTGATGAACACAGACTGGAAGCAAGAAACTATGCTGGAGGTTTTAATTTGACCAAGGCTGGGAGACAACACCTACTATGGTGTATTTTCTGTCTTACTGCTTTTCTGTGGGGCTTCTTTACGCTTTATAGAGCATCCTTTAATATTTTTTGCAAAGCTGGCTTTGTGATGATAAACTCCTTTAACTTTTGCCTGTCAGAAAAGGATTTTATCATTCCTTCAGTTCTGAATGATAATCTTCATGGAGATAGTATCCTAGGTTGAAAATCCTTTTCTTTCAGCACTTTAAATACGTTATACCATTTTCTTCTGGCCTTTCATTAGAGAAGTCCACTGACAATCTTATGGAGGTTCCTCTGTACATGACACTTTTTTCTCTGGCTGCTTTTAATCTTCTTTCTTTAGTTTGAATTTTTGACATTTTGATAATGATGTGTCTAGACATATTTCTGTTTGGGTTTCTCTTATTAGGAGCTCTTTGAGCTTCCCGGATCTGGAGACTTGCGTCATTCTTCAGATTGGGGAAGTTCTCATCTATTATTTCTTCAAATATGGTTTCTGTCTCCCTTTCTCTCTCTTCCTCTGGGATCCCTATGATGCAAATGTTCTTTCTGATGTTGTACCAAAGGAGGTCTCAAATGATGTCTTGGGTGCTTTGAACTTTTTGATCTTTTTGCTTGTTTGCTTGACTGAGTTACCCTGTCCTATCTTCCCAATCATTGATTCTATAGGAAACTTCATCCATCCTATTTTTGAGTCCCTCTATTTAATTCTTTAATTCAGCCATCGTGCCTCTTACCTATTTGATGTCTTGTTTTAATTCTCTTTGCTTACTGATATTCTCATTTACTACCTCCGCTGATTTCTGGATTCCCATTAGTAGTTAATCACCATTACCCTAAATTCCTCATCAGGTAATTTACATATGTCTCCTGTATTCAGATTTTCTCCTGAGTTTTTGATTGGATCCATCATCTCACATATATTTCTGTGTCTTTGCTCTATTCATCATTCTGTTAGTCTTCAGCTGTTCTGTCTCCAGCAGAAGTGCCGGTCATTTCTTGGTCCCTGTCTCAGCAAAATGGGTCAATTTTTTTTGTGTCTGTGGGGAGCAACCCAAAAGTGCATCCTATCAAGTTACCATCTTGAAGTCAATCCCCCAAAAGCAGCATTTCTTTAATTTGAGTCTTAATATGACAAAAAAGCAGTCACATCATATTTTTCAACTTTTGAGTTTGCAAGCTTACTTTAATTTTCTTGTGATTCCTTGGTCCAGAAATAGAAACTTTTAAATTTATCAGTGGAGTAAAACAGGGTAGCAATAGCACATTATAACATGACTACCATAAACCACAAAGCAAAGGAAATATAGTCTAAAAACCCTAATAATGGAATTTAAATTATTTTTATTAGCTCTAAGCTATGCCATCAATCACTAATATTAGGAGCATGCTCAGAATTACAGCATGTCAATTACTTTACCACAGTTCAAAGGCACTTTGAGATAATTTCCCTGACAGGAATTTTCTTAGATTTCTTAGATTTCTCTTTAATTTTGTGACGGATTTTATAAATTATATTGGCTATAGAAAACCATGCCTGTCACTCTCAAAATACCGACAAATGAAACATGTATTTTAATCAAGTGAAGCCTTCATCATTAAAAGTCTTGAAATAATACTTGAGAAATGTATTTTTGAAAGCAGACATTCAGAAAGAAGTCAATTGGTCCTATAACGTGTAATGGATGTCTTTATAAAAGTCATTCATTAAAAAAAAAGGGAATGCCATTAAAAGTTGAAAATAGTGATCAGATAAAAGAAACAATTATGGAAGAAAATTATTTTGGTAACATAATTATATGTGTTCTTCTATGCTCATCATTTGAATCACTTATTTGAAAATAGAACTTTGTTGCTCTGTCAAATATTAAAGAAAAAAGTACTGGAAAATTTTCTTGACATATAGTTAAAACTCTGATCATTTAAAAAATTATAGTGGTGACAGTTGTATCTTTCTCAATAGTGGTTGAGATACTAGTTAGAAAAATATCTGCATAATTTTAGTAAAATATTAAGAAAAGCAGGAAGGTCAAATCTTTGATAGACTTTTCTATATCTCTACTATACAATATGGCAGTCATTATCAAGCTTTTAAATATTTAGAAGTTCATTCCCTCAGTTGCATTCAAGGCATTTCCAGTGAGTGGTAGCCATGTATTACCATGGGCTACCAAATTGGATAGTACCGACATAGAGCACCAAATCAGATTTTCTACCTAATAGAATTTTCAATTAGGTATTATTTTCGCTGTGAATGTCTAGATACAAATTGAGATGAAAATAAATCATGGTATATTTCTTAAAATTGAAATCAATTAAAACTACACAATTTTGATGTGAAACCTTTTTAGGAAGTCAAAAGGCAAGCAAACCAATGTTAACCCTAAGTAGCAGGGCTTTATAAATTTTATACAGTGGTTATCATTTATATTAAAAGACTGAAAATTACACTACCAGTTGATAACACTAACTAAATTTATTTTGGGGTCTGAATACAGACATGAATTTATAAAAAATTATTAGCAAAATATTCTAATTAATGTCATTTGTCAGTAGCAGGAATCATAAAGTCACAGCAATAAATCATTGTTTCTATGGACAAACACAATTAGAATCTGACTTAGTTGTTTTTTTTTCTCCCCTATAAAAAAACTGCTGTTTAAACAGTTGGTGGCTATTAATACTTTCTATATAATTATGTCTAAGTATTTTTAAACACAATTCTAGAAATTAGCCATAAGTTAGCAAATGTATAAAGGTTAATTTTTGAAGGTTAGGAGGAAAAATTAAGATGCCTAAAGCTGACACTTTAATTTTGAAATCCCTTAGCATTTTTCCAAGTCTCTGTTGGTCATCTCTATATCTTTTTTTGGGAACTGTGTATTTAGATCCTCTGTCCAGTTTTCAGTCATGTTGTTTGTTTTATTTTCATTATTGTTGCTATTGTTGATTTTTATGACTTCTCGATCTAGCTTGGATTTTAATCCCTTGTTGCATGTATGATGTGCAAATATCTTAACATAAGCAGTAGGATGCTTTTTGTTTTATTTTTCTTTCACTGTGTAGAAGCATTTTGATTTGATGTAGTTTCATTTGTTTGCTTTTTGTTTCATTTCCTTTATTGTTGGAATTGAGACCCCAAAGATATCTCTAGGGCTGATGTTAAGGAGTATATCATGTATGTTTTTTTTCTTTCCCATGTATTTTATGGTTTCAGCTATTACATGAAAGTTTTTGTGTATGATGTTAGATAAAATGATTTGGTTTCAATTTTTTCCATGTAAATGACCATTTTTTCCCAGAATCATTTATTGAATTTCTTTTTTATTGCTCCATTTTATGTTCTTGACGCCTTTGTCATAAATTAGTTGATCATATATGTGTGGTTTAATTCTGGGATCTCAGCTCTGATCTTTCAAGTTGTGTCTCTTTTAGTCGTCACATATTAATTGTTTTGATTACTATTGCTTCATAGTACAGCTTGAAGACAGTGAGCATAACACCTACACGTTTGTTTATTTTCTCAGGATGATTTTTGCTATTCAGGGTCTTTTGTAATTTCTGATAAACTTTGTGACTTTTTGCTCTAAATTATTGTTAAGAATTTCATTGAGATTTTGATGACAATTACAATTAATCAGTATATTGCTTTAGGCAATATAAACAAATACATTAATTCTTCTAACCCATGAGTCCCAAATTTAGCTCCATTTGTTTGTGCTTTTCTCTATATCCTTCAAAAAATGTTTTATAGTCTTTGGTGTTTTGGTGTATAGGTCTTTCATCTCTTTGGTTAAATATTTTCCAAGGTGAGTAATTATTTTTTGATGCAATTATAAGTGATATTGTTTACACTATTTCTCTTTCTGCTAGTTCATCATTCATGTGTAGAAATGCAACAATTTTTGTGTATTAATTATGTAGCTTGTCATTTTAATAGGTTTGTTTATAATTTTTAATAATTTCTTCGCTGGTATCTTTGTAATTTTATAGGCATAGCATCATGTCACCTACAAATAGTGATAATTTTGCTTTTCCCTTTCCAATTTGGATGCATTTTATTTTATTTTATTGCCTAATCGCTTTTTCCAGAACTTGCCACACTATATTGAATAACATTGGTGAGTGAAGGGAGTGAACTGTTTTATGACTATTTCTACAAGATATCCTGTGGTGGAAGTTATCTCATGATCAGATAACAAAAGAATGTCTGAGGCAGACATTCTTTCATGCTTCTAATTGCCCAACCCTTAAATATTCCCATAGTAGCTAATGTTTACAGTCTTTCCTTGCTTTGAATTTCTTATTATCCAGTTATAACCCAGCCCATAAAATAAATCAAGGAGTCTAAGTCAAGGTCTCTGCTTTCAAACAGAGAGAAGTAATCCACATGCCTCCCACCCTACTTTTCTAGAGATATCTTGTCTGTCTTTCTTAAGGCTCCTGTAGCCTCCTCTCGGGGACCCTTTCGATCAGCTACGTGGGCCATGGCAGGTGAATGTAGACATTCTTATTTTGTTCTTAATACCAGTGATAGAGCTTTCAGTTTTTCACCACTGAGAAAGATGTTAATTCTAGATTTGTCATATATGGCTTTTATCATGTTGAGGTATGGTTCTTGCATACACATTTTGTTGAAGGTTTTCATTATAAATGGATCATGCCAACTATTATTCTACATCTATTAAGATCATCATTGATTTAAAATTATGCAATACCTCATGAAATTAAAGTCATATCCACAAATCAGGTGTAATTAGAAATTGTAGACAATCTCTTAATTGTCTTTTTATTACTTGAAACATTAAAATCTTTGGCACTTTTCTTCAATTTATTTTTTACCTATTAGATGCTATAAATTTTTTGCTTTCAAACACTCTTTTACATCTTTTTTTTCTTCTCATCAGGTCTTGATACACACATCTTTGTTATGTCTGACTTCAATTTCTGTGACAACTCAGCATATCATTTGTCCACTACTTCCCCCCATTCATTGCTATGGAACTGATTTCTTCATTAGTGTATAATAAAAAAGGGCAAAATGACTCTGTGGCAAGTAAGATCTGTCTGAACTATCCAACCCCATTACTGATGCCAATTCTAATTCAAGTTCTCCACCAAATTAACACTGATCATCTTTGGATTTTCCCGTGTGGGAGCTCTAAAATAAGCACCAACTCTTTGCAGAGGATATCATAGCCAATTATCCAATTTAGACTTTCTCTTTATTTTTTCTCCCTTGGTTCCTAAAATGATACATTAAAGTCCAAAATCTACTTCCTTCATAAACTCATTATAGTGTTATTTACATGGCAATCTTTCTAAATCAATATATTTTATCTTTGGGTCCAAGGTCTAAAATGAGGAGCTAAGTTACTGAAATCATTATGAATTGATAAATGGATTATAAATAATTATAAATTGATAATTGATATATACATATACTCTTTAAAATTTATTTTATAATTTCTTTTTTACTTAAGAATATTTATAATGCAAACTCATAGTGGTTTTTCACTTCATTGCTTAAAGGTCTTTCATTTAAACTTTCAAATTGGAGGAATATAATTTCTACTACTATTAAGGATTTGATGTTGATTAAGTCTTTGTTTTTAAATTCAGGCCAATGATTCTGGGGTTAAATTTTCATTAATCATTTTTTCCTCTATAGATAAATCATTCATTTTGAGGTAAATGGTTTGGGCAAATTGTGAGGAATTTCTTTTTGCTTCATATATTAAACAATCTATTTGTTTTAATTGCTTTATGAAAAATATTTTCTTGGGATAAAGAATATATGAGTAAATACTTGAGAAAACATGATTACAATCAAAATTTATCAACATAAAAACAGGTTATAAATCCATATTCAATATGGCTTTGATAGTAAATAACAATATTCATAGATTTTTTTTCAATTTGATACATTATTGTGCACTCATGTCTATTTATCTATTATATACTGACTTTTAAATTAGAGGAAAGGTTTTATACATAAGTTATCTTGTTAAAGCCTACAAATGATAGTTACTTGAAGAAAATCAGAAAAGCATAAAAAACCAAATCCTATTAAATGAAAAGAATTTATTATTAGTTTAGTCTGTTAAAATACAGTAGTGGCAGAACATCTAAAAGCATACAATTATATGAGCTGAAAATGTTTTTTGCAAGGAATTGTTTTGAATAAATTAGTCAGTATTTTAGTAGGAAAAAGTGAAAGTTGTATTAACAGGTTCCTGTATATTAAACATTTCTTCTTATTTCCATGGAAGGTGTTATATTTAATATCCTGTGAAATTCCACAAGGTTGAAACATTTTCAAAATTCAAATTTTTGATAAAATGCAATATACCCTATAAAGAATAGCCAGACACTTTGTATCAAGTTTTCAGCTCGAACCTCAACTGATTCTACCTAAGCATAAATATATATATTTAGTTTCAGTCACGGGATGCAGAAATAGGATATTCCATAACCTATTCATGTTCTGATAGCATTTCTTAGAAAATATTTCTTTGAAGAAATTTTTTTACAGAAAATTAAAATGTAGAGAATTTATTCAGACTTTGATGAAGACTCTCTGGGAAGATTGGATTTACCTCTAGAAGGGTGCTCCAATTTCCAAAGGAAATAAATCAAATATATCTTTTCTATGAAAGGAATAACAGAATTAGTGATATATTAAATATATATTTGAATATATACACATATGTATGGAATATATATTTCCACTATTTTCCAACAAGAACTGTTGTTTGACCACTTACCAAAGCAGGAATTTCCATCATTTGTTTCCAAATAAAATGTTTCTTACTTTGTACCTCACCTCAAAATAACTCCATTTAAGAAAAAAAAGTCATATTAGGATAAAAATAACAGGAAAGCCTAGCTCAGCTAAATTATATTTTTTGATATTTTACATAAAAGTGCATTATTAGGATATCATTATATAGTACCTTTTAACTAGAGTATGTTGTTCCAAACCTTATTAAAATAAAAACTTGCTTAAAATAATTTGTTATTTTCATTCAATGATGCCTTAGAAGGGTTTTCTCTAAGAGTTTTTCTCCATAAAAACAGATTTTCTTGCATATTTGTGTCAATAATAGCCAGAGATTAAAATATCCAAAGATATAAAAAAGAGAGAAAGATGGATTTGAACAGAAAATAACTTACCCAATTTTTTGAACAAATGGATTTTTTTATTCACCCTCTTCTTATAAAGGAATTGTACTAAACAGCTATGCAGTGATTTTGCAATTACAAAGTAATAAGTACAAAATTGTGTTAGAGGACATGTCTTTAATGCTTATACATGAATGTCTATATAAGAATATAGTGATGGCAGAAAAATATTGCCAAACTGAAAATTTTTTTATTTGATTTTTTTCCCCTTCCATCTAGCTATCTGGTTAATAGAGGTTAAACATAGAACTAATTGATTTAAAATCTTATGTTGAAAATTATTTCTAATAGGTATTAGTTTTTTGTTTGTTTGCTTTTTGTCATAAGTCACTGGAATGCATGGTAAACTGCAACACAAGTTCAAATTAAGACTTCAATGTCTGAATTAGGTATTTTCTTTTACTCAGTGAAAGTCTGCAGTGAAAGCTCCTGGGTCAACAATATGTGGTTAGGAGGAATGAGGAAAAGTGGTAGAACATTTTCAGAAGAATAAATATTCTGCTGTTTTTAGTTTCTAACTACCAACGTTCTCTGGCTGCTTCTACCCAGTCTTCTGAAAGAAGAAAAGAATATGAGCAATTAAGTGTGACAATTATTTATATCAATCACATATTGCTTCTGCCCATCTTCTATTAATTAAAATTTAAGAGCAATCGAGATATTGTTTGGCTATGTGAGTAAGGAGAGAAAATGGAATTATTAAATAATTAGAAGTCTCTGCCACAGGTAACTGGTAGTTTAGTATTCACTATGAAGGGCTAAAAATTGTCATAATTATTAATGTCACTACTTTTATTCAAAACTTTATCGTTCTAGAGCTTTCAAGTTGTGAAGAGACTGTAAATTGGTTAAACATTTACTGCCTTTAGCAAGAGCCAGAAAACTTCCTAATAATTTTTCCTTTCTGGTATGTCTTTCTTATTTTGATATAATGAGAAGACAATGAACTTCGGAGTTACACCAACTAGAAGCTAAAACTCAACTTTCCCAATTATTACCTGGATAATGAACTTACTGATTATTAATATAATTGTAAGTATTTACTTGAAGAATATGAAAACACTGATTCATATGAAAGGAATAACAGAATTAGTGATATATTAAATATATATTTGAATATATACAATATACAATATATGCAAGCCTATGTTGATTGTAGCACTCTTTGCAGTAGCAAGCAAATGGAAACAATGTTAGTGTCGTGAGATAAAGTAGTGATATACATTAAAAATGGAATACTCACTCAGCTATAAAAAGATACAATACTGCCATTTTGAGAAAACATGGATGGAACTAGAGAGGATTATATTAAATAAGTCAGAAGGAGAAAGACAAATACTAGGGGATTTCCCTCTTATTTGGAGCATAAATTTAAAAAGCAAACAGGCAAAGCAAAATGAAACAAAAACTAACCCTTGGAAACCAGCAACAGAACTGAGGTTACCCAAGGAGGGGCTTTGGGTTGGGAGCAATGGTAGTGGGAATCCAGTGGATAGTAGTGGAGGATATCTGAAATTTGCTGTAGGGAGTGCTGTGTTATCCTGAATTTGATGAAGAATAAACCTGCATATCCCAGAAGAATGTATAAAATCTTTAAATAAGAACTGAAGTCATTTCTGCAAATACACTTCGAGTGGGCAGAGGGAAAATTTTAGTTATGCCTTGCCTATTCTTTATCTTATCATTTTCAGCTCCTCAAGAGCCATGGGTGTATTGATCAACAGTCTCAGGGCTGCTGAAGTAGATCTCCCTTGGGTCACTAGGGAAAAACACATTTAGGTTTCATCCCTTTTATCCTTCCTCTTGCTCTTTCCAAAATGATTCCTTTTATGATCTCTCTTTTTTCATAATACTTTATCCTATGAACTTAATTTTCCTGTATGTCAGGTTAAATATATGTTACCAAGAGAGGAGGGTAAAAAAATAGTTCCTGCCAAAAGAGTAAGAGATGGAGAGAAATAAGGAGGTGGTGCTGGTGGAACAATTTTAGCGCGTGGTAGGAAGATATTCTAAAACGAAGTGAATCGAGATGTGAATTGTAGGTGAATAAGGCAGGTACTTCATGCCAAAGACTGGTCACAAATGAAAAAACTTAGTGAAAAGTAAAAAAAAAAAAAATCAGGTTGAGCAAGGATGATTTCTAATATGCTGAAGGATAGACTTTTGAAAATAAGAAGAAATGAAGGAAGAAGCATAGAAAAGGAGGGAGCACAAGTTATCACCTCAGTCGGGGAGAGAAGAACCAGAGGGATTTGGATACCTCCAACTGACCCCTTGGCAGTTGGAAAATACAAAGTCTCAAATTGAGAGGTTACATGGGTACCAATGTTGTAGGGACAAACTGTTTACCAGTATAGATTAGGAAGTAGCAGAAATGTAAAAGAATTTAAGAAATTTTCTTGGCAATTGGGACAAAGGTAATAATGTAGTTTTAAGGAAAACATTATAGTCCTTGAAGTTTAAAGATAAATAGAAGGATATAGGGATAAACTGGGCCATAGTTTTCTACCTAGCATTATAAGAAAGCTGTGATGTTGCTACTAATTCCATAGTTAGAGCCGTGGCTTTGACCTATTTATTGATTTTGAGTTTTGATGACAAGAGATACGTGCTAACTTACCATTGTCCTAGAAGTAAAGTTACACGGATAGGTGAAAAGATTTCCCGATTTAGTAGCCCTCTCTGTCCCTCTACAGCCAGGGAGCGGTAGCCCACAAATTCTTTAGATTTATTTTTGTTCTGACTGCTTCTGGAATATCCTTTAAGTCACTTATCTCAGGAAGATACTTAAAAATTTAAGGAAATAATTCCATAATGTGTATTTTGTGTATTTTGTGTATTTTGATGTGTATTTTGATTTCACATCTAAAAATGATATGATTTTAAAATTAAAAAATAAAAAGATGGGAGGATGAAAAATAGGATGATAAGCAGAGAGAAGTTAAAGAAAGAAGGATGTATGTAATATGTAATTCTTTGTCTTGGTAATTGATGTAATTAAATTTAAAAACACCAATACACAATAATGTTGTATTTGCTTCCTAGGTATATCATAGCAAATTGCCACAGATATAGATAAAAACAATAGAAATTCATTTTCTCACCTTTCTGAATGCTCATTCAAAATCCATATATCCACAGGGTCATAATTTTTCTGAAGACCCTAAGGAAGAATACTTTCTTGTCTCTTCCTAGCTTTTGGTAGTCACCTGTAATTCTTGACATTCTTGACTTGTGGCTCCCTCGCTCCAGTTTTTACCTCAATCTTCACATAGCCATCTTTCCTCTGTATGTGTTTATTTCTCTGTATCCAGATATCCTTATTCTTTATCTTATAAAGACCCCAGTTATTGGATGGTATGTCCACCCTCCTCTAATAGGACCCCCATCTTAGCTTACTCACATACACAAAGGCCAAATATCCGAATAAGGTCACGTTCACAGGTATTAAAAGTTAGGACTTGAAGATACCCTTTTGTGGCCTATAAATTTAAATTCACTGAAACGAAAGAATTTACTAGAAGGAAAGATTTTATCTACCTTAAAGTTAAATTCTATAATAATTGAGCTACCATTTCTCTCTTCTCAATAACTTATTTTTCTCATCTATAAAATGGGGACAATACTAGCTTCTACTTTCTCAGGTTGTTGTGAAGATTGTTTGTTAATGAATGTCTAGTGTTTAGAAATGCTCCTGGCTATGGTGAGCATTTTGTAAGTGTGAGATGGGCAGGCTGGAAACACCTACTAGCCTTCCCAAAATAATGATTCTGCCAAGACTTTACCCTGAAGAAATGAAAAGATTAGCTAAATCTTTTTATCCGGACAGTGTGGAAGGAGTCAGTCGATTAGGGAGATAGCACTAATTAAAGTATTTTTTATCATGTTTCCCCTATTGTTTCTGCAACTTACTTTATAATTGGACAGTTTGCTGCATTAGATAATGACCTTGGGCATTGTGGTTAGTTTTAGCAGCCCATTCCCAGTCAATTTTCTAACAGAAGCAGGTGAACTCTCTTAATTGCTATGCCTGGGGAGAAATATAAACATGTCAAATGAATAACCATCAGATAATACAGTGTTGGATGACATTCACTTTCTCCTCTTCCTAACTGCCTTTAAGGTATAATGTGGTTATAAAGCAGGACAACTTTTCCTTGTCTATATAGAGGTAAGATTTGTTCGTTTAAGAGGTATAACAGGGGAGGAAGGCAGACAAAGTGAATATTATGGACCAGAAAGCACTAATTTCCACCTAGTGAGCACTATTAGCAGACACTCCTAAATTGTGAAAAATAATAGCTGTATTATTTGAAGATTTTTTTTCCTTTTTTAGTTCTGTTAAAGTCTCTCATTTTTAACTATCTCAGATAATAAATGTATTGAAATATTCCTAGCCATCAGTCCAATTAAGTGATAATGTTATTTTGCAGGGACTTAGTAGGGAAATTCTATTATAGCATTACCTCAACCTGCATTTTCTTCTAAGAATAAAAATACATATAAAAAAACAATGATTTCTCCACTAATTTGCAATCCAAAAGATCTAACTAAACAATAAATATCAATAACAACCTCATTTCTAAAAGAACTTCATCACAGAGAGAATTATTGACTAAAGAATTGTAATAACAGCAATGAATCCTAGACTTATACAATTTGTGGTTAGCATGATGTATGCCCCATAATCTGTTGACATTTGTCAGATATTTTGCATCCTTTATTTTCATGCTATATCTAGAGAGGGAAAAGGAGAAAAGAAGGAAGCTAGACTTAATTTCAATATTTTAACTAGGAAAAGAGAAAAAAAAACTTCTTGCTCTAATCATGCACGCACATGCACGTGCACACACACACACTATAGCTATAAAATAAATTAAAAGTTTCCTCTAAATTTCTGTCCTATTAAAGTAACATTTTCATCAAAGAGACAGATCAGAGCTTCTTAAATCTGGTAACTCATTAGCATCATTTGGGGTGATTTTAAGACCTTGTGATGCCAAAAATTGACCTAAACCAATTAAATTTGAAATGGGAGGTGAAATTTCTGCAGAGGTATTTGCAACAATTCTTCCTGAAACAATCAGGGTTGTAACCACTGACTTATGTGAATAGAGTTTAATCTTTTAGGTGTTTCATTTTGTTCATCTTCCTATTATTTCCTCATTTTGTAGAAATCACCACTCATTGTTAATGAGGTTCTTATGTTAAGAAAACACATTTGCTTCCACATTTTACTTCTCATTTGGGATCTCTACCATTTGGTGGTTGGGATACTAACATCTTGAACTTTCTAAAATATAACCACTTTAAGTTAGTTCTATGATAGCACTAATAACAAAAGTACCTATTAAAGATCCTCTTTATGTGCAGTTGTCTAGAATACAGAACAAATGTAGTCAATGTCCTGAAGGATCTTGCATTGGTAATTATGAAGTGCAACCAAACACGGGCTAACTTTAAGAAAGTTTCAAGTCTATTTCCCCAACAGCAGCAACTCTCACCATTATCTAGTCAAAATCACATCATTTTTTCCTAAAACGTGTCCCTTCTTGTTGGTTAAATTGCTCCTTAGATGTCAAATTACTTACCTTTCAAAAACTCTAAGTGGCTTAGTAGGGTCAGAGACTTTAAAAAACTGAGCAACCTCATCCACAAGAGAACTGTGCATGATTCTCTTTGTAAAAAGACGATGGCCTGAGGCGTACTGTGCATTATAAGCAAAATACTCTTCTAGAGTGTATTCATTTATTTACACACCTGATTGAAAAAAAATCTTATGTACAGAGACAATAATAGCCTACCTATTTCTCACATTATTGCTTCCAAGAATGGCCCAACCAATGATATTTTCAAGAGAGCATTCATTTGTAAATCTGTCAGGCTTTGTTATGTGTGTCTACAATATTCTTAACAATCTTTAAAACCAGGAGGTAGATGAATTTGTTGTGGCGCTATTATATGCCTGGCCAGTATTGTAGAAAAGAAAAAAAGAAAAAAAGCATGTTACAATTTGAAATGAAGAAGTCTAAACTTCAGTGCTTTAGAAGTACTTACTAACAATTTAACCACCAGTACCACAAAATTTAGCATGGGGTAAAGGCTGCAAAGGAGCAGACCTACAAATAACTCCTTTTGGTGGCTCTTCACCAGATGGAAATATTAATTTGATTTCTTCGTGTGTTATTATTAATGTCAGAATTATGGAATCAATTGTATAGGTGACTCCACAGACCACTTTGTTAAATTTATGAGTAGCTGGTTAAGATCAAGAGTAAGAAAAACAATTTCATTCTATACATTTCTCATTAATGCATTTTTTTTTGTAGTGTTGTATAACCCTTTTGAGAAAGTAATTCATATGGTCTATTCTGCATATGTCATCAATTTCCAGTCAAATTCATCTATGGTAAATAGGAATTTGCTTCTAGACAAAAGAAAAGCAGTAATAATAAATGATTTCTTTTTATAATTATACTTCCCATTAAATTAACCCAACAGAAGACATTTTCATACTGACTAAAATTGATAGGACATTGCAAAATATCATAAAGATTATTTAAATAATGTGTAATTATGAATATGGGAATAGATGTTAGCAAAAAACCAAAACTTCTGGATATTTAACTCAATGTTATGGTCTCCTTATTGTAGAGACTATCTTTCCTGTCAGCCAATAAATATGTATTAGATATCCACAACATTCCAAAAGTAATTAAAAATTAAACAGATTTCTTTATCTCCTGGGCCTACAGTTCACCATAAAATCATAATGATCAAAATTCATTCTTATTCACTTGGTTATCTGATATATTCAATTCGATCCTATAAATATTTATAACATGCTGCTCTCTACTGCTGAAAACTTTACAGTCTTGTATGAAGGATAACACAAGCACCCAAATGAGCTAAGTGCCGTGAGACACATGTGAGGACCTGTGGTCAAAATATAGGCAGTGATGCTAACTAACAGGAGTCCAGGTGTCAAAGTAAGTACCAATGTTAGCAAACAGAATTTTAAAAGTCATTGACTACATGTAAGTGTAAAGAGACTCTATGTGGTCTACAAGATGGTGAAGTGATTTGACTTATGTGAAGAATGACATAGCACATTTTCTATTTGTAGTCAGGATAGAATAACTGACATCAGACAAATCATTCCACTATCAACAACACAAAGTTGGACAAAATATATAAGACAATGTTTTCAGTAGTGGACAACATGTAGCATAGAACTGAGTGAAAGAAAACCAATAAGGGAGGTTGAATAGCCCCTTACCTTTCTGTCTAAGAGCATGTTAAATATCATAGTTCCAGGAAGGGAAGCCTAAACAAAGAAAGGTGGTCTCATTGAACCGAGAAGTTAGATAAGAGGGAATTGCACAGGAGAGGGTCTCCAGAAATCTGTATAAAGTTTTATGCATTAGATCAGGATATTAAGTTACATATGAAAAAGACATAAAGGCTTGAAATACTTAATTTCTTCTTATGGGTATGAATTACACAACTGTGAGTATTTGTTAAAACTCACCAAATTCTACATTTAAGATCAATACATTTCTTTCTATAAAATATGCCTCAATTGTGTAAGAAGTGATGATATAATTTCACCTTTTTATGGAATCATTTTAATTACTTCATACAACTTTAATCAAGTGAGGTCCTATGGAAAGAATAAATGCTTACTGCAGTAAATTGAATGAAGAGATGATTGGTGGTATCAGTGAGCAAAACTTACTACAGTTCTGGATATATTTTAAATCTAGAACAACATTTAAAGATTAATTGGAAAAATGTGTGAGATAATCGGGAATGACTTCATGTGTTTTGGCTTAGACAGATAGAAAGAAGAAAAAATCATGCAATTACATAGAGGGGCAAATAGGAATAGAGCATAACAGAAAAAAAAGAATTCAATAGTAGATGTGTTAGAAAAATTGGTTGAGACCATTAAGATCTTATGTTGATACAGAGGAAAATTGTACATAGTCTGATCCCTGAGATAGTCTCAGATAGCAAGAAAACTGAAGCAAAACCAGGAAAAGAAACTGAAGTGGAGTGGTGAGGAAGGCAAGATAAAATATCCCACAGGAGAGTGGGATCCTGGTGCCATGCTAAAAATGTGTCTTTGTTGCTCAGAGGACAACCTCTATCAACTGGATTCTTAGACTTTGAAACACATTTCAATCCATTCTCTTAAAACAAAACACAACCCTCACACTACCTACTCCAACCAGAAACCCAATTTTCTTGTTGCCAAATGCAATATTTTAGAAGGAGTTGTCTCATCACTGTTCTTCCACACTTTTCCCTCAGAGCTCAATCTCTCCAAATTGGGTTCAGCAACTAGTGCTTTGAGGGAATCTCTAAGTTCATGAGTAAACCATAAATACCTAGAAATCTAAACTCAAAGTTTAGGTTTCCCCTAGATCTTATTTGATCTCTCTGAGTTATTTGATATCCTCTATTTCCTACAGCACTCTAATTTTCAAGAATCACAACTTCCTTGTTTTTTTTCCTGTTTTTTTTTTTTTCTTCTTAGTCTCCTTTGTGACCTCATCTTCTGGCCTTTAAATGTCGGAGCTTCTCAAAGCTGAGTTGTGGACTTTTTAATCAGTTCTCAATCTCATTCATGATAGGTGGCATGATGTTGTGATTAAGGATATGAACACACTTTACAACTTTCCTAAATTTAAATCTTAGCTCTGACAGTTATTTGCAATAAAGATTATTCTTTTTATTTCAGTCTCATGGTTATTTTGAAATGGGATTATAATGATACTTACAGGGTTGTTGCAAGATTGAAGAGATCTCCATTTGTAAATCACTAAAACAAATGACATAGCTTTAACCAACATGCAAACAGATGATTCAAATCTGCTTGCCAGTGGCCTGGACATTCTCTCTAAACCAGAAAACTATATATACAATCTTTTATTTTTATATGAATTTGTATTTCTCAAAGATACCTCATTCTTGACATGTCCAAATCAACTCATGAATTCATCCTGAAGCTTTGCATTTTCTCAGGTTTCCTCATTTTAGAGAATAACATCACAGCTCAAAACATTAGACAATATCTCTGACATTATCCTTTCACTAGCAACTGTCATATCCATATCCAACCCATGTGTATCCACTTTACTCTTTATATAGTCACTTTAATGTCTTCTTCTTTCCAATGAGTTCTATACCCACAAGCCTACTTTAATCTTTCATCTCCACTATTGCCAAACTTCCTAACTGGACATCTCAGCATCTATTTTTCCTCCTATTTTCCATGCTTCAGCCAAAGCAATCTTCTGATTATGTTCCCTGAACTCTGCATAAAATGCTTTATGATTTATTATGAATCAGAGAAAAGTCCTAACATGATTTACAAATCTCTTCATGGCTAATTTCTTCATGGTTTTATTTCTACCAATCCTTCCATCTTTAGCTTTTCTCCTGCTTTTAATACATTCTTCAAAAAACTCATGTCCTATTTGAAAAAGAATCTTTGTGCAGACCCTTCCCTCCTCTATTCGTTACTTAATTTTTACTCTGCTTTCAGAGTGGTTATCTCAAAGATCATTTTCTTAACAATTTCCTCATCTCCAGCTGTGGATGATTATTTTAATTCATGAATATTTGTCAATATGTTCTTCTTTCTCCTTATTCCACATATCATTATGATAATTTTACATTTTTAAATGGCAATGTGGTTCATGAGAACTCCATAAGGATAGTAACAGGGTCTGTATTTACTTATCATTGTAAGCCATGGGTCTAGCATGTTTCTTAGCAGTTAAAAAGTGGTCAATAAATAATTGTTGAATGCAAAATCAGGTAGCAATATTTTCTTGTAAGAGAAAAATCAAAAAGTTTCCAATGAGTTGTGAAAGAAAATAAAGTGATTAACTGTAAAGAGCCATCGGCACAAGCACAGATCAAAAACATGTGTCCAGTCATTAGCCAGAGAGCATTATTGAAGAACAATCATCTCAGAGTCTCAAGATCGCTTAGCAAAAGTCAGCCTTTCCAGAAGACAAGTATTATTCCAGGTGCCCTCCTGGGAAAGTTAAAGAAGCAGAACTCTATTATGTTTGGTGAACTTTAAACTTGAAACATTGTGCCTGCAATCTTTTCTTTATGTATCACAGAATCAAATTAGCTTACTAAAATGAGTAGGAGGAGAAAAATAGTCAAAAGGACTGTAACAGACATATTGGAGCCAATTAAGAACACATGATAGAATGGGTTCAGCCATTAGGATGTTTCACTCCAGTGATCAGCTAGGTCTGAAGACACCTGTAGGTTATTCAGCATTTTCTCTATGGGTACTCTACCTTTGGCAAGGAGCTTAACAGGAAGCAGACAGCAGGAAGTGGGGCTTTCTTTTATCAGTCTTAGAAATGATATTGTCCCTCCCAGCATGGAGCTGATTAGAATCAGACGCTGAGCAGGGAGAAATATGGTAAACTGAGCAGCATTCACCCTCTCTCCTGAGTCAGCAGTTCAATCTCTAACTTCATTATATAGTTCAAATTAATGTTAAAAGGTCACAAAGCAGACAGAATTAAAAACAGGGCAAATTTATGCAATAATAGGATTATTTTCTTGCCTCAAATATATTCCTTATTAAATGCCCAATGAATCTGAAATCTATAGCATGAAACCAATTGAATAAAGATTTTTAGAGAAATAGATTCGTTTAAGCTACTTTTGAAACTAATGTCTAGAAGACTAAGAAGATGGTTAACTATCACAGATTGATTTATCTAATGTTTAAAAACAAGACAACAGACCCAAAATGGAGTCACTTATGCTACACTCCACCTCATCAAACCAAGACTTAATTTAATTACAGTTTGGGTTCTTTCAGAAATAAAATCTCTCTCTTTTTTTTAAAGACCTTTGAAAAGGAAATTTTTTCAAATTTTTAATCAATGAGAAAATATAGCATTCTAGATTGTAGGTATACAGCCTGCTCATAAGCAAGTTCAAATTGTATTCAATGACTTAGAAATATTGAAGTACCAGTGATTCACAATACTATATATGTTTCAGAAATATAATTTCACATATGGAATAATGTTCTAGTACCAAAGTTCTCCTACTGTTCATCATTATCAGATTGACTTCTTCTATAATTCCTTCTACACCCTTTCACTTTTGCTCTTTAACTACCATTTTATTGTCACTCTAAGTGTGATTTCTGTTGTGTTTTGTTTTCTCATTTGCTTTATTTCCCTTCATTTCACACATGGATGAAATCATTTAGCATTTGTGTTTCTCTGTCTTATTTTACTTAGCATAATTACCTTAAATTTCATTCATGTCTGAAATGACAAAATTTCATTTTTCTATAGCTGAATAATATTCCGTGTGTGTGTGTGTGTGTGTATGTGTGTGTGTGTGTGTGTGTGTGTGTGTGTGACATCTTATTTATCAAGTCATCCACAGATGGACAAGTATATTCAATTGTATTGCTTCCATGTCTTGGCTGCTATGAATAGTACTATAATAAACAATAAACATAGCGGTGATACATCTATTCAAATGAGCATTTTTACATTCTTCAGATAAATTCTAAAAGTGTAATTGCTGGATCATATATTAGCTCTATTTTTAATTGATTTGACTAACCTTCATACTGTTTTCCAAAGAGGTTGCACCAATTTACATGCCCGCCAGCATTACACAAGGATTTCTTTTTTTTTTCACACACTTCCATCAGCACTAGTTTTCCATCTAGTTGATACAGATAATTCTTACAAGTGTGCAGTGATATTTAGTGTGGTTTTAATTTGCATTTCCCTAGTAAGAAATGGAGTTGAGCATTTTTTCATTTGCCCGTTGTCTATCTAAATGTCTTCTTTGGAGATGTTTCTGATCAGATATTCTGTCATTTATTGACTAGGTTGATTGTTTTTCCATTATTGAGTAGTATGAGTTCTTTACACACTTTGGATACTAGTTGCTTTACAGATGTATGATTTATGAGTATCTTCTTCTAATTTGTAGGTTGCCTTTCTGGTTTTGTGGTTTCTTTTGCTGTATAGAAATCTTAATTTTAATGTAGTCCCAGTTTTTTGTTGTTTGCTTGCCTTGCTTGAGTTGAATCATTAAAGGCATATCTATGGTTAATGTCAAGTTGCATATCACATGTTTGCTTCTAAGAATTTTAGGAATTCAGGAAATACATTCAAGTGTTTATTTTTTTTGAATTAATTTTTGTGTATGGTGTAAGATAGTAATCTAGTTTCTTTCTTTTACATGTGACTGTTCAGTTTTCCCAACACTATTAAAGAAACTTTAATTTCTCCAAGAAATGGAATTTAAAAAGTCAATCTAACCTGGGTCCTTAGGATGTACAGGAACTAATCTAATAACATTATACACTAGACCACCAGGATTTGCCATCCAGGAATTTCTTGATTACCACTCATTAGATGTTAATATGCTTGATAGATCCCTGGCATCCCCTAAAGAAAAGTAGCCTTTTAATTTTTAACTTTTTACCTAATATAACTTCCTTGGTCCTGCTCCATTTAGACAGCAATGATTTTTTATTTTGTATAGCTCCTAGGAACTTCTTTCTATATACTAGTTAGATGCCACCTGATCTGAATTTACTTTTGCTGAAATAACATCTTAAAGTTTTAATGTGCCTCGGTTTAGTCTTAAGCACTAATAAAAACTATTCATAATAGAAAGGAAAGCAGGGCATTTAGGATTATGAGTTTCAGGAGAATGATATACAAATTTTAACTGTAGGGCAAATGAATTAAATATACTTGATCATATAATGTTGAGGGGAAGCAAAGAGACAATATAAATGAGTTAAAGACATCTTGCATAAGGGACAAGTGAGATTAGCCGCAGTGAATAAACAACTGAGTACATTTTAATAATCATAGGAAATAGTGGTAAGGTGACTGTCATGGATCACCTTATTCACACTGAACTGTACTAATAAAGACCTGCTCATCTTGTTTTGTTACTTATATTTGGAATTCCTGAAAGAACCCTTCTATGTCCTTGAATATTCTGTTCTCACTGTCAAATCACTCTAGGTTCATTTGAAGTTCCCTTTTTTTTATAGAAATAATCCCGTGACATAAATGCCTTCTATAATCTCTATTTGAAATAGCTGTAATTCTTCTACATATTTCTGTTGAATTGAAATTAAGTTGTTACCTTTGTTAAGCAGTGCTGCAATCTTAGCTTTAAGAAAAATGTTTTCATGAAAATTCATACTTGGCATCTACCTCAACCAGAGACATCTGTGCCCTCTGCCTCACCAAGCAAAGGATCTGTATGAATGGTTCTGCTATTGTGTCTCAACAACTGTATTCTTGTTGTAGGTATTGGCATATATTATTTAAGTCCATGTTTACAACTCTGCATGGGTAAAAGACAGCTCAACCTTCTGATTTTTGTGTGATCTTATACTGAATGTTTTATTTATTTAAGTGAATGTTTTGTGTCCATTCAGGATTCAAGAACAGACTCTGTCGCTTAATGAACACAATGGAATTGGAACACATCTCTTCACACTCACTGACTGAGATTAATTTGACAAATATCCTTTAGACCAGCCAACAGCTTGCTCAGTTACTCCTATTTGCTTTAATTTATTTAGCAAAAGACCCTGATCTATCAAGTTTAATGCCTTGATCATTCATTAATTCACCATAGGGAAGTGTCCCAGTCTATAACCAGATTATCAATCTGTGAAAGGTGAACATTTAGGTAACTCATTCAACTGAGCAAGGTCTAAAGTCTCTATTTTCTACATTTTCTGTTATTGGAGGCCATGGCTGAGCTATAATCTTCCTCTTGTCAAATATTGCAAACTTATAAGCAGCCATTTGTTTCCATGAACTGAGCTCTAAATAAATGTATTTTTCTCCGCAGTCCATTCCTGAGTAGGTATTTATTCAGGAGATCTTCATTCTGTTATTATATTGGATATGCTTTGGTTTGTGCACAGAAATTATATTGTTTTGACAGCTCTATTATTTTTACTGGTTGGCTTGCAGCAATTTATCTTACAGCACATGAAGAATTTATTTTTTTAATTGGTTCTGCCTTCCTTTATGAATGTGTTTATGAGGCACTACAGCAGTTCAACATTTTAATGTTTCAATGTTTTCCACCAATTTGGTAATCTTGTAAACAGCAGTGCTTCTGAAGGGCCTCTAAGCAGTTTTGAAAACAGGATTAAAAAGAAAAAGCTAGTAAATTTAGTTTTATTATCAATACTTTGACAGCGTTATCCTGGTATTGGCATAAAAATACAGTAATATTTGAGCTCAAAGATAAAATGAAATTCAAAAATATTTCTGATTAGAAGACATTTTAAATCCTTTTAAATTTCTTTAGAAACTGATAGAAGAGTTGCTATTAAAGAAGCAGAATATTATTTTTCTATTACTGATACAACTATTTAAGAATGTGGGAAGTAATAACTTATTATATTGAAGACCAAATTTTCTGACATCACATATTTGTTTACTTTCACTTCATAATGCTAACTTATGAAATCAGAAATGAATTAAATTTTGACCATTAGATGAACAATTCAAAGACTTTTAACTTCACAGATAATACTGCTTATAGGCCTGTTTGCTTTCATGTGCCTTAAAGAAGAGCTTAGTCACTTAAGACATGGTGGTGGTTTTTTGTTTGTTTGATTTTTTGTTTTGTTTTATAATCTAAACTCATGTAATAATGATCTGTGAAATATATTGCAACTATAAAACAGGTAATTATGTATTTGTTTATAACTATCATTTTGTTTCACAATAGCTAAAAAAAACCCCAAATCAAATAGGAACTCTAAGTTTGATTTTGATCCGGTTTAAAGTACATAAAGATTTACTGCAAAATCCAACTTATTATTCAATCAAATGCAACTTTATTAGACTCATGCATATATTTATTCAAATCAGCAATATTTAATAAGCATTGTCAAAAGTGTAAAATAGCCTGCTAGGAATTTTAGGAGATTTGAAGATGAATTTAATAAACTCATTATGTCTTTTTATTATAACTACTTATATGAACATTAAAACTACAATATGAAGTGTGAAATCATAGCCATGTCACTTTGCCATGGTGTCCATACAATACTTTGAATATCCATTGGAGAGAAAGAATTTTCAGAAAATAAGTTTAGAGATCAGACATGAGAGCTGTTGGGAAAGAAAATCCAGAAGGAAGTAAAGCCTTACATAAATCCTATCTGACCTCTACCTCAATGTATCTAATGCTCTTAACTTAACCTTTCTAACTAACCAAGTACCACAAGCATCTGTAAAATGTAACAAAGCAAGTCAGATTGAAGTACAAAGGGAGAGAATCACCTGCCTTAAGTCTCACTTCAGACTAACTAAATCAGACCCTTTGGTCATGATACCTTGCTTATGTATCATTTTAAAGTTTCCAAAGTGATAAATTATGCACAATCAAATTATGCAATCAATACTGAGAAATACCAGTTGCATCCATTGTAACAGACAGCAACAATGACCATGAAATAAACCAAGTGCATGTACAAATACACTTGAGGCATTTCTCCAACTGAATCTTTTTTGCTCTACAATACCCTGTTTTTCTTAAATAATTCAAAATTCGACATGCTCTTAAATTCCCTCCTCTCCTCTCCTTCTCTGCCATTATTCTCCTAAGCCACATTTTTCTCTCATATACTGAAATCTTTATCACCAAGACAACAGTCTTCAATTCCATCCACGATTCTGACATAGATTCAAATGCCAGAATATCCTGACTTCTATATTTCTTGATATTTCATGAATATCAGGGACTTTCGCTTGGTCTCTGGTCATCCATTGAACTCTGCCATCATTACTTTTCACCTCTGGAACCATAAATTCAATAACCACTGTCTCTTGTGAAAAATCTTCTGTTATTTGCTTAGTCTATGAAGTTCCATTGCAATAATTATTTAACTTCATTGCTTCATATAATCCAATTACCCATCTCTATTCACCTACCCATCCTCTGATTTCTGTATTTACTTTTCTTCATGTCAGGTAAAATAGAATAATGAGTCATTACAATTACCGCTTAACTAAATTCTTCAGCTTCCTCACACCCTCTTTTTTTTTTTTCTCATTACATGAAAAATAACCTTTTATTATTCCAACAACCCATCTTCTTCATGATTATATTCCAGAAGATAAACCTCTCTGGAAGGTACACATAACTAATGATATTCACATCATAATAATTCATGATCTCTAATCTCATCTAGATTTTGAATATTGTCTAGTTGTTGCTTTAACACTTTCTTCCTAGTGATAATTTCTTACCATTCTCTGTAATGCATATTTCATGAAATCAACATGATTCTCAAAGTTTCAACTTCCCCATCTCCCTGTCCACCTCAGCAGATAACCTTGCCTCATAATTCAGAAGTAATTTGTGTATGCCTCGCTAATCTCTCTCTTTGCAGTATCAATCACCATCCTCTCTAAACTGGATATCGTCATTAACATAAGTAGAGTGACCCCAGTTCCCCTCCATTTTATCTTTCCTTTTAAAGTTAAACTCTTCGAACAATTTTCTTCAATTCTGTTAATCTCATTCTCTCCTAAACCCAATTCATTCAAGTTTCCAACAATTACCTTCACTTTGTTAAATCCAAGGATCAGTTCTCAGTGAGCATCTTACTGCACTTATCAGTAATACTTGACATTGTTGGTGACTTCTTCCTTCCTAAAGCACTTCTTCATTTGGTTTCAAGGACACTACACGGAGCTGATTTCTTCCTTTTTTGAAATCACTGCTCCTTCTCAGTCTCCTTTGTTGGTTGGTTCTCGTTTTTCTCTGACCTCAAAATACTTGAAGGGCCCTACATCTCAGTTCTCAAACTTTTCTTCTATCTGTTCTCGGTTCTTCAGTGATCTCATTTAATTGCTTAACTCTAAATGCCATTATACCCTGCATTATAAAATTTCTGTATTCAGCCTACAAATTGCCTCTAAACTTTGGACTAATATTTAAAATGGCCCACTCAATATCTTCGCCTAAATAAACAAAAGATTTTTTTCACTTAGAGACTGCACAATCCTTCAAGCCTCTTTCCATCTGCACCCCCCAGATCCTTTGTCTCAATAATGACATTTCCATCCTTCAGTTGTTCAGTCTAAAAATCTCAGTCATCCTTGACTCCTAATCTTTTTCCACAAACCCATATGTATTTGATTGGTAAATCCTGTAGACTCAACCTTCAAAATGAATCCAGAATCTCATTACCTACACCCTCAAATCATATCCAGAATCATACTTCTTGCTTTATTCACTGCTACCAACCTGAATCAAACTTTAATATTTCAATTCATTAAATTCTTTAGTACCTCTTTTCCAAAACTCGTCTACCTTTACTGTAAATGGTCTCTTGATTTCAGTCTTGCCTACTTCAGTATATTTTCAATATAGCAGCCGGAGTACTTCTGTTAAATGTAATTAAATCACATTTTTCCTCTGTTCAAACATTTCTAATGTCATTCCATGTCATTTGGGAGTGAAAACTACTCTCTATGTTGGAAACACAAAGGGCCCTTATACCTTTGTGAACAATCCTGGCACATTCTCACATTAGAGACTTTGTGTATTTTCCCTTTTAAACTCTGTAATGCCCGTTCCTCAGTTATCTCCTTATCTCCTTCAGATCACACCTTCTCTGTGAGACTTTTTCTGATAACCCAACTTAAAAGTACAGTCTCTCAAGAATTCTTTACCTTCATTTTGCTTTATTTCTCTCCACAGAACTTATCCTTTAAAATGTGACATGATTTACTTATTTGAGTCTTGTATGCTCCCTACCTCCTAATATAATCACAGGTTTTTAATTAGAGAAATTTTTCCTGTTCTATAAGATTTGTGTATTACTATGCCACCAATATTGAATATGACACATGGTAGGCATTCAATAAAAATTCTTAACACACAGAGAGAAGTTATCAAACAAAAATCCATCATAATATTTTCCTGCATTCAAATCTAAAACTATCCTCTTTTCTTTCCTTTTCTTACCATAGAGAAGCTTCCTTATCATCCATTAAAAAACCATGTCTCCATATGCGCTATAGACCCCTCCTCTCTCTCTTTCCGAGGACATCTTTCTATTGTTATTGCCATTTTATATATTTCAGAACATTTCTTTCAGAATTCCAATATTCTGTATCCCACATTTTAATTATATTTTAAATTTTCTTCATCTCATGTCTTCTTCCAGTTACTGTCCTAGTGTTCCTTGACAGATAACTTTCTTTCAAGAACATTCGTTATATACCCTCCTTTCATTTCTTATTGTCATATGTTGTTCAAACATATCCATTCTCAGTTTCCACTTAATTTCACTGTATCCTTTCCAACTGAACACTAATGAATGTCAGTGGATAATTTTCAGTAATAATAATAAGATTAGTGTCTGAAGTCTTGTGTGCTTGATCTTTTCTATACGTTAAGGTTATTGATCATATAACAATTAACATATTGTTTTATTTTATTTCTGCCAAAGATATTGTGAGATAAGCACTCTGATTGTCACCCTTTACCAATACGAAACAGCAGTATAAAAAATGTTAGTGTGAAACCCAGGGTTTATATCCAGGTAATTTGGCTCCAGAATGCTATTAAAAATTATACTCTATGGCTTCATCTCTTATTATTGATAAAATCATCTCTGGGAACTTTTCAGTATATTTCAACCAATTCTTTTTGTTTTAATAAATTAATATTTTTCGTTTTTGTTTTTAAAAGAAAGATGCAGGCAGAAATGAAGGTGAGTAGGCAGAAAGAAAGAGGATGAAGAAGCATTTTTATTTCATTTTTATTCAGCTGTCAACATTAACTGTTGTTCCACTTCCATCCCTCTGGGCTCAGGACATGAACCTGGATCATCGCGTTGTATGTGGACTGTGTTCCTTCAGAGGCACTGACCTAACTACTAGTCCACCAGGGTCTCACATATTTCACCAATTCTTATAGCACTATCTGATTTATAAACATTTTAATTCCTGGAAAATCAGCCCTAGACAGTCTCCTTTTCACCATCTTGTACATCTTACTAGGAAAGCTTACCTCTGATGACTTTGTAATAATGTCAATCTGCTAACTTCTCAATGTGACCTTTCTCCTCAGACCTCTCTTTCAAACTAAATTGATAGTTTCACCTCTCTCTCATAGACATTCAAATATATTTTCAAAATTTCACTTATGATTCTTGTCCCCTTTTCCAACAGATTTTGCTTCCAATGTCCTCACATGAATTCTTGGCCCTCCATTCACTCAAATTCTTTAGCCAGAAAACAGGGATTCTCCCTTGATGTCTCCTCTCCTTCATTTCCCTTGCCCAAGGTGTTAATAAATCCTCTTGATTCTAATCCAATTTTTTTTTAGTTTTCACATCTTCAGCCAAAATGTTAGCTATTCTCTTTTAAGTACCAATAAAATAACTTCTTATCCATTTTTGTTTCTTCTATAATTACTTTCTTCAAAATCATCATTTATATAAATACTCTCTTGCTTAAATGGATATTTCTCTATTTTTCTTTCTGTGAGATATTTTAAAATTCCTATTAGACTTAAAAGTCTTTTACAAAGGATTCATGCCTAAATCTCAAAATCGTTTGGTCCCAGTTTTGTCGCTCAACTACACTCAAAGTTACTGGTTTTATTCCAGTTCTATAAATGTTCAGTTAATTTAACTCTATTGATATTGTGGCTCCTTGTTTATGTGAATAACTACTCTTGTACATAGTGCCATATCTCCAGTGTTTTCTTCTGGAGGAAGTTTGACACTGATGATAAGGAATAATTGGATAGGTGGTTTTATGGATGCAGACAAGAATAAGTCTTAAACACTTACTTTATTAGAAAAACAACTTGTTATTAGCATTAAAATACATAGTAAGTGCAGGATATCTACATGATACATATATACCCAATTTTAATTTAATATAAGTGGTGATTTTGTGAACTTGTGAATAAAATAATATATGGTATTTTATAAGTTAAGTTAAAAATATTTCATCCTAGTTTTATACTTAATCACTCTGTGAAAGTAAGAAGTCCCTATTTATAATATAATGCCTTAATCTGATACATGTGTGCTTCAAATGGACATGTAAGGGAATTAAAATTAGAAAATATTATAATTAAATGACTTCACAATGTTTAATTTGATAATGTATTGGTGATATAATCATATGTAGATGTTTTAATACTAAAAGTTTATTAAGATTTTACTATTAAGGGAGAAGAGATGGTACTTTATCTTTAATAAGGGATATATAATCCATTAAGATTAATAGTCATATCCTTAATAGATGAGATATATGTATCAGACATGAAGGAGAAGCACAACATTATAAAAATTATGCCAATTTCAAAAAAGTGAACTAATTAGTTTTTCAGAAGTTGGGCAGCAGATTTCTGTCATGTAAATTTTTATGATGCATGATGTGAGAGCTATGAAGGTGAAAACACACTGACTATATTGCTCATAAGTCTATACTATAATAGAATATCATTATTGATCTTACAGTGAAGGAGACATTTTTAAGCTTTATTTTATGAAAATATGTTTTACTGAAAAAGATGTTTAGGTGCTAAATTACTACTAAGAAAAAATCCATTCTGAATAACAAAGAAAATGACATAAAGAACATTCCCTGATATGCAGAACAGAAACTCATAGGTTCAGAGAATAAAAAAGTCACTAAAGTGGTAATATATCCTTGCTCTCCGTTGCCTATTTGGTATTTGGGATATAAAACTGACAGACAAGAGAGCATTATTTTAAAGTGACAGGTTTATCATTATTCTATGTAGGATTACTGAATTTGAAATGTAAAGGCAAATCAAAGCTATAAAATAGGTTAACAAATAATCCAATAAGTTAAAATGATTGCTAACAATGAATTAAAATTGAAATGTGATACCATCTATAAAATAATGATAGACAATTTTGCCTGTTTTCAAAATAAAGTAGTGCAAAGAGCAAAAATCCATACTTTCTAATAGAATTTTAACAATGACTTAGCAAATATATATGTACATATATTTATAATATAAATATAATAGGAATTCCTATTGTTATTTAAAAATGCTCCTCTCCTGAAAATAAGTATTAATAATAATATTAATTATACAAGTTATAAATATGGTCATGTTTAGAAGATGGTATGGACAGTTTGATTAAATCAAGGAATATTTGGTGTTATTTTGCATTTGTTTCTACCGTTAGGTCATATATTTATTAATCTGTTCTCTCATTGATTACATAAACACACACACACACACACAAATCTCAAGAACTATAAATAATTCACCATGACTCTTGGTTCCCTTTTATGACTAATACACTCTTAGAAAACCTCCAATTTTCAAGGAAAGTAACATAAATTTGCAAATGAATCATTTTCTCAATCTGCTTCCTGCCAATAGAATGTTGAGATTATATCTGTCTCATTTCATTTTGCAGTGTCTCTGCCCCTCTTGATCAAACTGGATATGCTTCTTCCAGTATAGTTTTCTCAAAAAATTTTAGGACTTTCCTATAAATATAACTAAGGTATACCCCAATTAGATAAGTTATACCTGCAAATCTCTTCACAATAAGATTCTTACAGGCCATATTGTTTGAGTCAGCAGATATGTGAGTCAGATAATCAGTCATATTGCTGGGTCAGATATTCTGACAGCGTCTGACTTTGAAATTCACTCATAAATAATTTCTTAATTCTAACATCTTTGGCATCTAGAATTCTGAGAATTTTCAAAATCTTTAAATTCTCTCCTTTTTATCAGTTCTTCCCTCCACTAATCGCTCTCCTTTCACATTTCACTATAAGTAGCAATAATAATAATAAGTTAGGTTACACTTTCAATAATTTGCTTGTAAATATGCTTATTTAGACCAACAGATTAATTCATTGGCTACTTTCTGCATTACTGTAGACAACAATAGTTTTAATATTTCTGCGCTGTAAAACAATGACCCTTTATTCTCTAGTTTCTGCTAACATATTGCTTCCTTTTGAACTTTTACAAGCACTCAAAAACTATATATTTTACAATCTGTCCAATACAGCAGATTTCTTCAAAATTCTTCTCAAAATATTTTCAACTTCTACTCACTGCCTAGAATGTAAGTCATGCCCACATTTTTTGTTATTTTTAAGTTACTTTCCTACTTTCAGATATAAAAGTATTCATTCTTTTTTCATTGTATAAAACACACACACACACACAAATGTAGTAGCTTAAAAAGCATTCATTCCATGGGCATGACTTAGTTAATTTCAGAAAATTAGAATTCTTTCACAATACTAGAAAAGATATTGAGCAGGGCAATAATGATTTCATGTCTGATGTGGAAAAGTTCCACTTCCCAGCTTACTTTGTAGATGTTGGCAGACTTCAGATACTTAGGGTGTTTTGCCAGCAACTCTAGTTCCTTGTCTCATGATCCTTAGAGTAACTAACAACATAATAGGTGGCTCATCTTAAATCAAGTGAGGAATAAAGCAAAATATTACCACTAAGTCATGATCTATGAAACGCAATGTCAGAAATAGCATCCCACCATATCTGCCAAACTTTATTCATTAATATTGATTCATAAATTCAGCTCATGCTTAGGTGGGGGTGACAGTGGGAGTACTTGTATGAATGAATTAATGTGGAGATGTTTGCTAGCTATTTTAGAGGCAGCCTACCACAAACATGGAAGGAAACTGTGAGTTGGTTCAGCACTGTTTTCTAAAAAATAATAGATTCCCGGCAAATATCTGAGAACTGAGTAAAGTCATGTGATAGAAATAATGATCTCTCAAAGATATTCATATCTTAATCCACAGAACTTAAATCTATATCATATTAATGACAAAGGAGAATTAAAGTTACAGATGGAATTTCAGCAATAAACTAAGCTTAACGTAGAAAAATTATTCTGGACTATGTGGAGAAGTCCAACGTAATCACTAGAAGCCTTAAAATGGATAAAGGTAAAAGAGGAGAATCAGAGAAAGAGATGTGTCATGGAATCAGAATGAGAGATGCTCTTTTAAAGAGGGAGAAAAGTGCTACCAAAGAATGTGGATAACCTCTATAGATTAAAATGACAAGAAAGGAATTATGTGATAGAAAGAAATCAGCCATGTCAGCATTTGAATTTCAGTCCACTGATACTTACATTAAACCTTTAAGCTATAGACTTATAAGATACTAAATCTGTATTGTTTTAAACCACAAAGTTTGCGATAATTTGTCAGAACAGCCATACAAATATAATATTTGCATTTGGAGATGCATTCTGTTTGGAGAAAAAAAATAAAAAGTCAATAAAGTTCAAATTGGTTTGAATATTCAGATCATAAATATATGTTGAAAATTAAGGCATTTAACAATAAAATTGAAAATATTAGGAGACCAGAGAATTACATTTTTTCCAAAATCCCAGCAAATCTTATTTTATCAACATTACAAAATGGATATATATATACACATATAGCAACATATTGTATATGAATATCATGTTCTTGCACACATATGCACACACAAATTAGCTGTATTTAGCTGAAAACAATAGTTTATTCAGGAGTGAAACTCTAATTTTAACAAAGAAGAAATGCATGTACAGTTTGGGTTAATTTTGATATAATGTATTAAATAAATGAAAAACTAGAAAAGTCTTTTATTTTACTCTAGAGGGTATTCAGGGTTTTTGTTATTGTTATTTTAATAATTTTTCTTTATAATTAAGAGATTTTAACCAATTTTTAAATGTTTTCTGAATGGTTTTATAGACTAGCTACTATCGAATAATCATTAATCTCTCTTCTTCCTAAAATATATGCTTCCTACTTCACTTACTACTTTAGGTTACGTCTATTCTATGCATTCATGCATCTTACTTAAAGAGAGAGCATCCTAACCTCTTCTCTCTACCTAGAGTTATGTTTAATTTATCAACAAACGTTTCTTATTTGACTAAAAGCAACAGCAACTTCACCCTCACGTATACTTTCTTTTCCATTTTTATTCCTTTATAGTTCAAACCAATATCATCTCACTCTGAAATTTATAGTCACAAACTCTTAATTCATCTCCTGATCCACAATATGCTTTCCTTCACCTCTTCTGCTTCCTCTTGTCTGTTTTTCATATTCCAGCCAAAGTTCACTCTTAAAGATAAATTTGATCAAACCTTGGTACTTTAAAAATTTGTCTGATTCTTTTAATCTTCTGGATTAAATTTAATCTTCAGGATATTTTAATATTTGGAAACCATAGGTCAATTTCTAGTTTTACATTAGATATATAAACACTCAAACTGAGATATAAGCAGAATTTTCAACACAGTTTGTCAAGTATAAAAGAAAAACTTCCATTTTCTGTTAATACCATGTTGTAAAAGAAATTTCAGTATCATGATTTGGGAATTGTAAACAATCAGAACACAGAAAACTCAAGAGAGGATACAATAAACATTCATATATATGCAAGAATATAGAAAATTGGGAAAATAAAGAAGAAAAGCAGAGAGAAGGCAGGGAAAAGATAAGGAAAGGGAGAACGGAATAAAAAAGGAAAAGAGAGAAGAAAAGAAGGAGAAGGTGGGAAAGGAGGAAGGGAGAAGATTAGAAGGACAAAAAGGACAAATTTAAATTTCAAATTAAAAAGGATTAATCTGATTCCATAATTACCAAAGACTATATAGATCTCTATTCAAAAAATTTATTGATTCAGTGTTTGTGTGATTAGAAGATGATGCGTTTGTATGGGCAATTGACGTGGAAAAATATTGCAGACAAAATTAGAAATTGTCTTAAAACATTTGTACAGTCATAGATGTCACTCTGGACTTCTTGCTTCTGTTGTCTTATCCACTTCCTCTTCTCTACTCTATATAAACCTGCCTTGAGATCATCCATTTATTGTGTAGATAATTTAAATTTTTTATTTTCCAAAGCCACTTTTTTCTGATAAGAAAATTAATTGGAAAATTTCACACTTACAGGAGTTTTGTTGATGAGAGAGGTTGATGAGCTCAAAAGAATCTACATGTGGATGCATTTTCTCAACACAAAATTGTTTTATTGATAGATTTTGTATGGCACAAGATAGAATTTGACTTTTAGTGGTGAACGTAATGCGTCATATCCAGATGTTAATCCATAATAATATATACCTGAAACCTACACAAAGATAGTCTAATTTTTTTTTAATAAAAGCTCTGATAGATCTTATCTAATTTGTTCTGCCACTGTTTTGGTACTTGGACCAGGCTTTATTTTGAACTGCACAGTTCTGAGGTCTGATTTACCATTATAAAACTGTCAGGAGTTTATATAAAAGGTGATGAAGATGAAGACTTTTGATCAGCATTCACTCTCATTTTTTCTTGGAAAGAAGTGTGAACATGGAATTAGGTGATTCTTTTGAAGCTGCGTTTGTATATTAAACACAGTTTCATCGCTTATCAGAGGATGCTTGTGCACAGACTAAGGCTTGGCATAGTCAACTATATGAAAGAGGATCCAGATCCTTAACATCTATCACCTTTCTTTCTCCATCTCCAGGAGTTCTTTTCTGTGCTTTTCTAGAGAATGTCTCACCCTAAAATGCATCATGAAAGAACCCTTATCACAGCAGAGTATTTTGAAATGCCTTTTACCTTCATTTTTTTTTGAAAACTTTCTGGTACATTTAGCATGCCCTTATGTTCACATCTACATAGTGGTGCTACGAAATGGGAGGACTAAAGTTATCCGTTATTTTACAGTGCTAATAATTTTTGACTTGTTATTCCTGAACAACAGCTGTAATAATAATAATGGTGACCTGAGAGACTAATTCCCAGGGCACACATTAGCATATTCATGTTTCATAATTATTTCTAATCACCCAAGCAAGTAAATAGCAAAAGCAAAAACCTTTATTTCTGCAGAGATTGAAAAATAGTGTCTCTCAAGACTTAATCTCTTCCTCATTTTGCAAGCATTGTTTGCTCCATGTAAAAGGAGACCAGGTACATTCATGGTGGTATATAGTTACTTTATTCCATTTTATAATCAGCTCATCTACTTGGTTATCATCATTGTGGTAGCCTGAAAACTTTGCCCCCAAAGATATCCACCTCAAGTCCATGGAATCTGTGAGTCTTACCTTATTTAGAAGAAGGGGCTTTACAGATGTAAGTAAACCAAGAATCTTGAAATGAGATAATCCTTGGTTAGTCAACTGGACCCTAAATTGAATAAGTGTTCTTCTAAGATGAAGGCAGGGGAAGATTTAAGACAGACAGAAGAAGTGAAGAAGGAAATGTGAAAATAGTGGCAAATTTGAAGTTATCAGTGCAGGAACTCCAGCATTCACCAGAAGCTGAAGGTGGAAAGGTGTGGAATCTCCCCTAGAGCTTCTGGAGGAAGCACAGTCTCACAGATACCTTCATTTCAGACTTCCAGTCTCCATGAAATAATGTATTTTTGCTGTTTTAAGTCACCAAACTTGTGATAATTTATTATAGCAGCCATCAGAAACTAACATATTATTAAAAAAAATAAAACCTCCCCCACTAAAACACATATACATAGCCATGGCTCTTTCTTATTTTGTGTGTCTCCACTGCATACATCACATTCTCAAATATCATCTATGATTCATTTATCTTGTCATATTTTGTCTATCTAAGCTTCAATATAAAGAGGTTGTACATAAGCATTTTCCTTTAGATAATCCTTTGGTCGAATAATAAGATCAAATGAACCACAGACATATTGCAATATGTAAGTACACATTAAGATAAAAAAAAGCAATAATAGATAATTGTTAAATTTAGTTTGTTCTGATGTAAAAGAAGATTGACACATATTAATTATTAGTCTTTAGTCTCACAAAAATTCTAAACTTAAAATGACACAGTTAATTGTAGTGAGAACAAAAAGGTAAAATAAAAAGCAGATTGTACATTAGGGGAGAGTGATAGTTACATGGAAGAGAGTAAGATCTCAAGGTAGTATTTAAAATTAGTAAGGTAGTCAACTTATCACTGTCAAATTTTAAATATCATGTAATGGAAAGGAACATAAGCTCTTGTTGCTTTCAAATGGGAATAGACTACCAAAACTCTTCTAAATTAAGCAAGAAAGTATATAAAATGTATCAGTAAGTTTATCATACACCAATAAAGACACTGCAACTTTGAAGAAATTTTGTTTATCAATGATAGAAATATATTCTATTTTTATTAACATTAAATAATAGGAAATATTTGTGTATCACATAAAGATATTTGGAAAAATACTAGGCATTCTGAAATTGTACACATCTCTATGACAAACCTAGAGTGCTTTGTAAAGACTAGCTAACAGCACACGGAGAAATATAATGTGAAATGTTTTCTATTTAATCAGATAAATACAATTTATTTGACAACAAAATAAAAGGAGAAATTTTATTTCTGAAAATAAAAGAAGGTAACAAGATATAGTAGCAATACATATCTATTAGAGGATCATGCCAATAGTTTCAAATAACTTTGTGATGTTTATTTTATAAACTCACATTATTCATGTAAGGGAGCCAATAAAGTAGTAGAAAATATAATTCTATAGCTTGTTCTGTTTTCTGAAAGAGAAATATGATGTTCGAGATCATATTTAAAGTAATTAATAAAATATGCATATTTAAAAATAGTTCTCTCCTTAGTACAACACATTTATCTATAGTTAAATAATACTCAAAACACTACTTTGTGAAATGTCTCTGTGTGAAAGCAAAATAATTAAGTTGGTATTAACACTTTAGCTTAAATGGTAAACTATAAATAAAATAGCATAAGCAGCACGCAATATGCAGCACACATAAAATACGTGAAAATAAATTCACGTAATTATGTTTCTCAAAGTGAAAAATTAAAACTTCTATTTAGTTCATCCATTAGTAACTCTAGAAACTTCTAAAACTACTTAAGCAAGAATAAGTTTGAGTGAGTGCCTTTTTTGGGTAATAGAAAGCAAAATTTTATTTCGGTAGGAGAAAGTACACATACACACACGTACACACACACACACACACACACACACACACCAAACTCTTTAGTTGATAATAAGGTCACTTGAAAGATTTTGTTATCTGCAATACATTGCTGGCATTATAGTTTTAAATGTAGGATGGTTGAACAGAAAGTTTATAATATTACCTGTTTCTTTTATAGAATTATAAATACAAATAGAATTCTCAGTAAACTCCAAGTTATCATGCTACAATTCTACTTCATTATTATCTTTTATTATGAAGGAAATGTAGATTTATATTCCAAGATTCACTAAGATATCACTTTATTTTTGAAGTTTCTGATCAAAATTAATACATTGATAAAATATGATCCCTTTCAAAATAACAGTTAATATTCAACTACAATTCTAGATATTTGATTTCATGAATATGTACGGATCATCAAAACTTCAAGTTATACTTTTCAAGGCACTTACCTGAACATCTATAGAAACTAAAAAGAAAAGGATATATAATAACGCAGATTTTTTTTAAAAGAGACACCTGATCTTATTATAACATACTAATGATTTTGTGAATAAAATCATGTAGATCTTAAGAAAAATAAAATAACCCACTTGTTAGTCATTGGATATTTAGACCAAAGTTTCATATAGGTTATTTAACTGAACCATGATAAAGCAAATAAGCCCACCGTTATTTTTTTCTAATATCTAATTGTTAATCATTGTTAGTAACCTACAAAGTCTTGAGTGATAATTATATAACACAAATGCCTACAGTTGGGGTATCTCTTCTAGATTATAGATAGACATATTCATAATGTATTTTAAGTTAGATGCGTGTTACCTTTCAACATCAAGATAAATGATTCCGTTATGTCTCCCACAACTCCAACCTGTTATTTATCCAATATAATTGATCAGTATTTATGGATCATATACTACTTATCAGGTATTGTTCTCCAAACTTGTTCTACATCCATGAAAAAAAAAAACACACACACACACATTAATACCTCTACCTTCAGGGAATTTAAATTCTAGAGATCTAGCCATTGCCTCAAATATATGTATTTTCATGATTATTTTTCTATTTTCTCACCCTAACACATGATAGTGAAGTTCTTTCTACTGAAAGAATTTTCTCAAATCCATCCAGTATTCTGAATTTGATAGTATCCAAATCTAAGCTAGAACAATTTCTCTCTACTAAAATATTTCCTAACATTTTTTCTGTTATCTTCTTCTTTCATTAATTTTCCACATAATCAAGAAAGATTTTTTATGAAACTAAACATGTTATCACCTGCATAGAATTCTTGTGTAGTGAAAACAGATTTCTGGCTGAAAGGGAGACAATGGGTCTGTGTTCTTGTGGACACAAGGGGGAAATGAATGTATTAAAATTAATATTTTAATATATAATATCAAAAAGTGGTAAATGCAAAACTCTTGAATAACCGAACACAAGGATGAATGAAAATTACATCAGTGAGTCAAAAATAATAGCAGCTTTTATACCAAAGGTAAGTACTTGGTCAGAACATTGTGCAGGTTAAGATAATCCAGAAAAATCAGATGAATTTTGTCAATATTATTGTCAGTTGCCATAGATTGGAAAGTGGAAAAGTTCCAATGCAAAACAAATCATTATTAAAGTCAATGTTTTTTCCAATCACTCTCCCAATTCCAGAAATTTTCTGACTGAGAATTACTTGAGAAAGATCTGAAAAACAGAGAAAATGTATGCAACTCCATGTTTAATATAGTTGGATTCCAAGATGCTACTTAATTTAAATATAGTGGCAATCCAACAGTATTTGCAACTGTGGTTCTACTGTATTGTTAGCTCAAACACTGACATCAGACCTATTAGAACTAGAGTGATGCCCACATAAAATATTGAGTATTGGATATTGAGAGGTGAACAATGTAATTACTATATAATCAGTCTTCACTGAAATCAATTCTTGGATGAATCTGAAAAATTAGTCACTTACTTAACTGCTACATAGAATAAATGGCTTATACTATGTTTGAGGGTGGTGGTAAAATATTTGCTTCAAGGGTCATTTCTTTTTCTTTTTTAAATCACAATGTCCTGAACACAATTTTAAGCAAAAATATGAATGATTTAAGGAAGAAGGAAATTATATTCATGTTTTAAACATTATAATAGAATATCTATAAATAAACCATTTATTAGTCATACCAAACATTTAACATAATCATTATATATATGTTTAAGAAAGTACATGATATAAGGTGTTAAAAAATAGAGAAAAAAACAAATAAATTTATGAGAAGAATATAAATTCTAGAAATAAAACAAAACAAAACAAAATAAACATATACACACAAAAAAGAAACCAAAACAAAACCCTGAAACTTTAAATAGATTGTCACTTCCAAAAGATCACTGAACATAGAGACTGTACTAGAAGGAAACATTTTAAAACATGATTAATGATGTAGGTTTCAAGTTTAAAGAGACACAAAAAGACAAGCAAATTAAAGTTAAATTGAAAAAGAAAATAACATATGTAATGCCTCAAATCTAAGGTTGTATTACCCCTCTAAGATTATTACAGGCCTGTCAAACATACTTTAGATAGTGTAGCAGAAGGGATAGTGATATTTCATGACTTATATCTGAAGGGACAACCATGATCAATTAATGCCATTTGTGCATGGGCTGTCCACTCATAATAGCCCTCCTTACCCTTGATTTCCAACAGGACCTCACAATCCCCTGGATCCCAATGCTCCACAAGGCACTTTTGTCTGTGCATTGCTACAACTTATTGTCACTGAAGGGGAGTATGAGATATCTTGCCGAAGTTCTATCGCATTTTGTTGTATTATCTTTGTCCAGTTTTGATATCAAGGCAATGCTGCCCTCATCAAATAGGTTATTAAAAGGTTATTTTTTTTCCTAAGTATTGAGTAGATTTCAGGAATAAAATTATCTGGACTTGCAGACTCTTTGGTGGGAGTTAACACATATTTGACTTCCACAGTAGATAAAGGATTATCAAGATCTTGAATTTCAGGATGTCCATGTGTGATTATAAAGGTTGTATGTTGTAACCAAATAGAAGTGCAATTTAGAAGTACTATTTATAGATGGAGGTTAGCTCACCATCTGCATAGACTTTAGTAGCATCTTTGAATATATCATGAAATTGTCAAAACCAAATAAGAGAGGAAAGTGGAATTTTTCTCTTAGTCCAATAAAGAGCTAGCAAGTTTGCATAACATAAACTATAGTCATAAATATTCCAAAATAATATAATTTGCTGTAATATATTTGAACAACAAAAAGTTCATGTGACTAATTTATTTGTCCCTCTATAATCATAAATAATCCAAAACAACCTAATTTGCTGTAGTAATATACTTGGATAAATAAAAAGTCCAAGTGATGAATTTATCGTTTCTTTTCAACTAAAGCAAATCCTTTGTTTTAAAAGGCCAGCCTTACGATTATATAGCTTTTCTTCTCAAAGAGTAGATTATATCATTAGATTTCTTCAGTGTGCAGAGCTGGTAAATTTGAGAATCCTAGCCAAAAATCCAAAATGTGCAGCAAGAATAAAGTATCTAGTATAATTTATAAAGGAAAATAAAAAGCTAAAGCAACAGCATGATGGAGAAATTTTGGAAAAAATTTGTTAAAAGTGATGGACAGTGCATCCTATACAATATAACATCCTATATAAATCTGAAAGAGGCACAAAATGGATTCATGTGTCTGAATGCATTCTTAAAGTTTATAAAAATCCTGAGTTCTAGAGCTTTATAAATAGTGGGAGGTAGATGGGGAACAAAGCATATTTCTTTGGACATACTGGTATAAAAGAACTGCTTTTATTTCGCTGATATGGGGAAATTTATGTTTTGGATATTTGTCAGTGTCATTTCTCATTCAGTGGTGTCTCGGTGAGATATTTAATTGTTCCTTCAATAACGAAATTCTAGGAGACACCAATGCTTTCACATGAGGGCTCTCCACATACACTTGATGAGAAGTTTTTGGAATCCTATTACCTCTCTATCATCATCCAGCTGGAAGTATTTCACTTGGAATAGGGTTTATTGACCAAATGAGGTATAAGAAAGTAAGAAGCATTGCCAGACATTCAGAAGTTGCCCTGATTTCTCAACTATATTTTGATGTTACAATAAATTGGTCTGGCATTCAAAGCTAGGTCTTAGTGTTCTCAACTTAGATATAAGTTAAAGTAATAATATCAGAGAAGGCCACTCTAAAAATGTAATGTGTGAAGACAAAACAAGCATACTTTTACTCATGTATGAACATGGACAAATCATGAACATTCCTCAAGTCACAAAAATGACCAGCCTATCTTCAATAATGACTGGAGAATGACTGTTCCTCTTTTACCAATTATAGAATTAGTCTCTGCCTTCTTCTAGATAAGGCTTCTTAGCAAATGCAGTCAATCCAAGTAAATTTAGTTACTTAACCTCTCTGAAATTACCTTATACAAGATTAAACTCCATAATTTCTAGCAAGTTCTTAATGAAATGTCCTCACTGTCCCACTTAAGATTTGTTTTCTCCCATTGTAACAAGAATAAAATAAATTTGTTCAACTAGGAAATTTTGTTCCTGGTGGTCTTTCAGAGTGGGAGAAATTTTGCTCATTGTTCTTCATATTTCAATTCTTTTTCCTTTTTACAAAACACACTCTCAATTTTTTTTAATAATAATTTTGTTCCATGTTGGTTAGAGTAATACTGAGCATGACATGCAATTAAAGTGCATTTATATGATTCTTCTAAAAATTTATCTTTTAATACTTTATGAACAGACATTAGTGAGAAATGACCATGCAAATAAACTTTTACAGTTTGTAAAATATTAGTAACCCTTTTATTGAATGAATTAAATTTAATGAAATATGAGAAAAATATCTTATTTGTTCAGTTGCCCTTTTAATTACAATTTGCAGATTTTGTCTTTGTTCTTCCTTGTCCACATAGGAAATTTCAGACAAGTCTCAACTTTTCTTACATACATTTAGGCAATTTTTAAAAATTCTAGTCACTTTCATTTATAATAAGATATTCAATTAAATGATAAAATATCCAGCTAATTTAAAGCTTCTCTTTACTACATTAAACACCGAAGTCAGGACTGGATAGTATGCTAAGATTGTTTCTTTATTTTTCTAATAACACTCTTCTGCTTCTCAGCCTCATTCTACAAAGCTTCCTGGAGATTGAATTAACAGCCAAAAAAAAGACGAGAGAGAGATGTGTAGCTTTTGCCTGATGAAATTAGTACTAGTTCCCTCTGAGTGAGGCAGATTGCTCAGTGTTGATTTTTCCCTTCCTATTTTGTAAATAGGGTTAAATGGAAGCTAGCAGATGATGAAACAATACTTCAGTTTGACAATAATGGAAGCTATTACCATTCCTATGTCTTAGCAGAAAAAAAGAAATGTTTACCAGAGCTGGAGAAAGAGTTAAAGCTATAAAAGAGAGAACTATTAATTAAAATCCTCAGTAGAGAGATTCAACCACTTACTAAAGTGTTGGCAAGTCTGGGATGGGATTAGAGAAATAGATACCCTAAACTAACTTTATTGCTACCCTTAGATCTACCAGCAATTCTCATTAACTGAATCTGATCATAAGTTAGAGGGCAAAGGAGCCAGCAGGCAAATTCTGGGAAACAACCTTTCAGGTGACATATGAAGGTGAGAATGATAAGTGGATCTCAAGGGACTGATGAGGAATATCCAACACATCTCCTCAAGCCAATGAATCTAGAACCAGAGGATGCAATAAGGGTCACCTTCATGTGATGATACTTATTTCATGATAAAACAAAATTCAACATAAACAATCAAGCATTCAAGCTATTAAGAATCTCTGCAAGTCTTTGGTACCATGATCAACTTCAGTGATATTTTCCATACCAGCAGCTATAAAATTAAATAGAAAATAAGACATCAGTTTCATTATCAACAAAATGATTAAGTATTTGAAAAACATCAGTAATAAGTGAATAAGGACTTTCTGAAGAAAATATTTTAAGTTATATTAAAAGACAAAAAAGAAGGTTTAAATATTTGGAAAATAGTGATGGGCATATGTTAGAGTTCTTCAATTTCTCTCCAGATATACAAATTTGATGATAGCCTAATTCAAGCTGGAATATCTTATTAAAATTCAACAAACTAATATTAATATTCTACTTGAATATAAATTTTCACATATAGAAAGGTTAATTTTGCAAAAGAACAAAATGGTGTGGTTATTAAACCAGTTAGAATGCATCATTTAAAACAACACGAAACACAGGCATAGACAAGTGAGGAACAGGTAAAGAAATAAATGGGAGATATAAGAGAATGGATACTTAGCACACAGTAAGATGATACCTCACACTAATTAATGTTATTAAAGGCCCATACTACCCAAAGCCATTTGGAAATTCAATTCAATTTCTATTAAAATCCCAATGACATTCCTCTCAGAAATTGAAAAAAATGTCTAAAATTCATATGGAAACACAAAAGTCCCCAAATAATCAAAGCAATCTCAATAAAGATCAATGCTAAAGGCATCATAATTCCTCATTTCACTATATTACAAAGCTATAATAATCAAAACAGCATGGTACTGAAATAAAAGCAGACTCATAGGCCAAAAACAAATTGAGAACACAGAAATCAGTAAACATATACGTGATCAACTAATATTTGATAAGCATTCACAAAGAGAAGACAATCTTTTCAGTAAATGCTGGGAAAACTAGATAGTTACGTGCAAGATAATTCATATGTCTATTTTGCTAACTCAGAAAAATTAACTTGATGAGGATTAAAATAGTGAATATAAGACCAGAATTCAAACAAATTCTAAAGAAAATATATAGGGAATACATCGGTCCTGGCAATTGTTTTTGGATATGACACCAAAAGTCCAAGCAATAAAAGCAAAAATCAGTAAGTGATAATATGTCAAACTAAACAGCTTCTATACAGCAAATTAAGAAATCAGTAGAATGGAGAAACCACCCAAAAATTGTGAAAAATGTTTTCAAACATCACATATGAGATTAGTATCCAAAATACATAAGGAATTCATATAATAGGAAAAACCAAAAACAAAAATAAACAGATCAATTGAAAATGGGAAGAGAACCTGAAGAGATATTTTCCGAAGATAGTATCAGATACGTGTAAAGATGTTCAACCTCACTAATCATCAGAGAAATGTTTATTTGCACAATAATACCTCTCACTTCTTATAATAAATAGTATCAACAAAAGCAAGATTAGTATGGGTGAAGATGTAGAGAAAAATGAATGGATTGTTGATGGAATTCTAAATTGGTACAGCCATTATGGAAAATGGTATGATGTTTCCACCATATATTAAAAAATACAGCTTCCATAAGATTCAGCAATCCTGTCTGGGTATATATCTGCACTCCTTAGTTGAGTGCAACATTTTTCACTTGTTTCCAACACATGGAAACAACTTGTGTTAACCAGCAGGTAAAAAGACAAAAATATAATATGTGTGGTGTATGTGTATATATATGTGTGTGTGTATACATAAGTATAGAAATATGTATGTGTATATATACATACATATATATACATTCACATGTACATGTATGTATTATGAGAGCATTATCCTAAGTGAAATAAGTCAGAGAAAGACAAATAGTGTATGATCTCACTTTTATGCAGTTTTTTACAGCCAAGCTCATAGAAACAATGTTTAATAATGGTTTCCAGGGATTGGAGTACTCTCTTAAATAGGAAGATGCTGATCAATGAGCACACACTACCAGTTCTAAGAGGAATTGGGGCTCTAATATTTTATGCAGCATGGTGATTATAATTAAATGTACCATACTATATACTTAAAGTTCCTAAGAAAGTAAATTTTCAATGTTCTTATCAGACATACAAAAAAAAAAAAAAAAAACCTCACCTAATTATGTTAGGTAATGGATGTGTTAGCTAGCCTTATTGTGGTAATAATTTTGCAATATAAACAGGCATCAAATCATGTGCTATATCTTAATTTACACAAAGCTATATGTTAAGTACATATCAATAAAACTGGAAAAAAATAGGATGACATTACAAAGTCATGTCAAAAAACATGGTCTTCTTACGATATTTTAGAAAATATTATTTCATTACGTGGACAAAATTCTGGGTTTCTAAATAATAGATTAAAGACCCAATTATAGAAAAGTAAATAAAAAGCTAGTTTACCTATAAAAAAGTTGTTTGTGATCTACATATATGTAAATAGATGTTTAAAATATCCAAGATGTAGAATTTACAAACTGAAAAATTAATGAATTTGAACACATCAAAATTCAGAAGTGCTTAATAGAAAGATGGAAAGAACACATTTGCAGCAACTGTAATTGATCATTTATTAAGAAAGAGAATACACAATTGTAAATATTCAAGATAAAGAAAATTTGATATAAAAATGAACAAAATATTTAAAGATAATACATGGAAGAATCAAAACATCTATAAACAAATGTAGAGTTCATTCATAATCAAATAATTGAAAATTAAAACATAGAGACACAGATTTACCTTCATCAGAACATCGAAAATCAGAACTTGAGAACACTCCATTTATTGGCAAGATTGTTGGTAGACAGGAACTCTTATGTCCTGCTGATAGAATATATTGCAAGTCATTCTGGAAAGCCATCTGGCAATATCTACCAAAATTACATTGCATGTTTCCTATGACACAAATATCTCAGTTTTAGTATATGGTCCAGAAAATGCTTACACACTTGGATGTTCTATTTATAAAGAGATATTTACAGAGATAGATCTTGGCTTTTTTTTTTTTTTTTAAGAAAAGATGGAGGCAGGAATGAAGGCGAGCTGTCAAACAGGCAGGAATAGAGGAAGAAGAAGCATTTTTTGTTTTCATTTATTTCTACTTTGGTTTTGTATCTTGGTTGTCACCTCTTGCCCCAGGACATGAACCCATGTCCTTGGGATATACGTGGACCGTGCTCAGCTAGAGGTGACAAGCCTAACTTCTATTCTACCAGGGCACAACTATCTTGGCATTTTTTAATAGTAATAGAAAAACAGGCATCCTAAGTGTCCATCACCAGGGAATGAGGCAGTGAAAGTTGTGGACATGGATCATGAGGAAACAGTAGCATGCATTGAGTCACATGAGTATATAGCAACACAGATGGTAGAAAACTAGCATTTCAACGAGAGGAAAGTGATCACAATCACTACACACACATGTACACTTACGGGCAAACACAAATACACACACGAAATAATTACTCTTATCTTTTCAATGAGTTGGAATACGATTTTAGATCAGATATTTAATTTTAGCAGTAAATACCAGTAAGTATCAGTAAATATGTATGGAAAGCTTAATCAACTTTGTGTATGTGTGTGTGAGCATAACACTTTTAAAAGTTTTTCTTAAGGTTATCATCTGTTACACTTTAGGCTGCTCTAACAAAGTACTATTGAATGGATGAATTGTAAATAGCAGAAATTTATTTCTCATAGTTCTGGAGGCTGGTAATCAAAAATAGAATGCTGACATTTTCAAGTTCTTGTGAGAGCTCTCTTCTGAGTTACAAACTGTCAACTTCTCTTTCGATTCCCACATGGTGGAAAGAGAAGGAGAGAGTTCTCCAGGGTCCTTTTATATAAGCACAAATCCCACTCTTCAAGGATCTACCTGTGACCTAATTACCTCCCAAAGGCCTATCACTTTATACTATAACACCGTTGATCAGGATTTCAATATAAAAATATGGGGGAAAGAAAAGATCAACATGTATCCCATTCTATCATAATATGTAAGGATTTTAATCATTTTTATCTATTACCATGATTCAATTACAGAATGGTGGGACTTAAATTTTTCAATATTCAAAAGTACTCAGAAAGAAAAGAAGGACAATTTCCTTAATTGCTTCCATAGTGACTTTATGATTCTGATATTTACTTTGCTGGAGCTGTTGAACCAATGCAGAGAACACTTCATAGCCAAGTGGTGACATTATCAATCATTCTTCACACGGTGAAATTCTTTTCTGTACCTTCTGTGAATTTGCAGATTAAAGTTAGTGTGAGAAGAGTGTTCCAAGAACACATAAGGGATGGTCAAATGAATTTTGTCCTTAAAATCTGTGATAGAAAAAAAAAGGAAATTTAATCAGCCACTTTACATTTACATTATTGATTACCAGCAGGATTTTGACTGTCACAGGTAAATGTCAGGAACACTAATTACATTATTTGACAATTTGTGTGGAAATTAACAGCAGACATTATTGCATATAAAATGCAAAGTCAGACAAAAGGAGTTTTATTATTTTGTGTCTTTTCTTTTCTCATAAGGTTGCTTTCTTTTCCTATAGCTTCTGTCTGTAGGATGATAGGATCAAATTGTGCATCGCTCAGAATATAGATTGGTGCTGGGGTGTTCTGTACGTTTATGTATGCAGACCGTGTGATTCGTATTCCTGATATACCAAGGGTCTGCATAGCCACGTGGAAAGACTAATTACTGCTCCCATCAATTTTGGCCTCTAGATGTCATGTAAAGAACATAACATCAGAGAAGGAAGCTGCAGAATTTTGATTATGGCCATCTGAAAAACTGCATGAGTAGGAATGGGAGATAAAAAAAGGGACTCTGGTATTCTTTTACAGTGTGTGCATTTTTTACAAGTCAGGCAAGGTAGATAGGCTGAAAATCATGTCTTGCAAATGCTTTTATGAAATGCTCACTCACTTCAATTAGTCAATTCTTAGCATTACAAGAGAGATGAGGACTTATAAGAGTTGCGATCCTTTTGACCAATTCCTATGATCAAAAGTGATACCGTTGATAGCATTCAGCGTTTTCAAGATAATGCAGCAATTACTATTCTATCGCATTTCTAAGAATATAAAATAAATGGTAAGAAACAAGAGCTGGGATTCCTGGGCATTTTCATGACCCTCCTATGAAAATAGAAATAAGAGAAGAGATTTGAATGACCATTAATCAAATTTTTATATATATTTAATTACAGTATTTAAATGTAAAAGACACCAATAGTATGGATATCATTTTTTTGTGCAAGCTACTTCACAGCAGGAAAATAAAACGTGTTTGAGCATATTTTACAAAACCTTGCAAGAAGAAAACTAGATGAATCACAGGAAAAAAATCCACCACAAAAATTGTATAACATGAATTAGAAAAGGAGACCATATTTGTTCATCCCTGTGTTTCTTACAATCTTCAGTTAATTCATCACTCTGCAGTTCCCTAGATATTTAAGGACAATGGGAAATGTCCACAAGCCCTTCTCTTATTTTCATTTGCAGTCTTGGAGTGCAGTGGGCTGCAAACAACAAGCCATTTAAATGCTTCCCAAGGAGAATAGATATGCTGTGAGGAGGCAAGTTTGCTGTTAGATGAACAAGGAAACACAAAGCAGACAGGCAGTGAGGATAGGGAAATCATGCATAAGAACCAAAAGGAAGGAAGAGAAGCAGAATATAAGAAAACGAGAGTCTGCTTAAACCTATGTATGGTAATAAGCTCAGACACTGGAAAAACTTCACAGTCAAAACTGAAACAGCACATCTGATTTCAGAAGCAGAGCAGTGGAATAATGAATAGTGTCGAACCTTTTGGTCCTTAAAACTAGGTTCAAATTCATTCCTAGGAAAACTCCAGTGATTGAAAAAGTACTGGATTCTCCTTGAGAAACTAAAGTTGAATTTCTTCTTTTCTCCCAAAGCTGCCAAAATATGGGAATAAGCTCAGAGTAATTGCTAAACTTGGTTTCTTAATAACAAGTCTTGTTCGTGCATCTGAATTAATCAAATTTTTAACCAAAGACAGTTTCATGGTGTGCACAACAAAGCATGTGATCATTATTTATAAAATTTAATTTTTATTTTACTCTAAAAGAAAGTGTTTTCCAATCATAATTCTTAAGCCATAAGCAAAGCATTAGTAGTTACCTCTTTCAATGCTGACTATTTTGAATATTTCAAATCAGAAAAACAATCTTGGAAGAGATGACTAAGAGTTATTAGCAGCTAAAATGTATGTGCTGTGGTGCAGAGGCAAATCTAGGGATATTTCTCTTTGAAAATAATATATATCACCTAGCTGGTGACCAAAAACACCACTAATGTATATATGAAAATATACACACAAAAGATAAAACTCACAATTGCATACACCAGAAGTCTTGGTCAATCTGTATTTAGAACCTGTAGGAACTTGCACTAACCAAGGATTTGTAACAATAGACTTAGTACGTGTATGTAGAATGTACGTCTATTTATAAGCTATCCAGGGCAAACTACTTAGAATCTTGCCTACCTGTAAATAGAAGGAAAACCCTTGTCTAACTTCCTCACACACTGGACCAGCAACTTTAGTCCTACAAAGACTCTTGATGACCTAGGAAGTTGGAGGCATGGTCTACACCCCCTTAAATCATGTTTGTGAGTTTCAATAAAAAAGCCCTTCACTTGTCTGTATCTCTGTCTCACAATCAATATTTATATTGGACTATTGGGTTCATTCACTACAAAAAAAACCAGAATTTTCATGTCAAACCTCACCCAAGTATCTGCCCTCTCCAAGCACTGAGAACTACTGGGAAAAAGAATACTCAGAAAAAGAAAGGAAAAAGAGGGGAGGGGAGAAGTATTTTTAAAAATAAGCACTTAGAAAGGCAAAAGATACATGTGAAGTTTTTGGTGCTCAGAGAACAGAAGGGTAGAGGATGTGTTTGAAGAAGACAATAGCAAGACCTAGAATCAATAAGTCAAAATAAACTCTCTTTTTCCAATCTTCATGTTGTATTTCAATCTACCTTTGCTTGAGGATAAATAAGCCACTTCCCATTATCTGTAGTTAATTTTGTATTCAGTGGTGTATGTAAGTATGCTTCTTAACTCTTAGAAATGATAATGTTTATACTGAATACAGAGAGAGAAGCGACTAAAAAGAATGAAACTGAGACTGCACCTTTTTAAAAAATATCAGCAATGTTGTTTTTCCAAGTTATTTTTTAAGCCATAAGCCAAATCCTAAAGAGAAATTTTGTTATATCTAATGCTAAAAACAGATACTCATAAATTGCTACCTGCACTGGCGTGCTGTAGGATATTGATATGTATAATATATCCAACATATTATATTACGCACATGATGATGCGGATGCTATAGTGCATTTATAATGTCATTTATATGTAAGATATATACTAAATATTCTGAGCAGTGTAACAACACCACAAGGCAGATTTTATCTCTCTTTTGGATGTCGTGTAATAAACATAAAGATCGTAAATAGCAAATGGAAGTCCATATTGCTCGAAGATGGTCTAATAAGGATTTAATTTCAACTCTCTTTGACTACAAATTTACATGTTCTTTACAAGTTCCCCATGCCTCTAACTGTATTAGCCAGACTTCCAGCCTTTGTTAACTAATAAATTAATGGTGGCTAATTCCTTTGAAATGTGCTGCATGATCAAATACTCTGCCTCCTCATTGACCCATAAAACTAGCAAAGTACATAGAAATTACAAAATTTTCTCAATCTTAGTTTAAAATTATCATCTTTTTAGGTTTTAGGTTAGACTCATTCAAATAAAGCAAAACTGATACAATGCATGAAATTAACTTACTATTAAGAAGCAAAAGTTCAAAGACAGAAGCAGGCAAGTCATTGGCTTTTTCTTCAACACCAGTAATTTTTTTACTCTAAATATTTCCTACAGAGTGGTACTGTACAAAGATTTAAAAAATAATAATAATAAGCCAAGCAATTGAATCTTCCAAGTTTTGCTCTGATGAATGCAATTAAGAAAATAATGAATATCAAGTTGCCAGGGCATACGAGAGTTAAGAAAGAAAGAAGGAAGGAAGAGGAGAGGAAGGAATAATGTACTCACCTCTCAACTAGTACTCCCAAAAATGTCTGTTTTACTACTGGAATAAGACTATGCTAAGTTCTTTTTGCATATTATAAGATAATTAAATGTATGTTGGTAGAAAATATATCCCATCAAATAGTCAAAAAGATTTTTACTCTATTCCAACAATCTAAATTATTTTCTCTTTTGTTCTCTTCTGTGCCATATGATAACATCACAAGATGACCTTGTATTTATCATTGTTTCATCATGGAAGAAATCAGATATGTGTTTCCATATGTATCTCAGACATCAGATCCTCCAAATGAAGTCATCCTTGTTTCCTTTCCTTCTTGCGAAGTGACCTTAGGAATATAAGATCACTGCTCTGAAGTCTGCAATTATGACTGAAAATGCTCTTAAGTAGATATGGAAGAAACAGTCATTCTTAAATAAGATGAATTAATTTCCAAAGTAAGGATAAATTTTGAAGGCAGAAAAATAATTTCCTATCACTCAAAAAAGCTGTCACTCATTGTAAATCTACTAAAGATCACCAAATATGCCAATGCTTGACTATTTCCTTAATTGTTACAACATATATTTACCAATTATGATTTTTTTTCTTTCATGACATTTTTCTTCCTACCATAGAGGTCAAGACTCCCCAAATTCTATTCTAATTTGCTCGCTGACTGGGCACATTGGCTGTCAGCAATATAGTTTTAGTAAAGTTGTGAGTTAGATTGCTCCCCTGTAAGAAATACACACACCTGCCCATATTGCCTATTTACCGACATTACTTGATCAAGTGGAAATATGTTAATAATGAAGAAAATTTTCCAAACATTCAAAAAACCATCTATACATAAATTATGGCTTTCACACTTTTGCTTGAATTAGAGTCACCAGCCAGGTTTATTAAATCACAGAGTAGTGGGGCTCAGTCTCAGTTTCTGATTCAGTACATTTAGAACTCGACTCAAGAACTTCCATTTCTAGCAAAATCTCACATGATAATGATACAGTAGCTCTGGAGTCTACACAATAAGAACCACCAATATAGGGAATTAGTATTAGTGTTGTTCATGACAAAATAAAGTATGCTGCAAAATATTTTGATTAGGGTTCATCAGTAATGTTTCTCATATCATATAACAAATAACTGAAAACAAATAATACATCATTCTTAGTCAAGTACTACATTTAAAGCTCTCTTTTTAGTTCTTAAAGCCAGGAATTATAGTATTTAACAATGTGCTTTTTCAAAGATATACGAAGTTTTATTCCCAATGTTTGACTGGGTATGCACATAAGAGTAACACAGGAGTGGATTCAATAAGTCCTTATGTAGACTTACACGCTTCTCAATAAAGAAGCCAGTTCTATCAGGACATTATATTCACACCTATGCTACAATGGTTATATCAAATGTGGTAATTAAAGAAAAGATAAATATATAATGTATTCATTTGTTATATATTTTATAGAAAAATTAAAAATTCAAGTCACACAAAAACTGTAACTATATTTTTTTCATGGTGGTATGATGCTCAATAAATATACTTACTCGTTTTTTTCTTAGAAAAGGAATGGGAAGAAAATAAGGCTTTAATAACATTAAAACAGCTATTAGAAATAGACTATTTTTCTTAATAATAGATGTTGGTTATGTTTATACCATACTTTAAAGGCATTCAGCCAATTCTTATGCCAAATTTTTTTTTTTTAAAAATCATTGCTATGCATATTTAGAAAAGACTTTTACAACAAGTTCTTCTCCTTCACAGTTGATAAATTTCAAAGATAAAATACATTCAGTCCCCACTTCCTTCTTCATCCCCTCCCTAGGCAGGATCATGATATATCCCACTTAACAGAAATTGTTTTTTTGTAAATTTATAATCATTACATGTGATTATGTACACGCATACCCAATATTATTTCTACAACTGCTAGTCTCAAGATGATTTTTTCATAACACAGTTTTTTCTCATGTTTCTGAAAAATGATATTTTCCAGACGTCTGAGTGACTTAATTTCTTATTGCAAAGCAATAATGATCATGTCATCTTTTCTAATGTTTAATTCAAATTCGAAGTACTGAAATTTCAGTTTATTGTCTCTCATTCTAATACACACACACACACACACACACCATTATTAGCTACCATCTAGATAAGTTTTCACAAACTTAGGAAGTAATAGTGAGCTACATCACCATTTAATTCCTAGAGTAAATTTAATGCCTTTTGCTTTCCTCTTAAAATCTTTTTCCCAACCAAATAAATTCCGTTTTTTCTTAGGCCTTCTTTAGTTATTGTATGTCATTTTTCATTAGCTTAATATTCGTAGGTCTATTCATTAGGAATAAGAAGCCTTATTCCTGAATAAGTATCATTAAAAAGTAAAATTTCTTATATTAAAATTATTCTTGTCTATGGATTTCTATTCTTGACAGACAATTCTAACTTCTCTAAAACATATAAATTCCCAAATTTTAGTGGCTTAACAAAATATTTAAAAAATATTTCTCTCTATGTAACAACCCATTACTGGAGTTTAGAATGTGGATTTCTCTATAGTGATTCATGGCCCCTAACTCTTTCTACTTGGAGCCTCCATCTTTCTATTAATAGGATTGATTCAGGACCTTGAAAATACCTTAAATACTCTTTAAGTGGATCCAAGAAGAAAACCTCATGTTAATAATAGCATTAAGATATTATTTTAATAAGTTTAAATAATTTCATTTTGATTTTGTATTCTTACCACAGTGAAACTGATGTATTTTCCATGAATAAAAGAGCAAAGCCTGGAAAACAGAGCCTCTTTCTGGCAACCATGTCAAAACTGCAATTCTATGATCTGGAAAAAAAGCACAAATCTTTGGTGAACAGATAACTTCCACAATTTCCAGTAGTTGCAGTAGTTTTTTTCTTGTAAAACTATTTAACTTACGTGAAAGAACATACTGTGGTTGAGTTTCCTCCATTCCTTGATCTTAAAATTCTTATAAGGTAGATTAATCAGTTTTTACTCATGTACATAGCTCTCTTCATGAGGAAGAAAATCAAGTCCAACAACTATGAACACTGAATAATGACTGAAAATGAATAAGGGCATGAGGGAGTTGAATATATCTTATTGTTTGTTCAGGATCACCATGGAAAGCCGTGCAGGTTGTACATTGAATAAAGTGGACCGATACAGATCACTTGGGAGTTTAAGTCCAGTCAACTCATCTGAGCAAAGCATCTTGGCTCTTCACAGCTTCCTTCCCCTCAAAATGTACCTTCTATTTATCTGATGTGGTACTTAGTTTATAATTTGCACAAAGGTACCAAAGAGGCAACCAGAAGCCCTATACACTCTATAAATACAAACATTTAGTATGTCTTTATTGTCATATCCCCAATGTCTTGATTAGTCCCCAATACATAATAAAAACAAGATATATTTGTTGAATGAATACATGAAAGTATCGAACCACGAATCAATATGCAACTACAAAGAAACTTACAATGGCATAATTTAGTACTCTGTACTTGACTCTGAGACAGCCGACATGTTTATTAATAGATATAGAAATCTACTGATTAAATTTGCAGATGACCAAAATCTGAAAGAATTAGCTAATGCAACTTTCAAGAATAAAAATAGCATAAATAATGGGCTCAAACTAGCAAAAATCAATTTAACCAAAATAAATATCCTACAAGTGAACTCAAAGAATCGATGTTCTCATTATATGTTCAGGAAATCTTGATAAGATAGCTAGTATAAAATGCCTAGAAGTTTTTGTGGACTAAAATTATAAAATACATTAACAATATGACACAGAGCTAAAACAGTAAATGATTCATGAAAGTAAGATAACCAAATTTAAAGATAGAGTAGATTGACAAAATGCTGACTTTGTCATTCAACACTTTAGGATTGTGTAAGTTTGGGATGTTATATTTTTAAAAACTTGTATCAGTAGAGATAAAGATTCTCCTTAAGAATGGTCTATATGGAGAATTAAGGGGAGAAAACTAGAACTTACTTGATATTTATTGTCAAATATTTGAAAGACTTACTTGTCTTCTAAAAAGAATAGGGTCTTGCTTTCAATTTGTCTAGATAACAGGATTTAAATTTATACCATGAGGCATATGAAAATGCATGACATCTCAATATAGAAAACGTGCCCAACAATTATAAATGTTGAAAATCAAAATGCACTATATTTAAACCATTGTGCTTTCCTATCTTGATAATATTCACAAAGATTCCAGATGTTTGTGTCATCTGTCTGAAGTCCTGTCATTTTTCTCAGAGGATGCAGGAAACTTTGATGATCCCTTTCTTGTTCAATATTTTATGCTACGTGGTGATGCCAATTCTAGTATAATGTAGTACCAATATAAGTAGAAAATAGAATAAACTAAATCTTTTTGTCCATTTATTATAACAGGTAAATATCTGTGGATTAGTTTATGTAAAAATATTTAGCACCCATCTCACCTAAATGTCAGGAGCTGTAAATATATAGTCATTTTCACTGATTACTTTCCTTCTCTCTCCCTCTCCTGGGATACTCAACTTCTTTATCAACTGTTGAGATGAGTTCCTTGGCCACCCATCAGTTACTCCTTTCATTTACTTGCCCACTCTCCATTCATTCTTAACATCAAACTCTACAAAGTGTTAGTATACTCATGAGGTCATGCTATAAAGAGAGCATCGTATCAACAAGGATATACAAAAGACACATCCATTAATATTTTTCTTCATTTAATAGCAATATTGAAGTTATCTTGTGCAGAAAACTTCCAAACAAAATATTTTTCCTGTCACTTTTAATATTCCCCTGCCCTAGACACAATTTCAATATTAATAGCAGTGGAACTCAACTTACCATATTTTTTCTACACTAGAAACTATTCTGCTTTTACTTTTTTTTTTTTAAGTCAAAGTCTACCTATTATGTTTCCCCAAAATCTAAGCTAGTACAATAAAATGATGGGGAGAAAAGTAGATTGAATATATTCAATTTACATAAACTACATATCTGCATGCATGCACTGTTATCAATTTTGTTGAAAATACTAGAAACAGGACATAGTCTTTTTCTCTTTTCAAAGTTTGTAGGATACAATGAAAATAAAAATAACTTTAAATCACTGAATTCAAAGAAACCTTCCAACAACACAAAATAGAACCGCAGAACTTAACTAATCTCATGCTCCAAATACCAAGTCAAAGTAAGAAGCCTCAGTTGTAACAACTACTACACTCAGCAAGTGGTAAGTCATACAAATCAGACAGTAAGTGTGTCTGATGACAAAGGATAATCTGAGTCTATAGATGCACCCAATATGGATCCTTTTGGACTGAAATATGAATCATAAAATCAGCCTCACACTGAAATACAGCAACAAAATGAAAACTACCATTGCTGCTTGTAACATTGTTACAGCAAAATTTGGAACAGAAAATATGGAAAAGCAGATGGAAGAAGAGTCCTAACCTATAGTGGGTCAATAGAACTTTGAGGCAGGTCACTAATTTTGTCAGTCATTAATCACCTCATCACACGTTTCTCTCTCTATTTTTTGCAATAGAGTGATAAAGTAGATTTTTACTCTCTGACAATGCAAACTTACTATGACTTTAATTACTATGAGCTTTAGTACACAAAATACTTACTTTAAATCTCTGGCTTTTCCAATAACAACTTCTAAAAAAGCGTACTTCAAAATATGATTATAACTGATATTTGTGGGAACTTAATTATTTTGTTCTAAGGACATTGAATACTCTATTTAATTCACTGATGAAAAACAAAGCTTTTCCTATAACATAAGGTGACAGAAATATGGCTAAGTTTATGGATTTTAGCAATATATATAAATAGGTTTAACTCATTTATTTAAAGTAGAGCAAAATATAGCATCTTGTTTTACTTAAAATAAAACCATTCAGTGAAATTTTTTTTAAAATGACAAAAACAAGCCTATCTACTGAGCTTTTACTAGTATGAAAGAAAATATTTGCTGAATTTACAGGTACGTTTGGCCTTTAATTCAGTAATGCCATCTCTAGGAATGTATTCAAAGAAATACTAGCAAACATCTGAAAAGGAATGTTTCCAAGGTTATTTTATGTTAGTCAAAAAATAGAAATTACCCAACTATTCACACAGTGGAAGACTCTACCACTCTTAAAGATAAGAATATGTCAGTGGGTCCTGTTGGAGCAGCAGTTAGGTCAATCACCTCCAAAGGGCATCAGCTACACACTCCCGGGTTTGATTCCCGGCTCTGGGGGGAAACAACCAACGTGAACAAACTAAAAAGGAAATACAATTATTTTTCCTCTTCTCTCTTGCTGCTTGCCTGCCTACTCACCTTCATTCCCGCCTATACCATATTTCTATCATCGCCAGCATTATTGGGAATTGGTGTTTTTTACATGGAGAAAGGATATTCAAATTAAAGTTAGAGTAATTTAAATAAAGCTTCAGTTTTGAGAAACTAGCTACTCTACACGATGATGATAAGAAATAGGTTCTTAAGTAAAAGTATAGGGATTCAAGTTTGGAGGACAGAGTGAAATACTGCTAATATTCACCTCCTCAATAGTGAGCAGGTTGTAGGAATTCAGTCAGATCTGTGGCCATCTGTAGGGACAACACTGAGTTTCCAGTCTCAGACATTCCTGTGTCCAGACATTTATAGGATTTCTGGTTGCCTAACACCAGTTCTAGAATCCTATCTCTGGACTGCTGTTTCTGCCTTAAGAGATTTTTAGTTAAAATATAAAGTCATTCAGGTTCAAAGTTATATGAACTGTTCTGGGTCTGCTAGGACTAAATGAATGTTTAATAAAAGATCTGTATATGATGATAAAAAATGAATACTAATTGAAGAATCAATTTAACTCATTATATATTTTGTATTAAAAAAGTAATCCTACCTGTGTCCACGGACAACACCCTAAAATTAATGTAATACTGTTGTATAGACATCAAAAGGGATACTTGGAAAAATATTCATTGCAGTTATGGGGCTAGAAATATACCAGATGGACCTGGAAGTTCATGACTCTTAGCAAAGACATCAAGGAATAATCAAGTCATATCAAAAGGAGTCACAAGAATTTGATTGGACTTCCTTTGCCCAAAGAATGAATAAGGGTAATCGGTATAATGGAGAAAACCCATCGAGTATATTTAAAATAATGCATTTATAATTATAATAAAAGACAAAAAAATCCTGTTTGGTCACTATTTAAGCTTAATGCTTAACCATTATTTTAAAAATTTGTAAGAAGGAAAAGGCATTAGTCCTGCCTTTTTTATGTGAATTTTACCAAACAGTAGCAAATACTAGAAGATGAATATATTTACATTTCTAGACATCATCTACATAATAAGTGAAAAAAGGATTGATAGATTCACAGTGTTACAGTTTTACATTTCTTGAAATATTAATATGTGGGGACATTATATATGGCCCCTAAGTTATAAAAAGAGACACAAAATTATATGCTTCCTAATAAAAAGACTTATCACAAACAATAAAGGAGATTGAACAAAAATATCACACGTGTTTCTGATGAAATGTTAAATTCAATGCCTAAAGAACACTGTATACTAGGATATACGATACACTAAAATATACCATGGTGATTAAATCAACTATATCTAGACTTAGAAACAGTGAAAAAAAATGACAATATTCTAACACATGAACATTTAAGAAAGAGAAAGCTGAAGAGAAAACCCATATATTAAGAGAGATTAAAAAAACATTTCAAATCAAATGTTCTGTAAAAACCTCATTTGAACCTAAGATAAATTGAATTAGTAAAAATTATATATATTATATATGTATATATAGAATACTACAATTTCAGGATTATATCTATATAAAACATGCGATCTTTGAGGATGAGGGTTTAGGTCAAGTTATAAGAAGCAGCCCTATATACAAGGATTCATTAACTCGTTTTAAGTTAATACACCCACTGGCAGTCACGGACAGTGGAAGGAAAAGTATGTGTGGAATTGCATACAAAGTCCAACAGAAAGAATCTTTACCATGATCCAAAATAGAGCACAGGAATACAAATTAAATCATTGAGAATTATAGGTCCAATACTTAGAAGTATGCTACCATGTTACACATCAGTCAAATATATGGCCACCCAATCCCCAAGCACTATTGTCTTGAGATGAAAGTTGGGAGGAAAAGTTACACTAATAGAGCATCATGGAGTCAACTGCATATTTTACAATGACTATATGTGAAAAAATATTGGTCAAGAATAGCTAGTTCTGGAGTCTGGGTGATGGATGGTAACTATGAGCATTTAGTGCATTATTCTGTGTACTATGGAATTTGTTTAAATGCCTGTCCCACATCTTCTGAAGGTTTAAAAGAGGTAACTAGATAGATGATGGTTAGATGATATCAATAAATAGATAATTAATTTCAAATTATTCTCTTGATGTTTCTTGGTTTATAACAGCCTAACTTCAACCTCTGTCTCTAGATGTCCATCAACCCTGTGTTCCTGTATCTGTGTATGTCAAGTCTCTTTCTTCTTTCTCTATCAAAACAGTGATCAGATGTGAGACTCACTCTACATCAATTGGCCTCATTTCAAGATCCTTAACTGAATTACATCTTCAGAGATTCTGTTTCCGAATGAGACGACTCTTACTAGTATGAAAAATTAGGACTTGGACATAGCTTTTATTAGGGGATCACCATTAAATTCACAATAGGTTGTGTAAGGAAAGGGTATGATCCAAACTGGCATAAAATAGGAGCCATAGAATCTTTTAAGCATTGCTGTCTCCCTCTCTAGTTTTTGAACAATGTCCTTTGTTTACTTAATAGCTATTAAGCCCTCTATTCTCTACTGCATTTTAATAAAAACTTTGTAGAAGGTGACTCATAGGTTAGAAGAACCTGCAAATCACCTCTTCCTTGGTATCCAAAATGCCAGCCTGAAATACAGGCTTCATTCATCTAATACAATGTCACCGATTTGGACATAGCTCGAAGACAAGAAAATGACAAGTCTCCTAGTTTCTTAACTCTTTTCATTCTCTCTCCTCACTGGTTATCCTCAGGGGTATAAAAATTGTTAATATATCATTTATTTCTCCTTTATCTTAGCCTCTTATTGGAAAACAGGAAGCCATAGTACAGAGTATATTCTCTTCACATCAAGAGAGCTAAATCGGCCAGGCTAACCAATGAAATATTAAAAAACAGAAAATGAAAATAAAATGGATCTTGTTAAGGCCAACAAATTCCAGGCTGCTAATCTCCTCCGCAGTCATTTTTTCCAAGTCCTCTCCTCTCTTCTTTCTCTTCCTCCTGCTGCCCCTGGCACTCCCAGCATGCTTTACTTCCTCAGTAGTTCAGCAGGACACATTCCCTCTATAACTCCTGAAAGTTTGTTTCAACTTTCCTCTCTGAGTTTCACCAGCTGTTCAGCACTGATGATGACATCTCTTGTTTGGGAACCATTTTTCCTTTTTTTCCCCCTGCATATTCAGCAAGCAGTTGATTTTCTTTAGCTCCAGTTTAATGACATTATCTCAAAGTCCTAGTGTGCCTGAAGCTTAAAAGAGCATCAGCTATGGAACTCTTTGCATATATGAGTTGGAGAAATCTGAAACCCACGTCTAGAAGAATCTCTTACAAGTCTTTTTCCAACAAAAGCAAAAAATTTTACTAGTGTAGGTGCAAACTTTGTTGGGGTAGGGGAAGATTTTCTTAAACTAACTCTTTGTACATGCCTGAACAACTTTATGCCATGTGTTCAGCTTTAATCAGAAGATTTCTGCACAGTCTCAAGACCTAACCTTGGCCTCTAGCACGGAGTGCTCGCTGCGCCTTGTCCTGTAAAATCAGGGAATGCTTGGGTGCACATATGCACAGTAGCTGACTTTACAAAACGGGTAGAAATGGCACTCCAGGGCCAAAGCTTGCCCTTTGCTTAAGACTGGATCAGATTAATGCTACAGTTCAGTTTTTTTTCTTTAAGATTACAAAAGTGTGATATTAACTCCCCTGTCTATACTATATCAGCTAGATTTACACAAATTAATGGTAGAAATAGCTTCGGGGTAGAGGGGCTTGGCAGGGGGCGGGGGTGGGCAACACATACATGCTCTTTGATTTCTAACCAATTTTTTCCCTTAAAGACTGTGTATGAATCTTATATGATTTTATATGAAAATATATCCGTTCATCATTCAAACAGGAAAGGGAGAGTTTAGGCTGAAAACACAAGGTGACCAAAAGAGAAAAACCTGTCAGTAAATAATGCATTCAGTGCTATTTGGGGTCTAGTTTACCTACTAAAGTAATCACAGGTGAGTAGATAAATTTTCTTCAGATTAGTGAGGAGATAATCCTTTTCTTTCGTCAACTCAAAATATGAGCTTCCATATTTTCCCTAAGTTTTTGTGTTTATTTCCCATTTGGGAGACTATAGCTTCTGCTGAGACTGGTTACTTTTATGAGACTGGTGTACCCTGTGTTAAATTTTAATCACATGGCATTTTAGCTCTGGAAATGCAACAAAAAAGATTTAAATCTTTTCAAAATATCCCTTTACTGCTATTCAAATTTAATTATTGTAAGAACAGTACCACTATATTAAAATATAATCACCTTACTCCTTTTGGCTTCATGACAATGTTCATAAAGTGCTTAATATTCATGTAACATGCTACCTCACCCTGTAATATCACTATATTTATGGAAAGAAATTGTAATCCTCTTTACTGGCTCAGGTTAATTCCAATAAAATATTAAATCCATTTTCTAATCTAAATGAGTTCATTAGGAGAGGCATGGTACTGAGAATACCAAACTCTCTACAGAGTTCAGCTTCATTACATTTCTGCACTGTGCGTTTCCAGAGCTGTTGTACTACATTTATGAGGATTTATCTGTACTGTTCCAAAAACATTCATCCTAATTCTACTCCTTCTGTGCATGCTAATCATGAATATGTTAAGTGGAAATACTAAGCTTGTAGCCAATCTCATCCCCAGATGGGTTCAAGTTATGATTACAGAAGCAAATTTGCCATAAGCACTCTTAGAACAGTGCCAGTGAGGAGGAAATGAAGGTTTGGAGTAGAGCTATGCTTTAAAAAAAAAGGAAAGAAAGAAAGAAAAGACAGTTTGTGACAGAGTGGGAATGTCATAAATCGTAGAGGGCAAAAAGAAAAAAAAAAAGATATTTTCAGATTTCTGTGTTTCAAAGAGAGCTTCAAGAAACTATAAATAGATCTATTCAAGGAAACTTAAAATAAATACAGGGATTAAGCCATTTGTTTTAACTGCTTGGAGTCTCCCAAAGTCCATAATCCAATGTTGAACTACATGTTATTCAGATCATTAGTCTAGCTAAGCTTTACTCCATTAAGCTCTCCATTTGAAAGAAATAATGGACATTTAAGGAAGGGAAGATGAGACCAATCTGGGATGTTCAGGTAGTAAATAATTAAACAGTCCCCAACTGTTTGCCCATGAAGTGCTTTGACCTGTTTTTCAACAGATTCCTACCAGCTCTTTTCTTTCACTTGTAGGTAAAAGAAAAAAAAAATAGGTAATTTAGTTTATGTATCACATAAGATAAAACTATTAAGAATGTTTCCATCTTTTCCCACGTGTTAACAGTTGCAGTGACCTCTTAGTAAGATCATTTTAATTTATACTTTATATATTTAATTAATAGAATATTTCTCAAGGAGACATACAGTGAATTGTTTATCTATTTTTAGTAAAAGATGAGGATGAGCAAAAACCAACTTACTTTTGAGTGCTAGTTATTAAAGCTAGATACAAGTCCTTTTTAATCCATACAGTGTCTGCACTAAATTGTCAGCCTAAAATGAAATTCAGCGGCCACTGGTTGTCACTGTTGTACCACAAAACAGCAATGCAGGCGCATTTTAAAATTCTGTCTTTAAAGGACAAAGTTTGAAATGATGTATTTGACTATTTGGTTTATCACTAAAGCAAAGCACAAAATCTGGTACCAAGGTTGCCCCATGGATTTTCAACTAGTGTTAGAAATTTTGATGGGAGTTTGACAAAAAACAAAAAATTCTCTATTCATTACATGAAGTTATAAAATTAGGATATGAATATAAACTTAAATAAAATAAATACCCATTGTCTTTAAATTGTCTTCTGAGATGTACACTATATCTGTTAATTAAAGCATGCATTTTTCTAATGTCTAAACTAAATATTGTATTAATGCCCACTGTGAATAATTGATCATTTCAGGACTTAGATACATTATTCAAATGGAGTGCTTTCTAATGATTGAGCTTATAATGTTTTTAACCAGAAATGAGTACACAGCCTTGACATAATCTTCCCTTTCCCCAAATTTGATTAAAACAGGCAAGACAAGAAATCAATGAGATTCTGAATATAAAATCCCAAAATATTCTGCTGCATCTGAAATTAATTAAGTACTGTGATGCACAAGTTTGAAATCAATAAACATCAATGATGGTAGTGTTAAAGGTGGGAAGAGTTGGCAAGAAATCAGCATGGTATTTGTGGTTATAAGATGATTATCTACTCAATGAAATTAAAGGTTAAAATTAGAACAACTGTGCTTTGGGAAAAAGCAGAGGCAGGTCTTAAAAGCCAAGAACAATAACTGTTCTTGAAAACAAACTTTTAAATTTGGAAAATTAAACTTTTAAAAAGAATAACAGGATAGAACTTCAATTCTAATAATGACAATATATATTCCAATCTTTATTAAGAATCAGCAGGAAAAACTAAAGCAAACCTTGGGTTGTCATGTTTTCCAACAATCATAGACAGAATTGGTAGAAGACAGAGAAGGCTAAAGCATCAATGGTGTTTTTCACTTATTTGAACATACGTAGCTGAATGATGGGTCTATTTTTATGTAATTTTTCAAGATAAAGTGATAGTTTTTACAAAATTGTTCATTCTCGCTTTATCTCTTTGTTCCCTTTACTTCCTTCCTTCCTTTCATTACTCCTTTTTCTTCCTTGCTTTCTTGCTTCCCCCCCATTAACTTGAGGCATAAATTATAATCCAGAAGCAATGAGGCAAAACACATTAAGCTGAAAGAAAATCATTTGTGCTATTTGTATTGCTAATAATAATAATAAATATTTGTTTGCCACTTTTAAACACTTTTGTCATTAAAAAATAGGTAAAGATATAAACAGACCACTTAAATCATGCCTCCTGTGTGGGACTACATTTGCATTAGATATAAGCATTTTAAGTACATTACCTTTTGTCTTAATAGGGTAAATGGGAATATTTGCCTTCTCTTACAAGAGATAATTCTACTGCTTAAAAGATGTTTATGTCCAAAAAAATCAAACTATGCAAAAACAGCCTATCAAAAGGAACGTCTATTTATGTAAAATTCAAAGTTTGTTCTTTAAATCAAGTGTTTATGGAACCGAAAAGGAGAGTTCACTATAGTGGAGTATCAGTTTCATCAGTCACCTCTGGTGGTTGCAGTAGTCCACATGCATCCCAAGGACTCAGGTTCACATCCTGGGACAGGGTGGGATGGAAGGGGGAGAAACAGACAAGATGAAGAGCAGTCACACAGCATTAAGGGTACTTGGAGGAAAACAATGGTCCTTGCCATAGTATTTTCTTTCAACGGTTAGGGTAAATCACATTTTTGTGAACAAATAACTTTCAGTTATATCGTTATATATTTCAGTAATATCGACTATTTAACTATGCTATAGTGTCATATGCCTTCCATATCCTCTAAAAGAAGTGCAAGAATGCATAAGTAACCTTAATCAGAAGAGAAGGAAAAAAAAAGACTGGCAAGACAAGAGGCATCAACGTGAAGTGTAGATATCAGCAAACTGAGTCCATGACATTTTTTGATTTCCCATCTTCTGTTTAAAGTCAGAGACCAACTCCAAATTTTACTAGGTCACAGATTTCTAGGCTAGAGACCATAATTCCCAAATCACCTTGCTGCTAGCTGTGACCATGTGACTGAGTTCTTTCCAAAGGAATATGAAGTTTCATACATCACTTGCATAAGAGAAAACCCTTTTCCCTTTAGTTTATTATTCCTTAGTCTAGGTTAAATTAGTAGCATGGTACAGATACAGGCTAAGTCTCAAGTGAGTACAACACCCTAATAAAGGCAGAATAATGAAATAGAAGGAACCCTGCTCTCTACTTCAGATAGGTGCAAATACAAGTTCTAACTCGTCTGTGGTTCTGTATTTTTAGCCTTCTCTTTTAAATTATAACTGAACTAATTCAGACACACACAAATAGTCTATCACTAAGTTCAATAAATTAATTCACTTAAATTTATTTGTTATGAGTTAACTTAGGTTGCTGTCCAGAAGAAATAAGGAAACATTTGTAAGTGTAGTTGGGTGAGACTCTATAAAGGAAGGAAACACAGGGTGACAGTGAAAATGTCAAGAAAATATTGATATGAATGTTCTTCCTACAGATGAAGAACATTTGGCGGGTAGGGAATATGTTTTAATCTCTAGAGGAAAGAAGATATTTAATATTGGAAATGAAAAAAAAAATTGTGTCATGTCTAGAGATACGTGTCACACTCAGAAAGCATCTAGATGCAAGAAATACAAATTAATGAAGTAATTTCTTAACAAAACTAAAGAACATGTAGAATATACGCAAAATCCAAAGAAACAGGTCCAGCTTAAGGTAAAGCAAAGTTGGCTTCCCATTTAAACTTATATATTATGCTTTTAGATAATTTTAACAACAAGAGAGAGTTATGCGGCAAGTATAACATCTGAAATAGGTATGCCTTAGATTTAAGCTTCAAATTCATGTAATAATTAGACTAACCAAAAGTATTACTTTAAATGGGATAGTATTTGTTCTCGTATTTCCTGAACTCCAATTTGGCCCCATTTTTTACAAACCAGGGCCATCTCTAACGCAGGGAAAAAGGCAGTTGAGTTGCGATAGATCCACTCTGTTGAGAGAGCCCAAATGCCACACCCCATTTTTGTCTCCAAGAAACATGGTCAATCTAGTAATAATACTATGAATTTCAATTCCGGATATATCATTCAGGTTAAATATAGGTCTCTCTTTGACTGGTCTGTGTCACTTCTCCCTTCCAGTGAAATAAAATATTTGTAATGTTAAAAGTATGAAATAAGTCATGTCTAACAATATTTGTAAAATGTGTGCTCTTTTGAAACTTTATTATACAGAATAAGCAAAACAGCATAGCTAAATATGCCAAAAAAGAGTTTGTGAAGAAGTCAGAGCTAGCTAACATAAAATTTTAAAATAGTTTGCATTTAGAATAATGTTCTTTACTGACTTTCTGCATTTGTTCCACTTCCCTATGTCTTAGGCTGTGCCCTTCCAGCAAGACCAGTCCAACTATTCTCTGACCTGCCTCTGGTGCTTTCCAAACACTCCGATATGTCAAGATTCTCCTGGACTCTTTGTTAAACTCTCAGCTTCTAAACTAAGTTATTTTCCGCAGGGATGCTGAGTGAGTTTATAAGTCATAACACACCAACACCAGCACTCTGCCCATGCATCTTGTCTCTTTACCCCTAGTAAAAATGTCTGAATCTTATGTCCTCCAAAATTATCTCTATGCAATAAAAATGCCCAAGTCTTATGTCCCAAGAAACTGTCTCTGTGTAGTAAAAGTGCCAAAGCTATTTCCCAAAAAAATGATCTTGAGCTTTTTAAGATGGTCTTTAGCTAGATAGATTATTATCTAAAGGGGAAACTGATGGCTTCTCCATTCTCTCTTCATCTATAGATAATATATTTATGAGTATAAGCAGGCTTTTTGATGACAATCCCTAATTAACCAGAGCAGAAACTACAATGTCACAATGTTCAGACAAATCATAGCAGTAAAGCTACTCATATTCAATCTTTTGGAAATTCACTAGGAATAAATTCATGCAATTTGTTTTCACTCAATACACTTTCTTAGAATTATAGCATATATCAAATGGCAGAATCAAGGCAAGTTAATGTTTCTAAAATCACTTTTTAAGTATTCAAATCAAAAGTATGTTATTTTTATTAATTAAAAGATATTAAATGTGTCTTACACTTCAACCTGTCAACATACCTATCCATTATTGAAGTGGTTACTCTTATTTGTCCCAATTTGCTTTCCATTCTATGAATCATGTAATAATAGCAAGGAGAATTACAAGTGAACATTTGAACTCTTCTTCCTCTCAGGCTGCTGTCAAATAGCAAAAAAGAAAAGAGGGGAGGGGAAAGACTCATTGTTCTTATCTCAACACTGCCAAATAGACAGACTTGAAATATCTAAGATTTTCATCCTTCTTGGAAATGGTTTTCAGCTTAAAGGCATTTGACCTGGAGTGAGGTTATATTTCAGTCAGCCTACTGAATGGTGTCTAGAGAGACCCGTCAACAGAAGCTTAGCAGAAAAAATATGAGTGAAAGTTCAAGTGCCTGGTAGCTGAGAACGCTAGAGGAGAGCAAATCAGCTTGAATATCAAAGCTAAATTCTGTCAAATGGCAGAAGTCATTTCCAAAACAAAGCATCCCAGGAAGGTATTAATTGAGAAGTCTCAAATAGTTGAACTATTTGACTAAAGGTCATCTTAAAAAGCCTTGAGTTAGTTCCTGGGGACATAAGACTCAGACATTCTTTTTTTAGGAGTAAAGGGATAAGATGCATGGCCAGAAGGTGTTGGCATAATGTGACATATAACCTCCCCCTATATCCCTGATGAATATAACAGTTCAGAAGCCAAGGGTTTGCCAAGGATTATAGCACAGCACTAAAATATCTGAGCAAAGAGTCTAAAGAATTTTATTCCAGAATGTATTTCCAAGATGCTCATGAATAGGAAGCAATTCTAAATTGAGAGTAGAGTGGATTGTTTCAATCTGAGCACTTTAATGTATTTTCTAGTATGTGTAGAAATGATCAGGGAAGAAAAAAATGTTTAAAACTCGGAGATTGGCACTGGGTTCATCAAGATGGGTGTTAGTGACTGGGTCACTATTCTCTGTATTCAGAGGATGACACAGAAACCATCAATGCCTGATGCTATACAACCTTTTCCTCCAATTGAGCAACTTGATCTGTGATGACTGCACATAAGCATTGTCTGCAGGGCCACTTGGGAGCAATTTTCATTCTATTTCTGTAAATTGAGCTTCACATTGCCCTTTGAATGTTTCCCCCTCAGATTACAGGGGCTCCAATGCTGCTCAGTATACAAGACTCACTTTTGCCTTCCAACAGAATCAGACGTAGATAAATTGAGCAGTGCACCTCATTTTTATTAGTTGGGTATAGCATTGCCAGCAGAGCAGGTGGGATTGCTTTTCAGGTTTAGTGGAAGATAGACCAAAATACTTAAAAGAGGAGCTGGTTACCTGATTTGATGTTTAGAACAGTCAAAGGCTCAACTGTCCCATTTTCTGATCCAGATTTTCTTTCATAATTCGCTTGAGTTTTTCAGGAATACGTTTTTCCTTCTTTTACAAGTTTGTGCTTAAACTGATTGAGCAGTAGTTACCAGATATCATTGCCTTCCAAAGAATTTTGTAGGGTATGACTTGCACCAGAAAATTCTGCATAGATGATATGCATGTTGCCACAGTGTCCACATGCTTGGTTAGGTAGCATAGCACAAATATCCCTTCTCTGACATAAATTTCTAGGAATAGACCATCCCTGTTTCTCACTGCAACTTCACAGGCATGGAATTATTCATTACTAATTCTGGACAGCAGCAACACAAATTACCATTTCATCACTGATAGAAGCAAACCACTATTTTCCATTAAAAATGCATATCGAGATGTGTTTACATAGAATATATCTGTATCTGCTTTTTCTTCAAATATATTCACACAAGTTTGGGGTCAATCTCCAGGTAGATCATGGAGATGGAGTTCTTAAAAAATTCACAAACTTTGGCAACAGTATGTTCATTTTGTTGCTATTTCTGCCTCTCCCCACACCCCCACCCCACCCCCGCCCTCCCTTGGGAGTTTTCGTTTTTATCTGTTGTTAGAAAAGAAGAGCTGTTTGGTTACAGCAACGGATGATTGAAATCATAATTCAATTCATAAGTTCTACCGAGGAAGTGAATCTGTAGACTGAGTATCATTTACTGTAACAATATTGATAAAGTGGGGACACAACAGGATGAGTGCTAACACTCACTCACAGAGACCAACAAGCAGATAAAAAAACCAACAGCTCTGCCGACTAACAGAATACCAGCAATGCTGAAGCAGGCATGAGTGGATTTACACTGTTAAGAAAGCTCAAAAGCATTCCTTTCCTTCACATGTTTTTATTTCACCCAGGCTTGCATTTGGTGTCTCCTTCAAAGAAATCTAGATGACACTGTGAGGAACCACAGGGGAATCCCACAGGACGGCCAGCTCCATGTTCAAATATGGCTTCCCCAACATCTACAGGAAGTAGCTTGTTGACCTTGGCCCACCCTGTTGGCACCATTATTGTTCTTTCTTGAAAATAATCCTAAAATCAATTCTGTTTCTTCAGAATATGCATAATATACAGTATATTGCAGTCACAAGAACTGCAAGTGAATCAGGATTTTATTTTCTGATATTTTAAAGATATTGGTGGATAATAAACTGCTTAACTTGTATCACGGCTCTTGTGTTTAATTCTATTTTTTTTTTCCTCAAAGTCTGTTTTTACCCAGTCTTAATCCTATTTCTTTTAGAATAATATTTCTCACCGATTATATTCATAGCTACCATTGTTGATTTTATTACCCTTCATGTCACTTTCCAAAACTTGTATACAAAATATGAATACCCCCTCCACTTGCTGCATCTCTATGAACACAAATATACTTTCAGTGCCACTCACAACTGAATATAAAATGCTTCTAAATGAAATGTTATTTTAAGAGTTCAAGGATATGACTAAAATTTTTGATAATATATATAGAAAGAAGCCAGAGCCTCAGTAATCATAAACTCCACTTCTCTTCTTCAAAACAAAGCTCTTAGCCTCTTTCCCATGATTAACATCCCCAAACCCATCTGTCTCAGGTTGCCTTATGCATTGCCTAAATGTTTAGAGTCTGGAGTAGAAGCCAACCACAAGCTTCTTCAATTTTCACATTTTAAAGAGAGTTAAGGACTCCTATTAATATTCTTAAGATTTACAAGATCTTGTGGCTCAGGGTATATATCACTACGTGAGTCAATGACTCCTCTATTTCTATATGACAAAATTCTATGAAGTGTTAGGACAGAGTCTGTCAGTGAGGAGAGCAGAAAATATACATTGTTGGTCTTATGTCTGACATCATGTCAAAGAAGTTATTATTCTTGATGTCTAGCTTTGATTTGAGGAGCACAAAAAACTTAGGAGCTACTCAGTTGTTCTCAATCGCTGCCTCCTATCATACTTTTCTTGCCTACACAAAATAAATAAGTTATCGCTTATGAAGTATTCATTATGTTCTGGGCACTGTGCCACGTCTTAAAATGGATGAAACTCATTCAATTTCCCCAAATGCCTGAGGGGTTAGGTACTATTTTTCTCAGTCTATGTCAGAAATCTGAGTCCTACAGAATTGAGAAACAGGTTAGACAAGTAGTAAGTGGAGTGGGGACTTGAACCCAAGCAGAGATTCCAGAGAACATGCTATGCATTACTGTCTCACATTCATAGTGTTGATTTCTTCTTAACTGTCCCAAGATGTAGTTAAGTCTTGTCATTGGTACTAAATGGCGGCGGAGGCAAGAGAATGAGGAAATCTGGAATTAGTTTCAATACTAAACTTTTATCCCTGAGCCTGTGCTGCCCCTTGACAAGTAACAATTTCTCTCCAATCATTGGTTTGTCAATTCTAAGGCTATGATTTTTGCCTGGTTTCTAAAGATTCTCTGGCTGACTTCATTTTTTCATAGTCCATTCCATTTTTGCACTTCTTGAACACCTGTTTATCTTTTGTCAACTCTCCACTTGCTTTAAACTTATAATGACCCCAATCTTAGATTCTTCCTTCAAGTTGGATGAAGTTTCTTATGATTATGACAGAAGCACTGGGATATAAACATCACAAAGTAAGAGGGTTGGAAGGAATTATTTTTTTCTGAATATTCCCCTCAATATTCCAAGTTTCTCTCTGCCTTTAAAATTATGGAATCTGCACTAGTCAGTGCGGATGGAAAACCTGCATTTCCATTTTCCCTCCTTAATTTTTGGGCAAATGACCCAGCCTTCCAGCCCTTCCACATTAACTTCTCCTTTTATTATTTTTCCAGTTTCTTATTTTACACTTCAATATACATTTTTAATTTCTTGTTTGCTTTTTATTTTATTGTTAATTCATTTTATTGAGGGAACATTGCATTATAAAATTATGTAGGTTTAAATTGTGAATCGTTGCAAATCAACATCGGCATATAACACACTAAATTCACCAGCATTCCAGTTCTTTTTCTCTTTAGAAACCCACTGCAAAAAAAAAAAAAAAATGTTGTTTTCCAGAGATGGTGCTGAATCTAAGTAAGGAACATAATTTTATTTTTACATTGTTTTATTTTTTAATAATATTAACAGTATTCTTTAATCTGAGTCTTCAGATATAATTTGCTCTAATCTTTTCATTCTTCCTCCCTGATTTTTATTGTTTTACTAAAAGAGGGATTATTTTCTCTGCATTTCTTTTCTTTCTTACCTCCTTCAATAGGAAGAATAAAATACAAATTTCACTGCTGCCCTCTTTCTCTTTGCCCATAGATGCCTTCCTTTGGTTCAAATGAAGATAAGTATGGTTTACTTATATATCTAAAAAAATCCAGTCATCTTTAATTCCTTTCACTCATGCAAAACTAACTTTCTTATTTCCCAACAAATATTTAATCATGTTGTATTTCATTGTGTATATTAAAATAATTCTCCATAACTTTCTCCAGTTTCTTTTTCTCTCATGTCTAATTATATTTCAAGCTTCTTTCCTACATGGAAAATTCCACACTTAATACAATGGGCAGTAAAGTGTAGGTACTCTCTAAATATTTATTGAATAAATAAATGAATTGGATAGTCTCTTTATTATCACTTTATGGACTAGTAAAATGGTTGATCAGAAAATAAAAGCAAAAGTGCCATAATCAGCAAAACAATGCATTTTGAACTATAAGCAAAGGAGAAAAACAAATACCCATTCATACAAAATTTAACTCTCCTCAAAGCAAAATTTATTTTTCTTTTTTTCAAACAATGGAATTTTATTTTGATGAAATTCTTGTGTACAATCATTTAATAAATTAGCAAACATTTTATTTTCCTACTCCATAACTCTTAAATAAATATCCACAAATCAACTAAGTGGGCAAACTGGATATTAAATCATCTCTAATCTGTACTCCTTGCAACTCGTTCAAAAAAGGATGAAAACAGCAAAGGAGATAATGGAGAGCTATGCATATTGAGTTTTATCTAATCATTCAAACAAGTCCAATGTGAAAATATTCATTTTTTGTTCATCATGGGCAGCAAAATATATACAGCTTACTGAAGGAATACTTTGGTAGAAGCATTATTAAGTGATATTGTGCATCACAACTCTAAAAATGACTTGAACAGTTTCATTTAACCACCATGCATAAAGAGCAACTATATAGTAATCTGCATCTATGCTGTAATGAATGACAATCTAGACTGAAAGTATCCCTCCTGCCAATTTCCACAGTTTCTGAAAAGATCTTGATGTATGGAAAAAAACTATCTCCATACAAAGAATCAATTTCACAAACCTACTGGTAAACAAATACATTTATATAACTGGAACCTAGGGACGCTAGAGATGTACTGACTTAAAAAATATTTAGCTACCTTTGGTCTTTAAAAAAGCCTCCACTGCAACATCCTAAGCATTGGTATGTGCATCTCACAACGAACAGAGTGGACCCACAGTGCAGAATAAGAACAAAACATCTCTGTGCAGAGTAGCATACTGTGGTTTCAAGAAGCATCACAGCATGGGATTCTGTGCATCAGGATCGAGAACATTATTTCCAGAAGGGGGAGAATATCCGGCTCATCAGCTTGCTAAATTGGTGCATAGCTACCAGCTGGTCTTGAGGAATGTCTGCGACAGCTGCTGTGTGTTTGGTGATAATCTTACTCTTCACACACAGGAAGTCCGCGTGGACTCTTTCCTTAGCCTTTCTCTCAGGACATTGGAATAAAAGATCTTTAGACATTGTAAATTACTTCTAGGCAACTCCCAGGCCTTTTCTTGACTTTTTCTTTCTATTCCCAATCTAATCTTGAGAACCCTCACCTTCAAAATTGATTTGACCTCACAACTGTTTGCAATGTACTTGAAAAATCTATATAATTGTGTGCTATAAATAATTTGTGAATACTCTTCTCCCATCTGTGGTGAATACTCTTCATCCCAATCAATCACATCATCATGGGTAAGCACTACTATGTGATATACTTGCTCCCCACTCTGGGCACTAGCTGTCATCAAAGACAGGAGATCATTTCTTCTAGATAAAATTTAGACTGTGTGTAAGTACCATCGTTTGGTAACTCATTTATTACTGAGTTCTCTGAGTCACTGAGATCTCTACATTAGTACTATATTCAGGAGACATAAAAATAGCTTCAAGCTTCTCTCGGTTTAGGAATAGAAATGTTATCAGGACAGCAAATTATTCCTGGTTTATAGTAATTCAGATTAGCTCGAAACACAGTAGAGGCTATTCTCTCTGCCGCCTCATAGTCTCTAATCTTAATGGTACATGTAAAATTACATTCTGTGCCAGATCCAAACGTTGTAACTGGCTGTATAGTAACAATGGATGGTTCCATAACAAACCTAGTATTAGACACTATTAGTGTCACTTGTTCTGACATTCTTCCTTCTTTTGCATTTCCATATACAAGCACCAGCTTCCCAGAAGTCTTACAGCAACCATCTGAACTTGACAGATGACTGTTTCTGCTGCCGTTCCCAGCACCATTACTGGAAACATTTGGAGATGTGTTTTGAGGACACAGACTATTTGGGTGAGAACTGTGATTTTTTTTGCAGTTAACATGGTCCTGTCATGTTGGAGAAGTAACATTTCTAATACAGGAAGTGAGTTGCGATTCAGTTTTTTATGAGATGAATCTTGAATCTGTCACTTAACCTTTGTCTTCTCTTGATCTCTCATGTCCCTAGAACCAGGTAGACTCATTCTGATGTGATCGACAATTCCTTTAGCAACACGAGGGAGTACTTGAATGTTTATCAAGTTTATGATGTCTCCTATGCAATATTTGATCCCAATTTTCTGGGTCACTGGAGTTACTATCATAAAGTCGAGGCTGTCCTGACATCCCACTTCAAGCTTTCTCTACAACTGCTCTGAAAGCACACAGGTAGCATTCATAACCTTTGATAGGAAAATAAAAGCACAGATGCTATGATCAACAAAATAATACTAAAAACACAAAATAAAAACAAATATCCATTCATATAAATTTAACTTTTCTTAAGGCTAAATTTCTTCTTCATATATTTCAAAGAATCAACATTCTCAAAGCTAAATTTCTTCCTCATATATTTCAGAGACTCAATATGTTTTGATATAGATATCCATTTAATCAATGTCATTTTCAAAATTTCATTTTTTATATAGTGATCAGAAAAAATAACAGAGCGTTCTTAGACTCTAGTGCAGTCAAAGACTGAAACTGTAGAAAAAATATTTATATATAAAGAGCAAATACAACCTTGAGTAGACTCTCTCAGCTGCCAGTTTTAAATCAGAATGAATCAAGTGTTACCGTTGGAGAAAATTCTTGATTTTATATCATAGCATCCCCAAGGGCAGGGGAGGAGTTCAATAAATACTTGTTGAATTGACTTTCAACAGCTTGAGAAAAGTAACTCTTTTGGGAATTGATGTTTCACATCTCCCTCAATTTTTCACAGTTGAGAGAGAGAGAGAGAGAGAGAGAGAGAGAGAGAGAAATGGGGAAGGGGGGAGAATATATGATTTTTAATACTTCAGTACATTATCCAGTGCTTTCTTAAATTTTAGCATTTCACATATGGACATTTTTATCTATAATTTTTGTTACCTTGATGACAGAAAAAGTGAAGAGGAATAACTCAAATATAATTTAAAAAAAGGAAAAGTTTATGGAAAGAAATTCTTGGAGGGATAGAAAAACTGAAATGAAATGATGAAATGACAAGGGACTTACTTCCAAAAGTGAAGATATGAGTTTACGGATGAATAAGCACACATATATACACTAGTAATATATATAGTGTCACAAATGGAATATGCAATACTTTAGAAATTTTCTCTTGGTTTGTTTCATAATATTTAAGTTGTGGAATTGATTCTCTTTGGGAATTTTAAATTACGACAAAAATTTTAAAAGTGCTCTCCAGAAAGATACTTTCTGTCATAATTGTAAATTATAAAATGCAGAAAATTATTTGCCTTTATTAAAAATATCTGAACAATTTCTAGAAAGGTATTTATTATCACAATATACACAGTATCTGTATTCATATCAATTCTGATTTTTAAATTTTGCACTAATAATAATAAAACATTTGGAGATGAGCTATGAAATGTTGGAAAGAGTGCTGCATTTTCCATGGATAAGTATTATATTTTTCACGTATGACAGTGAGATTGTTAATTTTTGTTTCAGTATTTAAAATCAGATCCCATAAATTTGTGTGTGTGCTGCTTTGTTTTGTTAAAGCTAAGACATGAGGATCATCTCAGAGACTTGGCAAAGGTTATTAAGTCAAAGCTGATATTTGCCTCTAGAGATATTATCTGTAACAATATTATTTCTTTTTTTTGCAATGCTATATTCATTTTAGAACATTGAAATTGCTTCTAAATATTTTACACTTTACCTGCCACCAGATAAAGACTTTTTTTTGATGTCAGATTAGTCAACTTGAAGCTAATATAGCTTTCAAAAATCAGATTTATCCTAATTTTTCTTCAAACAGATGCCACTTAAAGTCAGTGGACTGTTATCTCATGGTAGCAAATTGATTGTGTAATATTAAGAAGAATCAAATTAACACATTGACAGTATTATTGAGTAAAATTAAAATAACTGTCATTACGTGAGGATTATATGATTGTATACATTATTCTTAGACAGTCAATGACTGTGGGAAATATGGAGTTCTTTTTTTTTAATCCTTCATTATATTAATAAAGGTATAAGTGAATAAATTAACTAGAAACAGATGAACTTTCATCAGAGAAAAAACAAACTAACTGAAACTAAAAATAAATATCAAATATCTTACACTGAAAACTTATAGGGATTATGGGATTACTTCTTATAGACTGGGTAGAATTCTTAATTAGGTTTGGGAATTTTAAAGTGTCCAAGAAATCCAAAAATGATCATTTGCTGATTATATACCTAATAAAGAATTTTGTAAACCACCCCCTAAAAAAAATAGTCCAGCTGCCTTTTGAGGTATTGCTCAGCTGTTCAGAAGATAATCAAACATTTTATACTTTAACTCCTAACCAAAATCTGAATTAGACCTACATATTACTTTCTTAATTTCCACTGCTGAATAAAGAAAACAATAAGTTAAGTGTACAGTGTGGTGATTTTCCTTTAATGAGAAACTAATAGTGCTTTGTCATTAACCCCCTTGCATGTCTTCCTCAGTTGCAAAAGTCTCTGGGGACTTATTTGGCTTACTAGTAAATAGCCATTAATAATACCAAGGGTTACTAGAGAAACCGCACCAGGCAACAGCCTATCTTTCTTGGCCATAGTCACTGACAGGAAATTGCTACATTTCATACCTTCATAGCAGTCATTTGGCATGCACAATTTGTTTTCAATCAGCCAGAGAGATGTCAAAGTTCATAATAATGAGTCAACCTGCCATCTGCAAGAACAAAACACACCTATCTATATAAACCCAGAATGCGAGCAAATGTTATTTTAATTTGAATGTAGTCATTTGGTATTTATCAAGTCTGCACTATGCAGAAAACTCACATGATCTCTGCCCTATATGAGATAATGTTTCTTCATAATTTCGATATGTAAAATCAATTCATCAATTTCCAAATCACATATTAGATGATGCATACCTCAGGCCATCACAGCAGGCTTTTCTTCACCAAGTAAATAATGATAATTCTTACAAGTTCTAGTGTATTTCTAACAGAAAAATGTCTGGAGAAATAACTAAAGGGTATGCTGTCAAATGTGTAGCAAAAACAAACAAACAACAACAAAAAAACAAACAGAAATGTAAACCTTACAATGGCAATCCAGAAGTTCTACTTAAAAATCAGTTCTATGAGTAGCCAAGACTGTAGGATTGGAGTGTGATTAATAATTGAGGAAAGTGGTCAAAAAGAAGCTTAGAAAAACAGATAAGCTGGGATAGCAAGATAGTGTTTATGTTTATCTTCTCCAAAAAGTGAAAGAAATATATTGGATTAGAGGAAATAAAACATGTAGATGATTTTAAAGGCATTTCTGCTATAATCATGGGTGTTTCACTAGACTTTATCTAGATGAAAATTTTTTTCCTAACACTTATATGCCATGCCAGATACTGTTCTAGACACATGGTAGTCTATGAATGAACCAATAAAAGACCCTTATCCTTAGAGAATTTATTCAATCCCTATCATTTAAGGACAATCTTTTGTCTTTGATCACCATGTCATGCATAGTCTTCCTCATTTTCTCATTTCTCTGCATCTCATCCTTTCTTAACAGTGTACCTGTTTCTTTTCTGACATGGATATTTTGAGTTATTTGATGTTTATCTAAGTTTTGTGTGTGTGTGTGTGTGTGTGTGTGTGTGTGTATGTGTGTGTCTGTGTGACTTCATATTCCTAGTTAGATCATAATAAATTTTACGGCAATGAATATATCTTAGCATTAAGCTCAATGCTCTGTCTTAAGCTAAAAACCATTCTAGTGTTCTTAATATAGGTACTGTGCATATGCCACTAATGTCTTTGGATCCCCTCACAAAATAGTCTTTGAGATGGAAGACTGTGTGCAGAAGATCTGTTGTGAGCAGTTTCAACAACAATACCTATGAAGAAATGAAGGAATAAAAATAGACAGAGGCAGAGTTGAATTTGTTTTGTATTTGCAACGAAGGCCTCAAACATGGCAACCTTTGGACCCAAGATGGCCTTTGGAGTTATCCTTAATTGAAGCAAGGGAGTTAGGCTTTGAGCTTCCATATTTAGTGGTCAGTGAAGGTGGGCTGACCAGAAACTTACTGTGAGCCATCAGTTGACTATACACATGCAATTGAGAAATGCCTGCTGTGGTCCTGAATAAGGGTCTAAGCAGTTCCCAATAATGCTCCCTGCAGTTCACCCTTAGTCTGCTCTAATCCCTTTGCTTTTAGAAGTGTATCATATCTGGAAACATTTCAACAAGGATTCAAAGTAATATCTTTTCCTGTGATATTTATATAAGAAAGTTACTGGGAAAACCACAGTGTCATTACTGTAGCTATTCTCAGGACCACAGCTGATATTTATAATCTCCTTCCTCTATTGCCCCTTCAAAGTAAGTCTACCCTCTGCTAACACTTCTTCAGATTTAGGTGACTTACATGGGGGTATCCCAAACCATCATTTGGCAATTTTCATCCACTGAAAATTGGCTAAGGAGTACAAGAGACACCCAAGAGAACCACCTGGGAACCATACATATTCTTTCCTTCTCCTGTTAAGAAATTGCAGTTCTAACTCCTCTTAGGTCTGGGTCAATTATCTTTGCCAGCATGGTTATGTCCTTCCTTGTTTATTGATCTCTTGCTACAGGAATATGAAATGACTCAGTGGCAAATAGTGCTTCAACTTAAATGAGATTCTTATTGTGTCTCATGTTTCTGTGTCAGAAACATTCCACTTCTGAGAGTCAAGATCTCTAAACTCACAGACCCTGACATTGCAGTGATGGAAAGCAGAAATTCCCCAAGTGTGTCACTGGGAATGATGGTGGGATCAATTTTACTTCCATCTCTTGATGCCTGAACCCAATATTCTCTTTTAGGAGGACATAGATTGTGTGTCATATGTCCAGGAAACCATCACCCCATCCTTAGCAGGTATCATTTTCAAATTGGCATCTCAGCTATATTTACCACAGTCCTAAATTGTTCTGTCAAACCAGCAGCTTCTGGGTGGTAAAGCATATGATAGAACCAATGGAGGCCACTTCTTGGCCATCAAACTAATCATTTGACCTTTCATGATATTATATGGAATCTATTCTATTTATCAAACGCTTTCTAAGGTTTCAGATAGACTCTTCCAGACTGCGATAAGACCAGCTACAGAATTTCCTGGGTTCACACTAAATGAAATGCGCTCCCCCACCCCCCACCCTGGGTTCCTTGTGCAAGGAACGTTAAGAATTCCAGGATAGAAATAGAGTACCATTAAACAAAGGGTGGATTCCTTCTGACCTTGAGCCCTGGGTGTCTACATAGGTTATATTCAATTAGTAATAGCAGGCATGAATGATAAATCCATAGAGCAGTATGTGTTGATTACAAGCAAGACAAATCACTATCTTTTCAAGGGAGGAAGTTGGATAAAAATAATTAATGAGCTATCAAGTGGTTGTTTGGTCTCAGGGGAAGGTGCCATGGGTTGCTCAGCACTGGTCTCTTTTGCTAGAAGATTGGATATTAGGAGAGACAGATTAACCTGGTGTTTGGAGCTCTGCAGTTGAGTTCAAACATTGCTTGCATTATTATCAAGTATGCTATTTTATTCATGTACCCATGTACCAGAAATAAGTTGACCAGTGTCAGACACTATACCAGAATTCAGCTGGCCAGAGTCAGAGACTGCTAGACATCACTGGATGAGCTATTTTTGTCTGGTTGGTTATTTAGTGCCTCTTTCATGGTGAAACTCTCTGGTGAGAGTTAGTATATCATAAAAGATCTCAACAAATTCCCATAGTTCCCTCTGTGTGCCTCCTCCTCAAGCATTGATGTTTTCTACTTTTTTTTCTTTCCTAAACAATAGGTCAAGCTATTCACATGGCCATGATTCAGGATGTATTTTATCTTAACAACTTCTCTTTCGTCGTAAAGTGTGTTATCAGGTGCACTGCGTGAAGCTCTCCTCATTGAGAGAATTAAACATATCCAGCTTTTAATACCATCACTGACTTGAGCTCTAGCATAACAGTCTGTTTTTAGTTTACATGTCCATACTGAGCTGACTTATCTGTGAACAAAGCTCAGTCTTTCTCCTTCACCATCAGTTGATCATTAAAGTATTCCCTTAGGTAATTTAGTTGTGACCTAAAAAAGAGCTAAAATGTAGCGATGACAGATGACATGAGGCTCTGGGTCTTCTGCTTACTAGTAACCTCTGGCCCTGCTTATGCTATATCCTATGCACATTACTTCCTTTCTATAAGGAATTGCTGTTAAGCCCATTCAATAATGTGATTTTTTTCAGTCTGACAAAACTAGATATTAATGGGCATTTTCAATTGCATGATAATTACATGTTCTATGACGAGGTATTCTGTGTCTGCCAAAGTCAAATGGCATACTAGATTCTACTTTTCAAATGTTGTGTGATTTTTTTTGCCACCTATTACATGAACTTGATTCAGAAATCTGTGGGTCTAGATTGTTATTCCATTTAAGCTTGTCATAAATGCTATACAGCAACATTTCCTATACAGATAGAAACTGTAGTGTCTTCTGAGTTTTACAGTCCAAGTTCAAGTGCTGCTTGCATTGCAGCCCAAACCTGCTGTGGGATTCTTTACTGAATTCATGTTACTCAGTAAATAGACTAGAGTAGAATTTCTAAGTGTACAGTATTATACTCTCAAATCCGAATAGACCAACAAGGTGTTTGCTCCCTTCTTAGTTGTGGGAAGTGTTTAGAATACAATAATTTATTCTTTATTTTAGAGGGAATCTCCTAGCAAGTCACAGAGCACTAATGTGATGGGTCCCTGGAATTTTTAGATTGTATTTCCACCTTATAGAATGTACATGTCTTTAAAATGCCTTTGACATCTTTTCAAATTCTTGCTCATGAGGTCTGATTGCATTATATAATCAATAGAGGGGTGCACAGATATTCTGCAGATGTCCTAATGGTCCAAACTATGCTATGACAGGATGAGAAAGAATACAAATAGACTCAGGGCAAGACTACAGATATATCCGCTTAGCTACCACATGTGAATGTAAATCACTTCTGGTCTTCCTTACTCATGAGGATAAAAAAATCATTTATTGAATCATTGGTCACATATAAAACACTGAGTCTGTATTAATCTACTCTCATCAGGATACTACATACAGCATAACAGAAGCAATAGGAACAAAATTTTCCATAGTTCACAATAGTATTTCAGGATCTATTTGTTTTTATTCGTAGCTGTACAAGTAAATTAAATAGAGTTATGATGGGAATTGCTATATTTGCATTATTTAGTTCTTTCAAAATGTCACTAACATACTACTGTTTTTATTTTGTGTGAGTTAATTTGAAAGATTTCCAAATGACTTTCCTTCTTGAATCAACTCTTACACTCTAGGCAAAGGAACTGATGTTGGAGATTTGCCAACTCAAAATATTTCCATTCCAATTATACACTGGGATCGAGGAAAAGTCTTAGAAAGGCCCTAAATACATTTGATCCAGGACTCCCCTTATTACCTAACTCTCTAATGTCTTCTTGAATATATGTGTGTGTGTTTGTTTATATATATATATATATATATATATATATATATATATACACACATACATATATATTTCAGGGTACTTGTACTTGGGCATCATATAGACATCTAATTCCATCAATAAGCAAATCTATTTTAAAGCAAGCAAAAGTAAAAAAGAAAAAGTCAGAGATTTAATTTTATAAGTATTCTAATTTTATATTCGAAAACCCCAAGAGACTATTTGGGAGAGTTTACTCATTTAGAAACATAAATTTAAAAATCATTTTACATCAGTAGATATTCAGATTACTTGAGGTGAGAGAAGATAAGAATCAAGAAAGCACTGAAGAAATATCATAGAAGGACAAAAACTTAGAAATCAAGAAGTACAAGAGTAGCTAATATTAGATTTTAGCCAGTTTAAATCAGGCATTGCCCCCTCATCAGATTACCCTGTATTAGGTAATATTCTATTTTGAAAGGATACACTAAAATTGGGACTTAAGTGTTCCCTTATTTTATTAATGCATCTTGTGCATTATCTCTCTGGTATATATTTCTATTTTCAGCACCCCAAACATTGCCTAACACTTGACAGACCTTCAGTGAATAACTGTTCCCCAAATGAATGAGCGTTTATGTTAAGATCTGAGAGTAAAATGACGAAACCAAACCAAACCAAACCTCAGTCCTCTCTCTTGGGGGACAAATTCTTTCATTTGGAAGATGACGATGCCACCAATCAAAACACAAATGTAGTATAGTGAGAGCAAGTATAAGGAGCTCCAGTGACCTAGATCTGCAAAATTAGATTTTCAAAAAGAAGCATCACCTAATCTAAGACCTGGAAGATGAGTTGGAGTTAAAGAGCATGTTTGGGATCTGACTACTAACTTGTGGTGAGACAGAAGAGAGTATTCCAGACAAAACATTACAGGTGATGCAAAGACCTGGACTCAAGACAGAATTAAGCAAATGGTATTTATTTTAGTCTAATTCTCTTGATGTGTTTATATTTTTTGCTGTTTTGTAGGCCTCAACTTCTAATGCTTTAGAATACTAAAAATCAATAGACATTGAAAAGAATAAAAATTATTTATATTTGGTATTAAGTGTTTGCCACAGCTATTTTCACCTTCACGAAAGTTAGATATAATCCTCACGGACAACGCTTTGATACTACAAGGTACAATATTCCATTTTATCAGGCATTCCTCTAATGTTAATAGTGATAAATAGGTTGTCATCCTAATTCATCAGAAAACATTTCATGAAACCACATGAAGACTAACACTATGATAATGTGTGCCTATTACATGCTACCTTGAGGGAAAAATCCATACATAGTAATTTTGTGTTATGAAGACATTTCATATTATAAAATGACTCAGAATGGAAGTTAAAAACTTTCCCAGTTCATAGACAGATTGAATTATTTTCCTGATGTATTTGTATTTCTATACTGTATTAGATAAAAAGAACCTATTTTATATACATTCATTACTTTTAACAAATGAAAATGTGGCATGCTATTTTATATCTATAAATTAATATTTAATGTTTTATCTGTGTATTAATATATATATGTTCATTTTAGGCACATGATACTGATATATATGCATTAAAGAAAATAATATAAATATATATTAATTCTGGAAAATTTTAATATTTGCTTTGTTAGACACTTATCTGTTGACTTGTGTTAATGTTAAAAGACAATGCAAAAAAAAAATTCATGCTTTGGCTCTAAAGTTTTTTCAGACTTCTGAAGCTATTGTTTTTGCATATTGACTATGAGCGTCATTGACCCTAAGAGAAAAGCTGTGTCACTCTATTTTTAGTCTGAGTCATTAGCAACCTTCTGGGCAAAATACTTTTTTAAGGTTGAAAAAAATACAGAAATGGTGTAATGTCCTTTAAATGTTCTTTTATGTTGGTGTTTGGATTCTAAAAGCAAGGGAAAGAATGCTGCATCCGTGGTGATATGAACAGCATTGAATAATGTTGTTTTATATGCAATGATGCTGCCTAACAAAAGTCAAAATGAGTCAGACGACAGTATATCAAGTCCATTTTCCTCGTTTTGATTCAGAAGTTTTTTGCTAAAATTCACAAGCCACTCTTAGTGGCAAGCTTCAGAAAACTTGCACGGCTCTGATAAGAAAAGACATCACTCATAAATATTCATTAAAAATTACCTTTTCTGGATCATGAATTTTTCAAACAGACACTGATTTGACCTCTGCAAGGAACAAAATCCAGCCAGTAGTGGAGTGTCTCCTATTTCTGACAAAAAAGGTGAAAAATTGGTTTTTCCAGCTAAGCAGCTACTTTGTACACTGTGTGAGGTCCGAGGTCAGTTACCTCTGTGCTCCACACACTCCAGCATTAATATTCATTTGAATTACAATCTTTAAATTCTAAAGTCCTGTTCATACTTCTCTGAAAACCTGATTGTAAGGCAGGCCAGGGTTTGCATTTTAACTAATTTTTAAAGTAACTTCATCTAACTTCTCTGTTGCTAAAAAAATGTATGAATTCAGTAATTTTCTTGAGAAAGAAGTCACATCCGCCTATTTTAAATGTATATGCCTCTCTCTAAGGATAAAAGCCATGCTTTTCCTGCTAATTATCTGCATAGTGGGTGAATGGATAGGAACATCTACATTTATGTCTATCAGAGAGCTATTGTTAGTATTTCATCCTCATACAGCTCCTATAGTTTATGCATACTCAAGGCACTTTGCATTATTTGGGAGTATGTGTTCTGCTTCCATTGTTATTTCTACAATATCTCAGTAGGGTAGTCAGTATTACTACTTGCATGTTTAAAAAGAGTAACTGATAAGTGGAATATGAATTATGATAGCTAATAGTATATAAATTGAGCATCTCAATCATAATGTTTTCTCTGAATCTTATTCCAGGTTCTAGTTTTCATTTAAATTCTAGGAATATTGATCATAAAGTCTAGGACTCAAATTTAGGTTACTTTAAAAAGTAACAAAAAATAGTGGGAATTAGATAGCGATTAACTATAGTTCAAACTACAGTGGTGTAATTTTGACTTTTTTTTTTTTTGGTGTGATCAAACAGCAGTTAAATTGTTCTTGTTACGAATGGATTCTAATCTCAGCACCTTCATTTGTTGTATTTGTGACGTTAAACATATTTTAAGCTTTCTATGTCTAGCCTCCCTTATGAATATGAAGTTTATTTAGAAGATTTACCAAGTCCCTGGATTTATGACTGGCACTAAAACTAGCTACATTTTGGTATACACGGTATACAGTTAATTTGATTTGAGTACTTCATAATTTAGCACAGAGACTAGTACAAAGAAATTTTGTTTGGGTGTAGTCTCCCAAGAAATAGAAATGTGATGAATTAGAAATTTCTTACCCTATCCCACCTTATGTGGACAAAAATTAAAGGGTCTTCAAGGGAATCCAAGAACAGAATAGGAAAAATTACTAAGACATTTGTTGGGATAGAGTCCCTGCATCTAATTTCTTCAGCTAGTATGCATAATTTGACCCATACTACCTCCTTAGATAGGTGTTCATTATTATGACAGGGCAATTCTTTGAGGAAGAAAACTGCATATTATTTCAAAGGCTTTGGTGATTTACTAAGTCAGCTGCTGATATTGTATCTTCTTGCCTTCTCTCCTTGTCTTAAATGTACATGCTCCTAGATACAAGGACCCTGAGCCTAACCTCCATGCAAATAGTGGCTCATGGCACCATTTCCACTTCTTTCACATCAGAGTATGAAAAAATGATCAGAAGTTATCCAAGGGATGCTCAGGACCAGTCCAGATCTTCCCCACTCCTCCTTCTCTACCATTCCCAGGATGCCAGACTTAGGGAAAATACACAACATCCAATTACATCTGAATTTCTGGTACACAATGAACTCCTTCCTTCTTGCAAAAGTATGCCATATGCAATATTTGTGACATAGACTAGAAGTTATTTTTAGCTGAAATTCAAATTAAAATAGGTGTCCTATATTTTATCTGGCAACCCTCTTGTGTAGCCCAAACTCATTCAAAGAATCTCTTGCATAAAGAAAATAATTGCCTTAACCTTTTGTCCATTAACCTCCTCACTCATGCAGAATGGGAGAAGTCCTTGGTGTAGTTTGTCCTTTTTTATACTTCCATATTATGCTATCAATGTACATCATCAGATGAATCTGTCATGTTTTTATTTCTACTGTGGAGTCAAATGATTTTAGCTGCTTAGGTCCTATATTGACCAAGGCAAAATCTCTTAACAGCCTAAAAGACACAAATATTTATTAGTATGTCACATTGGAGATTCTTAAACAGTCTCTCAGGAAGTCTATTACGATCTGCTTTTTTCTAGCATTGGAAGGCATTGCTATTATGTTGTCAGTGTTCTTGATATTGTGGTAGAACACTAAAGGAAGAGGAGACTTGATACAGGTTGCAGCCATGTGGTATGAGAAATATGGTTGTGAATGGTCAAAAAAAATTTTGATGCAATTTCTGTAATAAATGAATTGCTTATAATAAAATGTTACCAGAAATATTTTATTCCAGTTCCTAGGAAAAGGTTATAGAAATAAAAGAGGAAAGAAAGAGGAAGATGGGAGGGATGGCAGGAGTGAAGGAGAGGACAGAGAAAGGGAAGGAGGAAAGAAAGAACGATTTTCAGGACTCTAGTGTGGAGAAATATTATTATTTTCCAAATGTTTTCTAGTAAAGATGATGAATATATACTGAGATATAAAATGGTATTTTTCATAGAAATGACTTGAAATGAAATTCAATACATTGCCAAAATATACAATATTTGTCTAGTGATTATTAACATAGGGCATCTTAAACGAAAGAGGACAAAAGTTAGTGCACAAAATCTGGACAAGTACATTCTGTAATAGGGCAGCATTGTTTCCATATTGCTTCTAGTAAAAATTATTCTTTTGAATAGAGAAATAGTCTTTTTGTTTAAGAGCTATTTAAACTTTTACTTCATCAGGCTAACATAACAGACCATGTGAATCCAAACATATACTCACTTTCGTAACATGACAGCTTGTGTTAAAAAATGATTTCCCCTGCTATGCAGTGAGCTCTTTGCGAAGGGGCATCTGGCTATATCACTCTGCAAGGATCATAACAGCATACTTTCTCAAAAGTTAGAGGATCTCTTTTAGTTTTTAAAGCAAAATTTTCCCATATTATCCTTCTCTTAACTTTTTGTTTTTATATGACACTTATATTATCTTCTGACAGATACAACTTCATAGGCATGGAATAGTGCATCTAGCTGATGTGCTTGGTGTGAGGTATAGTCAGAAGATGAGAGTTTTAATATGTTTTACATTTGAGTGTTTATGCATGTCAGTACACTGAAGCTGAGTTTCAGCAAACCGTTTGCCAGATTCATTGCCTGGCAAACAGCAGAGTCTCTTCACAAAATGACGACAGTACCGACACCCATACCAGCTTACAAGTTATTCTTTAAAAACAAGGATTGCTTTTTGCTCACTTTAGACTGAACGCTCAAAGTGCCCAGGACACAAAGAGCGAACATCGGAAGTCAGGAAACCTTAATATCGCAGCCCAACTTAGTGGAAAAAACTGCCACTAAAAAACTAAAATGACAGAGCAGTGTTCCGTAGAGCAACATGATTTGTCTGCTTTAAATAGAGAATAATGGTTTTAAGTTTAGAGCAGAACTAAAGGGCTCGATTACTATTCATGGATTCTGAATTGTTCTACTTTGGAAACTCCTTTAGCATGAAATGTTCATCAAAATCAGTGCATGAAACTATAGGAGAAAAAAAAAACACACCAGTTTCCCATATGAATAAAGGACTTCATCAATTTAGGTCACTGTAAAAAAGTGCCACCACTTTACACAAATCTATTGTAGGCTTAGGACTAAATGTTTTAAAATAATAACTTTTAGATTGATGTTGAAAAGTTGATGCTGATATATGAGTTGGTAGTACATATTTTTATTTTATTCCTACACCTAATACCAATAAAATATTGTATTAACCCTCATAAAGAAGACTATTATTGATTCACTTCAACTTTTCAATCTTTGGAAACTATGCTAACAGCTATCTAAAATACATGTATCTTTTATTAAAACTAAGAATTATTGCCATTGGAATCGAGGAGAATTTTTGAGGACAATAATATGCATGTAGGTATATGCATATGATCTATACATAGACATGTCCACACATATTTATCACTTATTTAATTATGCATATATATCATTTATTAAAATAAGTAGCTTTCACATTATATCAACTATAGAAAAATAAGGGCAGTATTCCATAATCAAAGCTGAATCATTTTTGTGGTAATTTTTATTTTCTATTTATTCCTCCTAATATCATTTTCTAAAATATTGTAAATGAAAGTGGACAACCTATTTCCCTAATCATATGTTTAGTACAAACATGCTTATAATGTCTAATTGTATGAATTTTGATTTTTCCCCACATTTTTTCCATTTATATGGTATAATCTGAGAAACAATGGTGATAAACTAAAGTAAAAATATACCCCTTATGTACTGACTTGTGTAGAAAACACTTGTTTTTATATTGACACTGGCAAAATTTCCTTTGGACTATTATGAATTATAATTGCATTCATTTGTTATATTAAAAAATGTCAAGTCCTAAAACCAAACAAAAAACTATCTGCTTTTATTTTTCATTTTGTAGGAGAATGGTAAAGTCCTGAAGGCAATTTGAAAGCCTTAGTTAACCAGCTCCTTCTGTTTGCATATTCAATCCCTCAATGTAACATATGCATAATTTTATCATCATTGTGTGCCATCTGGAGTATACTGATTGAACTGCAGTTTGAAAATGAGGGTTAAGAGATAATTTGGTTGCATACATTTAGAACTGAAATGTCTCTCATGGAGCAGAACAGAGTTATTTAAAAACAGAACTATGACTAAAAGATGAAAATATATTCCATAAACTCAAGAAAACCAAGGAAGATGATTAAGTCCTCATGCATTTTTACTTCAGGTTGTCTTGAATTTTTAATGACAATGGTATTCTAAAGGAATTAAGGCAAGATAAATTGTACCTACCTCTTAATGCAATTATAAATAATCTTGACTAGTTTACTCATATTCTTTAATTTTTCAGGGAAGATTTAATTGTTATCAAATACAATATCAGCTAAGACTCTGAGGTGTAAATATAATATCACTTAATGTTAGTTTGGGGCAAAAACTAGCAGGAGCTCATCACATTTGAACAAACAAACTGAGAGAAATTCCTCTGGAAGCACATTAGAGTCATACTGAAGATTGACAGTAGTTTCTAGTCCAAAATTTTTACTTTCGGTTACCACAGTATGTTGTCACGTGAAAAACTTCATAAAACCAGTTTCAGGATGGGATTGCATGACAGATTCATAAGAATAATAATACACAACCTCATCTTGTCCAAAACTTTTTCATATTTTCTGCTTTGTTGAATTTTTCTAGTTTTCAAATGTTTCTAGCTTCTTCTTTTATTTTCTTCCACATTTTCTAATACCACTGAATGGCTGAATTACCATAGTGTGATAGGTATACTAAATTACATTGTCAAAAGTTTAACCATCAAGAAGTAATTTTTTTTTAAAAAAAGAAACATTAAAAAGAAGGAAATTGCGTGAATTTGACTTGCTAGAAAATAATTTTCAAAAGGTGGTTTAAGACTATAGCACATGATACGCTTTCTTATCTGTAGAGGAGAACTTAGAGGAAAAAAGAAAACAATCTTCCCCAAATTATGGATTCTGGAATTTAGGTAAGATATAACCAAGTCATCACCTCCTCAGGCACTACTTTGTTTCTCAATGAAGGATGACCTTTGAGCTTTCTCCTTCAGATCTGAAAGCTTCTCCCTCTCCTCATGCCCTCTTGTGTTTCATTTTCTGTCTTATTCTGGTACGACTATGATTCATTTTTCAGCTTACAATGTACATATGAAAGCATGAATGTAAATATTTTGAACTGTGAGGTATAGAAGAATGTGAGTACACATTATTAGACTACCATATAGTCCTGATTATGGAGTAAGGCAGGTCACAACTGAATTTCTCCTTTTTTTATCCAAGAGAGCAGAAAGATGCAAGCATCTAATCTATTACTACCCCGTCACAGAACATGACATTCTAATTCAAGTCAGTGGGGACTCACAATAAACTCAAAATCACATTGAGTGCCTCCCTGGTATAACAATTGATTACATCTTTTAACCTTTCTGCATCTGTGGTGCCATCTGGAACATTTAGCACTTACATTTCTGTACACAAAGAACAGGTAACAGCCTATAGACCCAAGCGCAGACTCAATTTTTCTATTGTAAGCCTGTAACAACAACAAAAAGGAAAAGAAAACAATAACCAGAATCACCTGGATTTTACAAAAGGTGATATTCCAAAGAAAACAGAATCTATATCCAACAACGAATAATCTGTAGAATGACTAATGTAAGATTATTAATTTATAATTTATCTCTAATCCTTGGGATTGTTGTCCAGATATAGAAGAAAAAAATAGTCTTATAAGGATCTGTTAGGTACCAAAATTTTTACATATGTAATATTTCCTTACATTCTCAGTAGTATTAATGTCACATATGAGTAAAAAGCTAAAACTCGGAAATGTTAAATGACTTAATCAAAGTTATATAAACATTTAACTTTAGAGCTAAGACTCAAACCCAGTTCTAGCAGATGACTCTATGACATTTAAGCAATTGTGCTAAGTAAAGAATAAATTCTGTTTAAAGAAAGAGTATAGCACAGAGTTTCTCAATTGGGGGTATGATTATACATTATTGTGGAGGGTCATTCCTGTGTGTTGTTGGATCTGTAGTCATGTTCTTGTCCACTACCCACTGCATGCAGGAGCTCCTCTGCCCCATCAATAAAAACACCTCGAAATCTTTCCACATGCTTCCTGAGGGCAGTAGCTCCACCTCTTCCATTGAGAAGCATCATTTTAGAATAAGATGTATGGGCACATTTTTGCAAGATATATTAAGATTTCAAACTACTGAAGAATAAGAAGTGTCCTAATACTTTATATGAAGCAGCTAATTCTGTAGCTGCTCCATCAATTAGAACTTTGAAAATTTTATTTGATGAATAAATGAATGTAAAATGCCAAGAATAGACTGTCAACATATTATCTCTGCTATAGTAACACTGGAGAAAACACTAGTAAACTATAAACACCTAGGGAAAATCAGGGTTTGTTTCCCTCTTTTTAGACTCCCTGCGCTAGTTTCCAGGCAGAGGAAAAACCAAAAGGTATGAGTAAAAGTGTTACCCAAATTGGTGCTTTTGCCATGTGGCACTCTCCCTTCTCACATGTTTGATTCAGGTTCCCAGTGAACAAGCAGTCACGCTTTTATGTGCCACTGCCAGCTACCACTGTGACAGAAATGCACAAACAATTGTTTTTTACCTAAAAAAGAGGGGGTGTTTAGCCTCTGATGAATCATTCTTACACTCCTGCATCTCTGAGTACCTTCTTACATGAAAGAAAAGGATGTATTGCAACACAGTGAGGGACACTGAGCAACCACAAGCTCTGTAATTTGTGAAAACCTGTACTGACAGTTGCTTCTGTATTGACCTACACTGAACTGGTGGGGCAATTACAAACTACTGCTATGCCTGGGTATGCAATTTTTTTTTTTTTTAAAGAAAAGTTGCAGGCAGGAATAAAGGCAATTAGCATGCAGGCAGGAAGAGAAGAGGAAAAAGAACTTAATTTAAAAAATTTTTCACATTGGTTATTCCCCCAGCTCTGGGTCTTGAAAATTGGACCTTAGGATGTATGTGGGACTGCTCCCCGGTGTACTAGACCACTAGGCCCCCAGGTCTCACCTCTGGGTATGTAATTTTATAATGACTTCTATATCCTCTCAAAATATCCTCAAAGATGGATGTTTAATGAGAACGAGGTATGAGAATGAGTCTTTGGAATATCTGGGAGACCCACACAAGACACTTAACTCCAATACCAAAGATGACGCTTGTTCAAGAGTGGTCTCCAGTTATTTCCTTTAAGCAGGATTCTGATGACTGAGGGCTGCTGAGGCTTGGTCAACTGAAGCAGGATCAAATCATGCCCAATATGACAGTGAATTTAATAAGAATCTCACACACAAGAGCACACAAAAAAGGTTCTATTGGCATTTTGGGGAGCATGCAATGCCCTGGGAGCTCTGGGCACATACCTGTTGATTACCCATTGCAACCAGACTTGTTCAGTCTCCCAAATCAATGGTAGAGATTTCATAAACTCTATTCAAACCATTTCCCACTTGTCAAGCATATTTCTGAGTCACTTAGTCATTTGTCATCTTTATTCATAGCAAGATGTCCATTTGTGACAATTCATTGCTTTTTAGCATGAAAAGAGAACACCACTGCTTAAATATGGGGAAAGTTCCATTTTCAACATTTGAAGTAAACGACAGCATTTTTCAAGTCATCAGGGAAGAAAAGAAGGTTTGCAAATCCTCACTTTCCTGCTGTTTCTACAAATGCATTACCTAAAGATTATGAATTCTAACGATTATGGAAACTATGAAAATTTATCAGGGACACAAGGAAAAAAAGAACCATCCCTTTCAAAAATTACCTTCAGAAGCCTCAACAAATCACCAGTGAATTACAGTCATTTATGAAATCCCATGTTGCAGTGTCTGGTTAACAGGCCAAGCTAGGTCCCCAAGTACAGTCAACTATTTCAAGGACACAGCACCTGTATGCAGGGGTGAGTGACTCCTCTATCCCTCCCTGGTTGCCATTCTTGTAATTGCATTGCTGGCTAGCATAGGAAAAAATCAGGCTCGTTTGAGCTCTGTCTCTTCTAGTCAAATAGAGGACTCCCTTTCAAACAAGTGACAAGTTTGATGGGAATCTAGTCTGGGCAGTACATTTACATTACTGCCACAAATATACAACTCTTGGCAAAGGAAACGGGTTATTACCTAGGCAAAATGTTGTGCTCTTTGTTTTTATTCTGGGAAAAAGCCCATATGAGCTAAAGGAAAGTGAAATAGTGGAGCATAAAAGAAATGTGGAAGCAAAACAGAACGTGTGATTGATAGGTACATGCAAGACAGGCAGTTGGCGGAGACACACTAAATGGACTCCAGGTCTCGGAGGAGCTTTCATTTTCTTCTTACTGCTTCTAAGAGGTTAAAACTATTCCAGAATGATCTTTTTTCCCCCTTCAAATACTTTCTGTCTTGAAGAGCCTGTTGTAGAAAAGAGGAGAAACCAAAAAGGAAAGAAAATGGGAGCAAGCATTCTGCCTATTTCTCTCTTCCTCTTCTGCTTATCTGGTAACAAGGGAAAATACAGATGGGCTAACACAGAGGTATAGATTGTAAAACTATAACTTTTTTGTTTTCCTTTTTACTCAGTTGTTTTTTGTTTTTTGTTGTTATTTATTTATTTTTTCAGTCTACCATTGTTCCTTGCTTGCTTTTAAATGTTTGTGCTCATTCTTATTCTTACCGTACTTATACCCTAGGCAATTTATCCACATGTAAAAATATAACCAATATCAATTCACACCAGGAGTCTGCAAACTTTTCCTGAAAAGAATCTGCACCTATGGGTTTATGTTATTTTGTAAAACAAAGTTACCTCACTAAATATTTGAAAAACAAACAAACCGAAAAACAGAGAAAGAAAACAAGCATTGGTGCATCTTGCTGGCCCAGAGGGTAGTCCACATACATCCCAAGGACCCGTGTTTATGACATAGGCCAGGGGCAACAGCTAAGATGAACAGCTAAATAAAATAAATGAATGTTAAAAAAATAATAATCAAATTGGAACTATCTCTAGCTGCATGAACGCAATAGTTGCTGTCACAACAGAGAGATGCATACTTGAATCTGTTGTACAGAGTAACAAGTGTTACAGATGATAGTTGAACAAGTAATATGGCTGTATGTTAATCAACTTTATTTACAAACACTTGGAAGGGTAGATATGAGATGACAGCCATAGTTTGTCACCACCTAATTCATATTAATAACTCAAAATGTGTTATCTTCGGTCTAGTACCTTTTACTCATACCCTTTTCTCCTGACGCCCATGATCTGAATGCTTGTGTGCCCTCAAAATTCATGTGTTGGTACCTTAACAGTCAATGTGATAGTGTTAGAAAGTGGGCCCTTTGAAAGGTGGTTAGGTCATGAGAACAAAGCCAACATGAATGAGATTCATGCTCTGACAAAAGAGAGTGTGCCCAGGCCACTTCCACTATATGAGGGAAAAGAAGTCTGACTCAGAAGGTCACATCTGTCCACGCCGTCACTCTAATCTCAGACTTATTTTTGATCTTAGATTTTTGAGAAATAAATGTATGTTGTTTAAAAGGCACTAATCTTTGGCATTTTGTTATAGGAGCCCAAACAAAGAGCCTAATAGCCAACTCTAACTTGATGTTCCACTGACTTTCAAAACTCTTTCAATATTTTCTCCTCTAAATTTGACTTCCATTTCTGTTTCAGGATCTAACATTACTATCACCTCCATCTTTCATGCCACTGACTTGTCTATTCTTTCTCTTTACCCTTCCACTTTTTACAGTTTTAGAGTTGCCACATAACTATATCTTGAATCTCTCTTCCTAGTTATTGGGATGTTTTAATGTAGGTGAACAGTATCTTTCCTTCCAGCTTTGCCTTCCTTCAAACTATTACAAGTGTGCTCTTTGAGAAGTGTCAATATTGTCATGTTCTACCCTGTGCAACCTTTCAAGGGTCTTGAAGTCTAAATATTAATCCTAAATTAGATTACAGAATCTAATATCAGTACTTCTTAATTAAAGGCTCCAGGGATAATAATCTTCCAGTTGATAATTTCTCACTAAGACTGCCACTGTTAAACCTAGTAATAACCCACTTTTATAGTAAGTCCCCATTCTTGTATGTCTTCCAAAATACTATGATTTGCCCAAACTGTATCTTAAACTTCATGCCATTTCCCAACCCCTTATATCCATGAAATGTTGTTGGTTATTCACATATATGCCATCATATACCTTTGGATTTCTTTCGCTTTGGGGGGACATAATGGCTCCAGCAATACCAGTACTCCAGGCAATACCTGGACCTCTTTCCTCTCTGCTAGAGAAATGCTCTCATTCTGGGGGTGCTTTGACTGCTCACACGAGAACCACTAAGAGAAGTCCTTTAGTAATAATGTCAAGAGAAATATATATATATATATATATATATATACAAATGTATGTGAGTATGTGTGTGTATATATACAAATATATGTGTGTATGCATATATATATATATACACATATACATTATTTGTGTACATATACTACTTCAAATAAGTACATATATTTATATTACTTATCCCGTGATTGAAAAAATCCTTGAAGTGTTAGTCTAAGGACTACCAGGTGGTATTGAGCCAAAATTCCTCACCTTGGGAATTTATTCAGTGGTTCATTCATGTGTGGCAAATGTGATGTTTAATCTTGTGTTAGCATGGTTAAACCATGGTACCCAGATATTTGGTCAAACCATTATGGCTATTACTGTGGAGGTATTGTTTAGATATATTAATATTTAAATCAGTAGACTTTAATAAAACAGATTACCCTCTATAATGCTGATAAGTTAATCAATGAAAGATCCTAAGAGAAAACAGAGGTTCCTTGATGAAAGGGAATTCTGCCCTCAGACAGACACCAACTCTTCTCTTCGCAACTTACTGTCTTATTGGTTTTGTGCTTTCTAGTCTCCACAATCCTGTGAATCATTCCTTAATCTCTTTCTCTCTCTTTCTTTCTCCAAATGTATTATTTTTCTATTAGCATAGGAAAACCTGTTTCGAGTAGCTAAATACAGTATAATAACTACCTGTTATTTGTTAAAATGTAGGATCAAAATTGAAGACCCCAGGGAGAAGGCACATTACTTGCTCAAGGTTAGAGAGTATTTCACTATCTTTTTAAGTTTTCCATTCCCAATCTTATATTTGGTACATTAATCTTGATCCAACGTTATTAAAAGCGTAAATTGCCAGCGCTGCATATGAGTAAAAATATGAGGCTGGAAGGACAATGTTTTGTCATTGTAAAAGAATCAAATCAAATACTTGAAGAAAATTTACACCTTGGATTTTTTGCTTGTTTATTTTTTTAAAAGGAAAGGTATAGGCAGGAATGAAGGTCAGTAGACACACAGGAAGAGAAAAGCCAAAGCTCTTTGCTCATTTTCATTTAGTTGTTTATTTTGTTTGTTCCCCCTGGCCCTGGTTTGAACCTAGGATCTCGGGATACATGTGGGACTTCTCTCAGGGTGTATTAGACAGTTATGTCAACAGGGCATGTTCATGCTTTGAGTCTAAAATAATTAGCAATGCTGTTTCCATCATTTAATTTAAAACTATGTATTTTATCTTAGTGTAGTAAAATGGAAACAGACAAACTACTAATTTATAACTTTCTTATTAATTGTTGATGTTTAAATGGTTAAAATATTTATCTAAAGTTGGCATGCACTAGTGGCCACAAGGACCCAGGTTTGAGATGCAGGGACTTGGAGTGGAGGGGTGATTGAGGGGAAACAACCAAGATGAATAATTAAGTAAAATAAATAAATGTATTCTTCTTCTCATTTCGTGCCTCCCTGCATACTTGTCTTCATTCATATCAGCAGCTTTCCTTTAAAACAAAAATGTTCGTTGTTAAACTATCACAGGGAGAATATTTTCACAATTAGATGTGGAATTCTAATGATGTTATATGAAACAGAATGCCATCAAATGAAAGGCATGACATAGTGTTTAATTTTGATCAAATAATTTGTTCTCTACTGTTTAGATAATGTGGCAGTATAGTCCTATTGTACTATTTTTATTGCTCATAATATTTGTATAATATAAAGCATTATGAATAAATTGCCTATAAGCAATATATTATCACTACTTATAGTAATATAAAAATGTAAATTATTGTTTTAATGTTAACAAGCCTATAAATTTTAAAAAATCATATCCTGAGACATTATATATAACTTAGAGAAAAATTGAAATGTTGAAAAAAGTTTCCAGCATTTTAAAAGGAAAATATTTCTGTCACTGGTCATTACATTTAAAGTAAAAAAATTCATCTAAATCACAATTTTCAGTCATAAATAGGTCCTCCTATCCTTAGACTTACATCCTTAGTTACCATAAAGTTATAAATTATATTAAAAATGAAACGGAACTCTTTAAAGATATCTTCATTATGTGTTAAGAAAGTTAGTTTTAAAGGATTATATTTCAATTTAAATGAAGAACAAACTAATGAAAATGACCAATAGCATTTTAAAAAAGGGAATTTTAAATCAACAGGACAGTTCTCAGCCTTAGAATAAGGAAGAAACATTGATTTTACACTATATAAAAATTCAATGAGAAGGTAAAGTTTAAGTTGAAGCAGAAAGGAAAGGTAACTAATATGTATAAAGAATTTACTCTGTTGTGTCTTCTCTACTAGATAATTTACAAAATCATATAGTATCATCAAAACATCACTAGTAAAAGAGTATGATTATCCCTGTCTTATAATTGAGAAATCTGCTGTACGAAATATATCCAGAATCACACAACAAGTTAGATGAATGATCAACAAGTCAGCAGTAAAGATCTCTGTCTCACACAAGGCCCTTACTTTATACTATCAATCACTTTATATTTGATATCACTTACATCTTCAAGACAGGAGATCTAAAATTACTCTGAATAAGACCCCTTATGAGCAGTCAGGACCATAAGTAGGCACTGAGCCTTGTAAGAGTTAAGTCTTCCATCAGTAATTTTTGATTCAAGTGAGAAAACTATCTTTATAGATATGTCACCCTGAACTGTGATCTTTAGATATCAAGCTTCTCATCTATTGTTAGACAATGAACTATTAAAGTTGTTTTCAAAATTTTTTAATGTAAACTTTGAACATTAAAGATGTTATGCTTGAGTAAATAAAAAACAGATGGTAATCGCCATTTTCACAGGTGTGAGATAATATCTCATTGTGGTTTTGATTTTCATTTCCCTAATAATAAGTGATGTACATCTTTCTATGCGCCTGCTGGCCATCTGTATGTATTCTTTTGAGAAGCGTCTATTCAGTTCCTCTGCTCATTTTTTAATTGGATTGTTTGGATTTTTGTTGTTAAGTTGCATGAGTTCTTTACAGATTCTAGATATTAACCCCTTGTTGGATATATGAGGTGTGCATATCTTCTTCCATATAGTAAGACAAGTGTTGACGCTCATAGACACTTAAGGAAAATATAAACAAATGTATTCACTACAGTAAACAGTAAAGATATTTATTAAAAAAAATGGAAACAGAAATACCACATGATACAGCCATTCAGTTTCTGGGTACTCATTCAAAGCCTATAAAAACACTCGTTTGAAAAGATCTATGCACTCCTATGTTCATTATAGCAATTTTTTAATAACAAGGATTTGGAGACTACCTAAATGTCTATCAAGACATATGGATAAAGAATAGGTGGTAAAGATACATAATTCAATACTACTAAGTTATTTTAATAAAAAGATAAAATTTTGCAAATTGCAACAACGTGGTTGGAACTAAAGGGTATTAAGATAAGTGAAATATGTCAAGGGGGAAGAGACAAATACCATCTGATTGTATTCATATGTGGAGATAAAAAATAAAACAAGCAAAATAAGACAAAAACAGAATATAAGAACAAAATGATGGCTAATAAAAGGGAAGGGGAAATGTTGATAAATCAGGCAAAAAGAGTAAACAGTGTTGTGGAAGATGGAGACTAAACTCTTGTGACAATCATAATGTAGTTTACAGAGATGTCAAACTATAATGATGTTTACCTGAAATCTGCATCTTGTTATGCAACATCAAGTGAAATATATATAGTTAATTAATTTCTGAAACATAATGATTGGGCTTGATAATTCCTTTCTGCTCATTTTTATTATTGTCATATCTACTTCCTCTTGTTTAATACATTTGCATTTTTCTTTCACGTAATAAGCTTGAAATGATAGCCTAATCTCCCTTCTGCCTGGTACCACCAACAATTAAGAATCCATTTTTTAGATCATGTAAGTCTTTTATCTATTCAGGTTTTTTTTTTTTTTTTATTTTATCAGGTAAATGATCAAAACTATGGATCAAATAACTTTGTATTTTTAAAATAGAATTTGCCAACTTCTTCAAGAGACATTATCATTACTTCGAATAATTTTAAAGGAGGCAGGATGCTCAGGAATTCATGGCTATTCCTACTACCTTAAATTAGTCTATATTGCAAGTGACTTAATGATACTTCTACTACCTTTCCCTTTCCCACTTAGCTCTCACTTTGTGATTTCCTTTAAAATAGTTGTATAATAATCATATTTCTAATTCCTTATCCAGTGGTACTTAACTTAAGAAGAATATAAATAACTAACCAAAAAATAACTGTATACATAAACTTCTCTTAGATATCAATGTGATTCCATAAACTTTTTCACCTTGTTTCTGTATTTACATTTAAGTTTTTCCTGATTTTTTAGGAGGTTCCATTTCTCTCTTTAATTTTATCTGCTGAAAGGAAAATGAACTAATGCTGACTTCTCTGCTTGAAAAATATTTTAGCTAAGTATTACCTCTTGGGGAGATTGAGAAACACTTTAGTCCACACAGCTTCATAATACACTAAATTATCTGTCTTATTGATGATACTACTTAGGCAAATTTAATATACTTATAATTTTGGGGCACATGTTTAAAATGTTCTTAGTGAAGCATTGAACTGGTCTATATTTTAGATAATTCTTTCAGGCTTTACTAAGGCTTTTGAAAATTATATAAATATGTAAATATGCTAATTTTATTTAACAATTTATTTCTTATTAAGTTGAATAAAATATGTTTAGCCAAATCCCATAACCATTCAAAATGAATATTTCTAAACATAAAATTGTGCCTTTAGGATGTACTTAATAATGTCCTATGAACTTTTATATAAATTGTCTTATTAATTTTTTTTAAAGAGAAGGAAGAAGAGAGAGGAGGAAGAAGCATTAAGGAAAGAAGAGGAGAAATAAATATCTTAATGTAGTTAATTGTTCATTTTGTTTTTTCATACTTGCCTGAGTCTTAAAGTCCTTGGACTTTACATGGTCCACATGTCAGTGTCTCAACTGCCTGAGCCATAAGGGTGCTCAATTCTAAATTGTCTTCATCATTAAAAATCTAAATATAATCTTTTCCTTTTACTAAGAAGGTATTAAACTTTCATACAGGATTTATACATTTGTACACAAATGTCCGTAGCAGCTTTTATTGAAATAACCAAAAATTATAAACAACCTAAATGTCTGTCGGGAGGTGTCTGAGTAAATAAAATATTTTATATCTGAATAATGACACAAAAATTAGCAATAAAAAGGAATTACTATGCACTTTGAAAAATGGATCTAAAAAAGTTATGCCGAGTTGAAGAAGTCAGGAGAAAGATCTACACAGGCACAGTGATTCTATTTCTAGAAAATGAGACTAATCAAATGGCAGTATTTAGCTAAAAGTGCTGAAAAGCAGAAAAGCAGTAGCCCAGGGTATTGTGAAAAGGAGAGGATGGATTTGGAGAGAAGAGAACAAGAAAAATTTGAAGGTAGTCATATGCAGTCATTATTGTGATTATGGTGATGGTGTTACAGTTGCATATAAATGTCAGAAATTATTAGATTGAACACTGTAAGTATATGCAGTTTGCTGTATGTTAATTACACCTCAATAAAACTGCTATAATTTTTGTTTCTTTTCAATCTTGCTGTCATCTTGCAAAACATAATTTTCTAGTTATCAAAACTATAGTTTAGATAAATTGTGTAATTTTCCATGATTATACTTCAAGGATATGTCATATAGGAATTTAAGTTTAGGTCTCTCAGTTGTACTGTTTGTCCATGTCAATATTTTCCTTGTAGAAAATCATGGTATATTTAGCTCTACTTTTTTCAATATTCAAGAATTTATACCACTAAATCTAAACAAGTGTCATATACTATCTTTTCTTCAGTTGAATATTATTCTAAATATTTTTGATAATAAAAATACAAAATATAACTCAATTCTACATACCAAAGATTTATAGTGAAAATATATTTTAGAGTCCCAGTTTAATGTCACATAGCTCACTACAAAAAAGGGTGAAAACATTTAAATACTGGTGAAGAGCATAGTATCACTGAAACCATAAACATCAACCAGTCAGAAGAACAGAAAAGCCTGCATTATAAAAATAAGGGAAATGAGACTTTATGAGAGATTAAGTTAATGTACCCCAAAACAGAGAAAACCCTCTGGTCTCAAAGATAAGGTAAAAAGAAGAGGTTCACCTTCTTCCTGCATCAAAATACACTATAGCTTTCTTTATACTAGTGAGAACGTCTTTAACTATAGAAGACTGACTCTATACCCCTTCCCTCAAAATCAATTAGCTTCCATTCTACAAAATGCCAAGGAAAGGCAAATTCCAATGAATTTGACTTTGGAAGACAGTTTAACTGTATTTATATAAACTGACATATCTGGAAGGATGTCACTATATTACAGGGACTATACCTTTTCAAGTTGTGCCTTAGTTTAGAATTTCAAAAACCAAGATAATGACTTAGAAGTTTCCATCTCAATTTAGAAGAACATTTAATGAATCACACTATATAATGATAAACACTAAGGTACTGTGAGTGACCTCACCAGCTGTGCATATGAGGAACAATTATTTCAAAACACTCAAGTAAATATAAATCAACACAAGTTGATAAACCTAGCTTGTTTTTAAATGTTGATTTGGATTTTATAAATGTCTATCCCTAAAGTTTGATATAAAGGAAGAAAAGAATGAGTCTTGAATAAAGCTACTTTAACACTAGGTAAAGTGAACCCAATTTTGTAAATTCAGAGTGAACAAAGCTCTGAAAAAAATTTTATTCCTGGAAAAAGAGAAACAAAATCATGAATATGATTATTATTTGTGTTCCAAATAAAACAGGTAGTGAACGCTTTCATGAAATACATGCAGAAATCCACAGGAAGGAGACAGGCTGTATGGAAAGACAGCAGGACATAAAGATAAATGGAAGAAACTAAATATTCCTCAGTGATAGAAGGGAAAATTTCCAGGAAGCTAAAAGTTAAACCACAAAATTAAAGTCTACTTTTCTGGACTTAAAATGAACAGTAAGTATTAAAATAGATAATGACTCAATGAAATAATCTTAAAATATCTACTGGAAAGGTGAAGTGATAAAAATTTCAAATAAATATAATAGATCTAGATTATAAAGACAAAAATTGAAACTGCTCACAAGGAAAAAATAAAATATTAAAAGAAGAAAACAAATATTGAGATATATATATAGAGAGAGAAGAAAATTGTGACTCTGTTGGACATGGTATGATCAGGTAACACCAGATTATATTGATGAAAGGAGAATTAGAAACAAATACATTTATCTCATCTAATTTGAGAATTATGATAATGCAGTTAAGGACTTTATAAGCTTGTTATGCATAAAAGAAGAAGCCACAGCCTACAAATGGTAAAACTGCTTATGTTTTTTTTTGAAAGATTAAATGAAACAGTAAGAATATAAGAAACAACAAAAAATATAAACGACAAATGATGATGACAGATAAAAGGGATAAAAATACTAAAACTGATGAGTTAACAAATTAAAATATATAAAATTGAGTAAATATGACAGAATGTAAAAATTATTATTCATTAATTTATTCAACAAATATATAGTGAAATGTATAGTGACAAATATATAGTAATTAGAGCATTAACTGTTTACTGTTTTCAGATGCTGGACATAGGTTATTATACTAAATGCAAGACTACTGATTTATGGGTTTTTTATGAGACAGAGAGAGAGAGAGAGAGAGAGAGAGAGAGAGAGAGAGAGAGAGGAGGGAGTATGTGTTGACTGGTCACTGAAGTTCTCACTGAATAAGAGACAACTGAGAGAAGGAAGAGAAAGATTCTACCACGTGGACATATGAGGGAAGAGTATTCCAGACAGATAAAAGAGATATTCCTTAAGTTTTGATGTCTTGACGCAGCAGCATGTTTACCATTTCCAGAAATAACAAGGTCACAGTGAAGTTTGGGTAGAGAATTAAAGGAAAGACTATTAAGGAAATAGATTCTGGGAAATAATAGTGAGCAGAGAGATGAGATCAAGACATTCTCATATTGAGAGGTCAGAGAATAAAAAGGAAAATAGAAAATGAGTGACCCCAGGAAATTAGTAGGAATATTAATGAAATAAATAGGGTGTCAGAGAAGCCAAGAGAAGAAAAATCTTCAATGAAGGAAACACAGCCATTTAATTCAAATAAGATGAGAAATGAGACACGGTATTGGTTAAAGCAAATTAGATGTCATAGGGGACTTTAACATAATTGGATTCAAGAGAAAATAGAGAATAATTGGAAGTGAAAAAGAACAGGAGGAAAGAGAGGGCAGATGGGGGGAAATCAAATGAACAAAGGTCGAAATAACTTAGTAAATGATTATAAATGAATATATCCTTCTAGTGTTTTGTACTAGTTACAGTTTTTATAAAACTCTTTCCTGAGAGTGATACAGAAAGTGTCTATAAGTGTTGAGAATAATTGTATTTTCCCTGGAGACTTTGGAGGTCAAGTCAGAAGAGGCCCCATCAGAAAGCTTTTGATGATCAAATCTATTTCATCTCAAAAATGTTCTTTAAAGGGCAAATTCAGGTGACTAGGAGACAGTCTCTTAAAAGAGCTTGAAAAAGCCAAAAGAGATGTATTTAAAGTAATCTCAAGGAACAGAAGAAAATTTGTCTTTTCTAGTAGTAAGATGTATAATGAAATTGTGATACATTAAGTAGTATACTACTAGCACACACACAAAAATTCCAGAAAGAACAATGTAGAAAATAATAGAAGGAAAGAGACAGATTGAAATGAACAAAAGAACATTTAGGTAATTTTTTTTTATAGCTCATTTAAAAGAAATCGATTAACTATTAAATGGTAGAAAATGAAATAAATATTTGGGAGAAATTCAATACATATATTGTATCAGTGATCTTTAAATTTTGGGGATTTTTAAAACACTTATTAAGTGCTTGTAATATATACTAACCTGACCTTCAAATTTCAGTAATCTTTAAAAATGTGGTAAAATGTGTAAAATATTTAAAATGAATAATAATTTTTCTGTCAATAATGAGACTACATTAGAGGCTAATTCTAAGATATTTCTAGATTAAAGCAGAATATATTGTCAAAATCAAGTTACATATGCAACTATCTCATTTCCTACTCTTATTATTATTGAATTTTTTTTACAATTGTGAATTTTTGAGAAGTGTTTTCTGTTGTGATAAAGTCTTCTATATATATGGACCAAAATGTGGACAGCACATTTATGAAGATAATTCTTGCTGTAGAATTTTTAGTAAATTCTTTTAGCAAATAAAATGAAACTAGCACAATGATTGTTGAGTATATTGAGAAGCCATATCTAAATACATGTAATATTCAGAAGTAGAAAGTCTAAATATTTCAAATAGATAGCTTCAAATAATTCTATCAACTCTATTTTTCTATATTTTATGCTATAAAATAGTTGAAAAAATTAAAAAATAGTTGAAATAGCACTAATTTATTTTTTCTGAATAGTGAATATGATCAACGTTGATAAAGAAGAAAAATCTTAACCAAAATTTACTTCTAGCAAAGGGTAGAGTCATCATTTCTTTATTATCAATTCTAATAAAAGTTTTAAAATTAAAGAAAGCAGAGCTACTCAAGATATGGAATATAATCTTAAGAATCAGTGTTTAAAACAGTCTTTAGTTCTTTGCTATTTTTGTTTAAAAAACTGGCCAATCATATGCACCCTTTTAAATGGGCCGGTACTGTTGTTGTTGTTTTTTTCATATTTCTCAACTATGCTGTCATTTTAATATAAACGTGAATTTTGTTCCTTTTAAATAAACTAGGGTCACCTTTAATGCGGAGCAAAAGGGGCGGTTGAGTTGCACAGGGCCCAGTCTTTTGAGGGGGCCAAAAGTAGTTGCACCTTTTACTCCACATGAAGGACAGCGCTGGCTGTGGTGGGCTATTGATATTACTGCTGTTCCGGCCCTCTATAAGGTAATAGGAGCTTCAGGAAGAGAATTCCACACCACCCTGAATGCACCTGTTTCTTCAAAGGAGCAGAGCATTGCAGTACTTAGAGCTTCATGTAGGTACTATGGGGAACATCTCTGACACTGTGGAAGTTATTGGGAATTTCTGGCATTGGAATGCTTAATGCAACATGTGTTTTAGACTGGACATTTAGAGTAGGACTTACAAGGTTGACAGATTTAGTTTGCATCTAAGGTGCCAAAATTCCTTGCACTACCCTAGCTATTTGTATGAAGTACCGCTGGACCACATGTTTGTGATCACTGATGGGCATCACATAGTTCTTACCTGTTGCTGGTCTGGCCGTTCGGCTTCTGCAAGGATTGTTCCGCTTCCTCCCTTCCCCTTAGTTGCCAGCACACAATCTCATCTCGTTTTGCCATCCAGATGTCCCATTTCTGTTTAAGGAAATATGATGAGACTATTCAAAAAGCTGAACTTTCTTCCTACATAGTAATAGCGGCTTAAAATTGATCTTTCCAGATATTATTCATGCAGATTTCAAAAAAAATTAAAACTTCCCTTAAGCCACATCTACAGTATAACTGGGAAACTGAGAAATCTTCAAGTGTCTAAGTATACATAAGTAAAAAAAGTAAATATCCAAACTAACAGAGCCATCACTAGTTCTGTCTGAGTCAGAAGTTAGAAGAGGTTGTACAGAAAGGTAAGAAGGAAGCAGGGAACTGAAAAGAGTGTGAATGCATTAAAAATCATCCACAGCAAAAGAATGTTGCATCCTACATGGGGAAACAGTGAAAACAGAAATAAAATCTGTCTTATTTGGGTAAATTTTACCTAAAAATTAACAGATAGACTATTAACAGTAGAAAACAATTTTGCAACATATATTAATGAAAAACTTTCAATGTAATATTACTAATGCTTAGAAATCAAAGGGAAAAAAGAAAATTGGACAACCAAAATCAAATTGTATTTTCATAGAAAGGAAATTAGAAATAGCCAATAAACAAAAGTAGTTAATTTCACTAGTAATATAAGAAATACAGAGATAACGAGAATGTTTAATTTTTTAAATGACATAAATGAAAGAGAAGTTAATAATACATTGATAATATTTGGTTTATAATTATTATCAGAAATAATAGTATAGCATATATTCAAGGAAATTTAAATAATAATTTGTTTGAGCTGAGTATTTCTGCTTTCTAGAAATAAATTCTATGAGAAAAATCATGGATAAGTTTAAAGATCTCTGCTGGAAGTTCTTTATTATGGTGGTAAATATTTAAAAAATGGAATTATATAAAGAAGGTAGGAAGATAATATCTTGTGAATAAAATTGGGCAGTAAGATTTAAATACTGACTTAAAGAATTGCTTAGTTTTAGGAGAAAATGCTCACAATGTGCTAAGTAAAAAATATGGTATAAAATATAGACAATTCAGTAATCTTCTCTTATTGCTTTGTTCCATTTGGGAAAAATTATCTTTGTTTTTTTAAACCAATTGAAAAGTAATGAGACACTTTTATTGATGGGGAGGCAGACAATGATTTGGCTGAAAAACTATTGAAGTCCATTTAATATGGAGCTTTCCATTTCATATTTTCAAACTACATTGTATGACTATAATGAAAATAAATGATTTATGGAAATGATTAGAGATGCATTTTGATAAATGTGGAAAATAGCTACAGCATATTTATAATTTTAAATTAAATATCCCTTGGAGTTTTCTAGATTAAACATTCTCCTAAATTTGCTAAGTATAAAAGAATCTGTCAACAAAGTCAGATTAAAATAATTAGAACTTAACTGTTCTATAAGATCACAACTGTGAAACTTAACTGCTCTCTATGAATGCAACTGTAGAAGCTTGTATATCTTACCAAGGTATTACGTTACTAAAATATTTAAGGAAATCTAGATCAATAACATATTTCTGAACAGGGACTTTTCTTCAGACCTAATATTAGAAGGAATAATTATAATATATATTTATTCACTTGAGAAAATTTGCTAACATTAGATTGGATTTTATCAGTACAGAATCTTTGTGGTTTTATGCCACAATGTAGTCTGTCATCTCCATTGCAAAAGGCATACCATTTCACATTGATTGAAACTGGAAAGGGATCATTATAGTTCACATTTCAGTAACATGAGCTGAAAATTTAATTGACATTTTGCTAGATTGCATCTATACAGTGCTCTCAATAAATGCAACTTCACAAACTGTCTCCTACAGTGATCATTTAAATTAAAATATCTTAAGGACCATGTTGTTCACCCACCACAGCATCTTCTGTTTATCTAAATTTATTGTTCATTGCCATAGTTAAAAACTCATTAAAAATCATGTTTTGATTAGACTTCAGACAGTAGTAGACTTAATGGGAAAAAGAAACTATTTAATTTGATATCAAAGAAAACTACTGTCAAAATGAAAACATCCAAGAAAGAAATAACAGTAGTAAAAATGACAACCATAACACTTCAGCTTTCAAAATTGAGGATCTGTAGTATCAAAATAAATTCAACATAAAATTTAAATCTCCCTTTTGTTCACACCCAATATCCACTGAATAAAATGAGATGGACAAGAAGCTATTTAGAAATAATTTGTGTACAACAGAGAAAGTATTAGGCTTTTAAGATGTTTAGTAAGGCAATAAATGATGTCAATTAGGATTAGATATTGAAATTAAATACAAAATAATTATATTCAGTAAAAAATGCTTTATATTGTTTTTTTGTGAATGTGTAGCAAGAAAAAAAGCAGTTGTTTATTTTGATGTTTTTATAATGCTATGGAATACCAATCTTTGGATACTGATGATATTTTTACCCTGGTTTGGTTTAAATTTATATGAGTTTTGATAACTTATATAATGAAATTTTTCTTGTGAAGAAAGTGGGAGGAGACAGCTGTTCCCTTTATTTCTCTTTAGGATTTTCCTGAAAATGCATTGTGACTGATAAGAAATCCAACCCTTTGATTTTGCAATGTGATATCCTGAAACTTTTGATCTTTGTCACTGGGAGCATATACCTGCAAATTTACTCAGGAATTTCTTATCACATGTACAGGAGACTATCACAAGGTGCATCAAATTGTGTCTCAACTAAAAAAGATGTTCTTTTTTTTCTACTTTATTGTATATACTTGCATGAAATTTCATGCAGACTTAGTTGCTCCTTGAAAATACCTAGATGCATGTATCTAGCTGGATTTTTTAATAATAAACTATTTTCTGTCTCTTACATATCAGTATAAAAGTAATCTCTTTTAGTTGTTAGGATCTCTTATTTACTAAAAATTATTGTCATAATTTTTATTTTATAATTCTGCTTAATTAATAGCTTTTCTGTAATAAAAGCACTTTAAAAATAACTTTAATCTAAAATATCTGACTTAGCAAGTTATGGCATGAGTATAGTAAGAATACAAAGAACTTGTATTACATATCTAATGAAAGAGATTAAGGCAATTAAATACAGGTATAGCAATTAAATAGCAATTAAACACAGGTATAATAAAGACAGAGTATATGACCAACATTATATATATTTTTTGTTTGGGTTCTTCATCTTTTAAACATTATGTATGCTATTAATTCCACAGTTTAACACATAGGATGTTAGATGATTTTTGAAGGCTAAATAACAAAAATTATATTCTGAAAAACAGGCAAAAATGGAATCATTTTGAATAAAGTTCAAATTGTCATGGTCAACAAAATTTTCATTATCTGTTTCTACTGGGTCAAAAGACCTTTGGACAAGGCCAAACAACAATTATTTTATAAATCCTTGTTTGAGGACCCAATTTTCTTTAATCACTTACCTTATCTATTCCTTTTCTTCCTATAAAAGCTACAACTATCATTCCTTCTGAGGGGGTGATAAAGCTGTATACCCCAAATTATAATCCTTTGATCCCAAGTAAGCACTTTATTTGCCTCAAATTTTAGATCTTTATTCTGGGATTAACAATATCAACAACCCATTTTTATTAGTCGTTTTTCAAAATAGATTTGGGTGGTAGAGGAAATTACATATCTTTATTTGTTATGAGAATTTCCTTAAAAATAGGATAAGGCATAGCCATAGAATTGATAGGTGATATATTGATGATTGATAGATGAAAATATTCTACTTCAATGCAAAATATTTTTTGAGCTAAAGATTAGAGGATAGATGCAAGATGGGTGATGATAGAGATAGATAGATTAAAATATTCTGCCTCAATATAAAACTATGTTTAGAGCACACAAGATTTGCTGACTAATTCTCTGGCATCTCTATGCCTTTCCTAGCCTTTGAGCTATTTTACAACTGTTTAAGCTCCAACTACCTGATAGCAATAAGAAAAATTATTTTCTATGGACAGACAAATTCTGATAGACAAAGTTTCAATTGATTTCTCTCTTATAGTGAAAAAAAGCCAATTTTGTGTCATTTCCTCATTCATTTCAATATCCATTCCTAAGTTATAAATGAATCTTTTCTTTGGATTTTTCTTTGCACCAGTTATAACATCTGCCTGACTCATTAATAATAAATTAAACTAAAATTTTACTTTATGTTCATTTTATCTGTGTATGAGAGTGATTTTACCATTTAAAAAATAATTGTTCATAAAGAGAGTGTTAGAGAATAGACAAAAGACAGAAAGAAGTGCTTGCATGATTAACAAAATCAATCTTAACCTTTGGGAAAATTGCTATCTAAGAAGCTAATTTTAAAAACAGAGTTATAGTTAATACTGTCTATTTTCATTTCTTATCCATTTTGTTCTTTTAAATACTAGAAGATAGCCATTTTTTGGTACTAAGCACAACAGATTGACAGATAAAAAGAGAGGAGAATTAAGCAGATACCATAGAATAGCACATTACTGCATCTCCTTTATTCCTACTTGTTTCTGGAAACTTGTTTTTATAATACCCGATTTCCTCTGTCTCTATTCATCATTTTTCTATGACAAAACATTTTCTAAAATTCCTGAACTAACTTATGGAAAAAAATAAAAAGATCATTATGATTCTGCTTACTTCTTCACTTTTTGATTTATTTCAGCAAATAAGTTTAGTATAAATGTTTTGATCAAAATTATTTTAACTGGTTCTTTTTAGAAAAGAAAAATAGTCATGGAGAGGTGTGACCTTGTGACTTACGCAACTGAGACAGCTAGAGTGTGGACCATGTAAAGCCCAAGGACTTAGATTCCTGACTTGGGGCTGGGGTGAAAAACCAAAGTGAAACAAACAAATAAATACAAAATGCTTCCTCCTCTCCCCCAACTTCCTGTCTCCCTCCTTTCCTTTCTTCCTCCTTTAAGTAACAAAAGTGAAAGGTAAGAAAAAATATCATGGAGTCATTTTGGAGTATTCTTTTGATTTGGATGCCTATTTATGTAATTTCCATTATTAGGGTGGCCATCGGAAAACAATATTCATATTTTAATCTACTTAAATGAACTTTCCTTCCACTCCCATTGAAGTCTATATCTATTTACATAAACCATCACATGAATATGTATATGCAAGTGTGTGCGAATATATATATACATACATATATATATATGCATGTGCATGTGTGTATGTATAAAAACAAAATGACTTGCACAAGACTGTTCATAATAGCTTAACTCTTAATAGACTCAAACTATAAATAGTCCTTATGTCTATAAACAGGGCCATGGTGAATGAAATGATACAAATAAACCAATATACTGTGTGAAACAAACCTTTAACAAAAGAGTACATATTATCTAATCCCAATGACATAAAGTTCTGAACAGTCAAAACTATTCCCTGATGAAAATAATATTTAGAACGTTGAACTGGAAGAGCATGGCAGAAATTTCTAGAATGATGGAAAATTCTATACCTTGACATGAATCATGGTTACAAAGTTTTATGTTTTTGAAAATACTCATTGAATGACAAACTTAGGAGTCATACATTTTATTGTATGCAAATTCTACCTGAAAAAAAAAAAGCAAAAAAAAAAACAACCTACAATCAAGTATTTAACTCTAATGACAATGTGGATACATTTATTCTGTGAGATAACTATTGTCTACAATTTACTTTCCAGGTACAAAAAATATGAATTTTTTGTTAGACATCAGGATACTCAGATGGATAGATGTGATAAAACGAATATAGCAGAATATATATTATAGCCTCCAAGTGGTGTGTATTTGGGGGTTTACGTACAATTCTATTACCATTTTTACATATTTGAAATTTTCATAATGAAAATGAAGTCATGTAGGGATTTTTTAAATACATAGCATATAATCACTTGTGATTATCATTATGTTGATTATTTGTTAGACAGGTAATCAGTGGCAAGATTTCAATATAAAACAAATCAAGCATTGTGTTGTTTTTGCCCCCAGTGTCCTTTATCTCTTCATTCTTTTGTTTATATTTGACACATTTCCCAATATCCCATAAAGTGAAGTGTGACAACATTGCTAGATTTGGACTAATGAAATGAGAGTGGAAGCAAAAATACCATTTTTGACTAATAATACCAGAAATACATTTCTCCAAATTCTTTTTTCGCTTGGTTTTGAGCTGTAATGCTGACGTTCCAGTGATTCACCTTCAACTACACTGACCTCGACAGTAAAATAGTAAAGTTGTTTTGCAACTCGAAATCCATTCCTGAATCACAAAGATTCTTTTCCAGTTTTGTAAATAAGGTCTATTGGAACATAACCACACCCATTCACTTAGACAATGTCTGCAATTGTTTTTACAATAAAATAATAGAGTTGAACATTTGACACAGAGATAGTATGGTTACAAAATCGAAATGTTTAATACAGAGTCTTTAAAAATAAAGTGTTGACACTTGCTCCAGAGCATGAAAATGAATGATCCAGAATGAGGTCCTAGAAGATTGGCCATATTGTTTTGCAAGAGAAATACGGACATCTACCTACTTAGAATAGGCAGATTTTTTTTTCATTAGTGTGCTTTTGGTAGTATATTTGTTCTTGCTTTTTTCTGTTGTATTTAGTCACCGCTCTTGAGGTTTGTGGAGGTCCTTTTTATATAAAATTAAATGCCATTTTAAAAGATACCAGTAATAATTTTAATATTGTTTTAGTGTCATCTGTACTGCCATCTATATCTAAACAAATTTTTAACCTCTTATTAAAACATAAATTACTTGCTCCCAGAAAACAGCATATGTTGGTATTTGGCATTTTGAAGCTAAAGAAAAATAACTTTGATCATCCAGATCATTGTTTTCCTCCTTTAAAGCAGTTCATCGACTTATGATATTTCAAAGATTTAACTTTGAATCTCTTCTCCACAATCCAAAGACATTATTTCCCTAATCCATTTTTTAGTGTTCATCAATGACATTGAATTTCATTGTCTTATCTGGTTTAGTGGCACTGGGTGATGTCTCTGATGATGTGTCTCAGAAAGCTTGCTTTTTTTTTTTTTTTTCTCTTCTTATAAGAAATAACTATGGTAAGAGTTCTATCTAGAGAATCTGTTCCTTAAGTTCTAAAGATTGTTTCAGGAGATATTAACACTGTTTACATAGAGACAGGATGTCCTAATATGAAGAAAACATGAGACTTGGAATCTGAAGATCTGTAGGAAGATCAAACACAGCTCTTATGTCGATGGAATTTCTCACCTAACTGATCTGTGGACTTCAAGTCTCCAATGCGCACAGGAAGTATAAATGACTAGATTATCTCTAAGTTTTCTTTCAAGTTTAAAATCTCCATGATTCAGAACCACTGAGTAAATACCATTGGGTAAAATTCACATATAGTCACTGAATAGCATTCTTCTACTACATGTCACTGTTTTTCTCTATGTTTTACAGTTTCTTAGGAAAAAAGGAAAAGGAAAAGAAAATCTTACACAACAGATCAAGTTTGAAAATGTAAACCCTCTGGTAGCTCTTTTATTAAATTGGCAGCTGGGATATGGAATATGTATAGACCAAGGACCTGGATTCAACCCCGGACCAGGGCTAACAACCAAAGTAAATAAACCAATAAATAAAAGAACTTCCTCCCTCCTTACCTCCTCACCTCCTACCTCCCTCCTTTCCTGTCTTCCTTCATTCCTTTCTTCCTATGTTTCTTTCCCTTCTTATTTCCTTCAAAAAATAAAATAAAAAATAAATGATACAAACTATTAATTCTGTACTTCCTACCATGTTATTCATGTTCACACTATTTTTTTTTCTACTTACGCCAATCAATTGTGAGTGGAGCAGTATAAGACTTCAATAAATATTTATTACAACTTTGCACCCTAAATTGTATTACCAACATATCAGCCAGCATCATCTTTTAAAAGGATAAAGTTACATCATGTCATTCCTGAACTTAAAAGCCTCCATAGATGTCCAATTTCATTCAGGATAAAAGCTAGTGTGTAAATGATGACTATAATGTGGTCTGTGAGGCCATAGAAAATCTGTCACCAGCTGTTACTGATGAGGAACACCTGAAGGAGTTATGAAAAAAATTAAAGGAATGACACGTACAGGAGGGAGGATGGGAAGACAAAACATGATAGTAAACACCTAATGCTAAGAATGAAAAGAAAATTCTAACAACAAAGCAGAGTGAAGGAAAACAATGGTTATGGGATACATGCCTGGAAGATTCCATACCCTACCCCAGCCAACAACAGCTGTTATCTTTTACTTCCCAGAGAGACTCTCTACTGTTTCTCTGTGACTTACTCTTTAATAAACTTCGTGTGTCTCCAAAATGAGCTTCATTGCTTTATTCTTGAACTACGCTCAAGAAACCAAGAAATCCACTTGCAACATCTCTAGTTTCCCCCTCATTTCTTGTGCTATAGTTCCACCCTCCTTGGACATGTATGCCTTGAGCACCTTGTGTTAATGATCTTCCCAGAAATTCACATAGTTAACTTTTTCACCTCCATCAAAACTTTATTCCATCTTCACTTATCTCTGACAACTTACTTTAAATTTTAATTTCCACCCCACTCCTCTTTCTTTCTTTCTCACTCTGCTCTAGAACTCTACTTCATAGCACCTTATAATACCCTTTTAAGAGTTGTTGATTGTCTGTTGTAGTCCATTAGAATGCAAGCAACACAAGACAGTGTTTTGTCAGTTTAGTTCAAGAATGTATCACAAATAGTTAAAAGAGACTGGCACAAGATGGCATGTCAATAATATTCTGTAAATGAACTAAAGAGTAAAATAAACTATTAATGAATCTTTTTTCCTGTTTTCTCTTTTACTATACCCAAAGTATATTCTTTTTTAAATTTATTTTTATTATAGTAATCTACACATTAAAATAATTTTCTATATATAGTTCCCCCATTTCTTAGATATCTTTCAACATACCATGCTCACCACCAAATCACCAAGTGTTCTTCACCATTGTCCGGTGGGTTCCACTGCCATTTGCCCCTGCCTACCTCATCCCCTTTTGGCAACCTCAGTTCTGTTGCAAATGTTTCAGGGTTGGCTGTTTCATCTGTTCCTTTGTTTTGTCTATTCACATTCCACCTATAAGTGAGATCATCTGGTATCCATCTTTCTTCTTTTAACTTATTTGACTTAGCATAATCCCCTCTAGTTCCATCCATGTTGATTCAAATTGTTGATTCAAACGTTTAGGGTATTTTTGATATACAGCTTCTTAGTGTCATTTTAGAATTTGTCTTTTGTATGTTGCTCCAGATGATGACTTTGCTCTCTTTCTCCTTTTAGGTAGAATGGGTGCAGTTATATTTTGATATATTTTGCCTTTGTTTTCTTCTTCACTTTCTCCCTGGGGATGTATTTTGAGGTTACCCTGAAGTTAGCATTCACTGTTCTATGTTTACTTCCTAATTTATTTGAAATCATATGCCTTCCACACATTCTAAATATCCACACATTTGTTCTCTTCTTCCCCACTTTTAATATTTGCTCTCTTACAGTTTTTCTGTGTGGTCTCTTTACACTTTATAGATCATCCTTTAATATTTTTTCCAAAGCTGGTTATGTGGTGATGTATTCCTTAAACTTCTCCTTGTCAGAAAAGGTTTTTATCATTCCTTCAGTTCTGAATGATAATCTTGCTGGATGTAGTAGCCTCAACTGAAAATCCTTTTATTTCAAAACTTTGATATATTATGCCATCCCCTTCTGCCCTGTAGAGTTTAATTTGAAAAGTCCACTAGCAATCTTATAGGGGCTCCTCTGTATGTGACACATTTTTCTCTGGCTGCTTTTAATAGTCTTTCTTTATCTTGTATTTTTGAAATTTTGATGATGATGTGTCTAGGTATATTTCTTTTTAGGTTTTGTTTATTAGGAACTCTTTGAACTTTATGGATCTGGAGGCTTGCTTCATTCTTCAAATTGGGGAAGTTCTCATTTATTATTTCTTCAAATAAGGTTTCTGCCCCCTTTTTTTCCTCTCTTCCTCTGGGACCCCTATGATGGGAATATTATTCGTTTTGATGTTATCCCAGAGGTCTCAATTACTGTTTTGATTCTTTGAATTCTTTTTCTTATCTCTTTGCTGGTTTGCTTGATTAAGTTACTCTGTCCTGTCTTCCAGATCATTGATTCTATTGGAAGCTTCATGCATCCTACTGTTGAGTCCCTCTATTGAGTTCTTTAACTCGGCCATCGTCTCTTACCTGTTCAATGTCTTGTATTAATTCCTCTCTTTGTTTCCTGACATTCTCGTTTACTGCCTCTACTGATTTCTGGATTCCCATGAGTATGTTAATCACTGTTACCCTAAATCTCTCTTCAATTAATTTACATATGTCTGCTGTATCCAGATTTTCCCCTGGGTTTTTGATTGGATCCATCATTTCATGTATATTTCTCTGTGGTTTTGTTCTACTTGGCATTCTGTTTATATTTCTGAGGGTTGGGTCTCCCTGGCATTGCCTAGGTTTTACTTGCCCAGGATTGGCACTCAGGCTGCAGCTTCATCTCTACCAACAAGGTGGCGCTAGCAGCTAATACTGAAGTTTGGGACTGCCTCCTCACTATATTCCAGGGGGTGGGGTATCTGATGGGTGGGGTTTCCGGTGGGCGAGTAAGCGGTGGGCAGAATTTATGCTCAGTGGACCCCAGGCTCTGGTGTAAAATGGTTGTGGGAGGGGCTTGAGCTCTGGCTGATTTGTGCTTATGGCTGTGCCCAGCACAGTTTCTGCATGCGGGCTCTAGCTCAGCTCCTGGTGTGTTGGCTCTTTTTTTACCCCTTCGCAAGTCTGCCCTCCATGGCGCCACATCTCAGACCCACTGGGTCTACTTCTTGCTGCCACCACATCTGATCTCAAAATCCCTAGCCTCTGCCCCACTGCACATCCAGAGACTCAGGAACTCCATTCTAAATCCAAACCTGTGGCTTAGCTGAGAACCACGCTCGATGCCCTCACCCACCATAAGTCTTCAGTAGGTCCATCTCCAGAGGAGATGCCGATTGTATCTTGGTGTTTTTCTCAGAAAAATAGGTGTTCTTTTGTTTGTTTTTTCAGTGTCTGTGGGGTGCGACCCAAAAGTTTGTCCTATAGAATCACCATCCAGAAGTCTATCTCCCAGAATATATTCTTTAACTCTATTTACTATAGCTATAAATGTCAAAATGAAAAATAGAAAACATTTATGGGGAGTTTTGAATTTAATGTGTTTCCCCAAATAAACATGGTAAATTCTAGTGCCAATGTAATGGGATTAGAAAATGGGGGCCTTTGGGAAGTAATAAGGTCATGAATATGGAGTCCTTACAAAGGACACCACAGAGAGGCCCTTGTTCTTTCCCCCATATGCCAGGTAAGGACACAGGAGTCAGAAGCCCTCTATGAACTAGAAAGTAAGTCTTCACCAGACACCTAATCCACCAGCACCTTGATCTTGAACTTTCTTAATTCCAGAACTGTGAGAAATAAATTTGTCACAAGTTATTCAGCCTATGATCTTCTTTTAGAGCAGTGTCAATAGACTAAGATAGGAAACACATTCAAAGGTTTTTGAAAAGTATTACTAAAAACATAAGTGATAAAATTAGCACATTTAATAAAATTCAAAAATGTGTTACTAAAATGATCTTAAGACCAAGAACCGGAAGAGCTATTTCTACTCCCAGCTAAGGTAACTGACTTAATCTCTCTGAATTTCAGTGTACTATAAAAAATGGAGATAGGATATAAAAACAAGCAAATTACTAGAACAGACAGTTTAACAATAAAGGAACACAAATGTCCTTAAAAACATTAAAAGGGGCTGCTCAACCATACTCATAATTAATAAGATTAAAGCAAGGTACATTTTTTGAATGGACAAATATGACAAAAATTAATCATGTGTAATACTGAAAAAGGTATGGAAACATATTTTCATATACTGTGAAAATGGTACAGCCTATTGAACAGAAATTTGGCTCAAGACATCATAAATAAAAATGCGTTTAATTTAGCACTTCTGTTTCTAAGAGTTTGCTCTATAAGACCCATCAAAAAAGTGCAAGGGTCACTCTAAGTTTTCTTTGTGTGACACATTGTAATAGACATTGAAGATAAGAAGACATGTCTCTGCCCTCAAATATTTCTAGACTGCCTGATTAAATATCTATTTTAGAAATGTACAAATTGTAAGAGAGAATAATGAAGGAACAAATGAAGGTAAAAATAAGTGAATGTTGTGCCACCAAGCCTTTAGATTCTAAGTATGAAAACTGAAACTCTGATGTGGGCCTCTTTTAAAATCCACTGGCAGTAAATACTTTAGTCCTAAGAAAGTACAAGGACTGGAGAGCAGATTATATGGAAGGAAATTTAGTAGTCCTAATATCCTAGTGCAGTGCTTCACACATTGCTCATTGTAAGAACTGTGCTTGTTCAGAACAGAGAACATTCCCTTATTATAAGATGCAATTATTTCTCTATTGCCATATACTGCTGATAGCATATACTCTCTTTTACCTTTTCCCATAACCAGTTAATGTGTGTCTCTGGTTACTTGCTACATTTGCCATTTTAACTTTAAATGGCACTTATGTAGGTACTGAATAGCTTTATAAAAAATTTATTTCCCTATGACTCTTTGTTTTCCCAAATCATTTACAGTTAACAATCTAAAAGCTTTTATCAAAGGAAAACTCCCTTATTGAGCTATTCCTTGAATTTAAAGCAGTTGATCCACTATTATTTTGTAAAGTACTTGTGCTGCTTTTACCATTAAAATGTGCAGCGTTGTGACTCCTAGTTTATGTTAATGGGGAAATTCTCCAAAGTCTGACTCTCACAAAGCACAGCATTGTTCAACTCACCACAACCCATGCATTTACTCCTGGCAATAAATTCAATCACATTACTTCTGTTATGGCAGATTTACACTTACTCACTATCAGTCAGTACATTGACTTTAAAATTTGGCTCAGAGTTTTTCATTACCTCTCTGGAACTTCCCTTTTGCTCCTATCAGAATTGGCCTCCATTTATACGTGCCCTTAGTCCTTCATTTCTAATAATAAATCTCAAATTCATCAGCCCCCTTGTCAGGTCTCTCATCCATGGGCAACAGAGCATTCACCTGTTATGCCCCAGAGCTATGGAATTCCCTGAACTCAACACTCCTTTCTAAATCCCCTGAGCTTTATAAATCCCTTTTTGAGTCTCACTTATTAAAATTTGCTTTTAATATTTGATCTGCCACTGACACATGCTGTAGGCTTGGCTGTTATAAAAAATATATAAGGAGAAGCAAAGTATTTTTATTTTCCTCACCATTTGTGAAAAAGAACTGAACTGTCTTCTGCTTCTTTGTTTATATTTTTCATCATTTTTTTTTCTTTCTCTACTCATTACTAGCAGAACAGTCACCCAATAGACTTTGGTTACTAAACAGGGTAGGGTTTAGAGTTAAAGATTTCATGTGTTAGGGGATTATAAATAAACTAACCACAGTCTCGTTAATTATTTTGCACCTTTGAGATTGGTATAGATTTTTTTTTTTTTTAGGAACCAGCATGGAGTTAGGAAAAAAATGGTTCTTTGCTTTTAGCCACTGTCTTCCATCATCCATTCTACATAGCAGCTTTCTCTTTTATTTTGATTTCATTACTAAATATTCTGACTTAAATCAACTCTTTCATAAGAAGAAAACAGAAAAACATACTTTATGGTACTAAAAACTTGATTTTTGTGCTGTTAATGTTGATATACATAAAATAATCAAACTCTTGGGTATAGGTATTCTTATTCCAAAGTAGTCTGTTCCCAGGATCTATCACTATTAAATAATACAGCTTCTGTTTGCATTCTCCCTGATGCATAGCCCAGCAACAGGCACACAGTGGGTAGTTTTCAAATGTTTGTAAAACATTGGCTAATTACTTTTATCACAACTCTTTAATTTTTATTTTGCTTCTTCCTTAAAAAGGATCTGTTTTTCTGTTTCCCAACTCATTAGAGTACACAGTTTTTCTGTTACCCTTGTCGCTCTTCTACAGCTGTTGATCAGCCTATTGATTAGGCTCCAGAAGGCTAGCTGACAGCTCGGAAAGAGCATTATATCCTGGCACAATTTCCCTCTAAGTGCTTAATGTTCTTTAAACCCTTCATTCAATTAGATAGCACAAGCTATTCCATACAAGTGCCCACCACAGAAAATTACAAGCTCCTATCTGAGAGATACAGAGCAAGGAAGGCAAAGAGTAAGTTAATAAGACATTGTCTGTATGTTTGGTAAATCCTGTGGAGTTTAGGGCTCAAGGTTAATATCAGAGTGCCAGGCTATGGAATTTAAACAGCAGGTAGATTTCAATAGCACAGAATATGAGAGAGAATACAGTACAGCTTGATATATTATTCTGTTATTTGAAATGGCTACTGTGCAAAATTCAGCATTTCCTCTGAAACATTTTGAAGATGATTTAGGCCATTGAGAATAATGACAAAGTTAAAACTTTTTTAAGGTTAAGGTAACATTACTAAAGTAGGTGACCTGATTGAATTTCACTAACGGGCAGTTTTGAGAGGTCGGATATATTTACAGATAGAAAGAAGAAAGTACCTCTTTTTCTTTGTTTAAGGAAGATAAAATTAACCTTAGTAGACACAAAACTTAGCATGTGAAGATAAGCTATTGTTGCAGGAAGAAAATGGATTTTGCATAAGGACAAACCGCAGTGTTTATACTAGATATTGGGTATCTTCAATGGGAAAGTATATGGCTGATGAAATCAGTGAAGTCTGGCTTTAGCTGCTAATCACTCCTTCTCCCTGGTGTGGTTGTACAGTGCACACATATGCAGCTGTATCACCACCTGAAAATGTTCTTACAAAGGACATAAAATTAAAAAATAAAAAATAAAATAAAACAGACTATAAAATCAGTTTCATCATCTATTCTGGACAACTTTGAAGTTTATCATTGTTACAAATCTTATACTTACATAACAGTAGCTAATGTTTAAAACAAAATCAATGAAAGTCAGGCCTGATGCTACTGCTTTGCTTGAGCTCAAGTAATTTTCAGTCCTTAAGAGACAAGAAAATTTTTTTTCTGTAATTTGCCTTGGGAAAACTCAAAATGAGACACTAAGCAGTTTGCCCGATGTCATAGACAATTAGTATATGGTGGAGACAGTTTTGGAATTCAGACCATATTATTATAGAAGGCTTAACCACAACGTAAATTGCATGTGTTGATTCAGATATTTTTGTTTGTTTGTTTTATTCTTAAATAACGATATTTTGTTTAAAAATTTGCAATCAGTAAATCTGAAGGAGAAAATTAAAATCATTCAAATTTATTAGGAAAAAATCTGTATTTTGAAGGATATATTTTGTTTTTGTATTAGATAATTGATATGCTATTTTTAACTATTTTTTTCACTTAGCAAATTATTGCTTTAAAAACACTTCTACAGTATATTATATATTATAATATAATAAATGTAACTCATCACATGCATATGTATGCATCTTCTCAATAAATTTCATATTTGAATGATTGCTAATATTTTTTCTTTTGCTGTCATCAAAATGCTTCTATGAATATCTTTATCACTACTTCTTTAGGATGATGCTTAATTGTTTCTCCAGTATTTTGCATATATTTTGCTACCTATCAGATTGTCCTCTAGAAAGTTATATAAATGTATACTTATGTAATAATAGCCGTTTATTCCCACACTAAACAACAGACTCATTTTAAAACAAAAAAATCTGCTAAACTGATAAGACAAAAGTGGCATCTAATAATATTTTAAATTTATTTCTTTGATAAGTAATTGAGAACTTTTTTGTTTATTTACATTTGGGTAAGCAGTTTGCCAATATTTTGCACACATTAAAATATTTGTCATTTTCCTATATTTGAAATATCCCCTCATATTCAAGAATGTCATTTTTTTTACATATGTATCACCTATCTTTCTCATTTCATCATTTGTATTTAATTTTGTTCGGATTAATTTTGCCATTTTTAAATTTTCAGACCTTGTATTAGATATTTCAATCCCTTCTTTTATGTCTTATAGAGTTTTCCTTATCATGCCTGGAAAGCAGTGCTGCAAAAATATTCTATAAATATTTATCCTTTTTCTGCAGTTTCATGGTTTTATTTTTATTTAAAATGCTAATCATTGTGAAAATTCTTTTGCATGTGATGAAGTGGATATTAATTTTCACCCTCAAATCATTCATTTGTGACCCAGCATTCATTGAATTATTTATCTGTTGCCTATTTAGAGATACCACTTCTAACAATTCTATAATTGTTATACATTTCTGTGTCTGATTCTAGTTTTTCTAGACTTTCCCTTTGGTCAACTATATAGATAATTTACTATTTAGATATCCACCTCAGACAGATTTTCTGTAAAAACTTTCTTGATCATCTGTCTTCTTCTTTCAAATGAATTAGAAATTCTTGACTAATTTTTTTAAAGTATGAAAAATATTAAAAATAAGAAGCTTATTTATAAGCAACTTACAGAATCTGAAATATGATTTCAATATTGGGATTTTTTTCCTCATATGTAATTAAAATAGAAGAAATTACAATATGTGACACCCGGGTCTATTATTTGAGTAATCATCTTGCAAATACTATTTTAAAAAGTATATAGAATGATCGTATAATGTAAAAATTATGCTGGTAATAATGGTTTGGAATTACTTGTCAAGAGATACATGAAATGCATGAAACATTTTACTAAAGATTTTGTGCTACTACCATTTTGAATAGCAAGTTGATTGTTAGTAACATTAAATAAACTAGACAAACATAATAAGATTCACTTTAAAAAATCAATTGACTATGGAAATCCAATTTTTGAGATGATTTTGAAGTTGTAAGATTTTAATTGAAATCTTGAGGACAATATAAAGATTCACTTGAAATGCAGTCTTCTAACCTATCTTGGTTTTTGTTTTGCTAATAGAAAACTTTTGTAACAAAAGCAACTATTGACAAGACAACAACAGGCCACAAATAGTTCCTTGAGAGGTCTGTTTCCTGAAACCACAGAACGCGCTCAGTTGTGGATCTCCCAGAAAACGCAGCTCCACAGTAAATCTCAAGTATTCATTAGAAATGATGTATATATATTTTTATTATCCATTCAGTAGTAGGAAAGATATTAGCAAGTTTTACCAAGGATAGACATCAGACTGTCAGAGCTGTTCAAGAAAAAAAAGACAAGCAAAGAGAATGCTCATCTTTCAAGGGTGTTCCTATTTTGCAGTCACTTGAGAAATATAACACCTACTGCCCTGAAGTTTTTCCCACCTGCTAAGGTTGTGAGACAGACAGATTGGTCAGCCAGTTTAGATTTCACAGGACAAGTCTGGAGTAAATAAGCCATTCTATTTAGCTTTGGGAAAAAAAAAATCTATTGGAAGTGACAGAGTGGTTGATGAATAGAGATTATTTTGAAGTGTGCTGCAGAAATTGGCTTCGGTACTAGACTTTTTTTTAAAAGACATTCTTCTGTTTTGTTGTAAGAATGGAGAAAATTGTACAATTTTCCCAAAACCATTGGACTCTTTGCTCTGTTATGAAGATGGAATTGCCCAAGAAGGTAACCACACTTGTGTGAGTCACTGAAAGGTAAGTCATCTGAGGTCCAGGGGGGAAAAAAAAAAATGTATAGTCTTTACTCTTTCCTTGGTGAAAAAAAACTAGTTCCATTTCTGATCTAGAAGTTGCCAGTCAGAAGTGCCAAGTTTATGCTGCAGGAGCATTTTTCCTGCATTGTTTCCTGCCTGAGCAAGAAATTTACATTTCCTTCATCACTTCAAGGACAATAACAGCACCAATAAACCAAGATTTAAAAACCTGCCCAAATATATTTCTTTTGTGCAAAGATAAAAAGATAATAATCAAACTAACATTGATACTTTTAAAAATTATGTAATGCAACTCTATGCCAGGTTCCATTCCAATATGTATACTTTTATACATATTGACATATTTAATTCCCATAAAACTCTGTAATACAGGTGCTATTACTGTTCCCATTTTACAGCGAAAGAATCTGCAAAAAAGGTTAGGCAATTTGACTTTACAATTAGAGTGAAAGGTACAAATATAGAATTTTTCCACTTAACTAGAATATGGAATACTGTTTCTTTGTAAGATATATGGAAGGCTGCTAAAATTTCTCTCTCAACTCTCTCAGTAATGCCCTAGTGAGCACATATTTTGATTTCATTTCTATGAACTATCCTTAAAAAAAGAAAATACAGAGTAACAGAAATATATTAAGACAGAAAGTAGAAGAGTTGACCGGAGCAGGCAGTAGGAATGGGCAATGACTGTAAATGGACATAAGGTTTCTTTCTAAGGTAATGGAACCATTCTAAAGTTGGGTGAATATATTTAAATTCATTGGACTGTATACTGAAAACAGGCAAATTTCATAATACTTATAAGTTTTATTCCCACAAGTCTTTAAGAAATAATAAAAATTAGCAGGCTTCATTCCAAAAATTGTATAGGAATCATTTGTGCAGTAGTTCTCCAATCAACATAGTGATGTTCTTGAAAAGTATCATCATAGATGAAATCAAAATAAAGCAATTTTACACCTACTTAAATTGAGGAGACATAGGGAAGATAGTATGGTTTTAATTCAAGGATTCTCCTATTACTATTTTAGATTTCTTAAATTAATTGTTGATAAATGTGTCAAAGGGGAAAAGTGTGTGCATGAAAGAGATTACCGATTAAATTTTGCACAGCATGTTTTACAAAGCAGTAAAATTGGATACTTTACTGTTTGTACTTTCCATCATTATTTCTAGAAATATTCTCCCAGTTTCTACATTGTAGGGATTAAATGAGAACACCTAAATCTCTCAGAATTGGTCTTTTGTAGACACCCTACTCTGACATGAAGAATCCAAGGACAATAAAAGACAATCCTATAGACAAAGGAGTTCTCCTAACTCTTTAGCCTTTTCCTTAATCAAAGGATCCATCTGCTAGTCCCTGGGCTTCTACCCTTCCCTGAATCCAGAAATTGTCTTTCATTCTTTTTCTTTCAATGTATTCAATTTATTTTTCAGCAGCTGTTTCTCAAAACATGCCCTCTTATTCATCCATCCTAAGCATACCATTTGCAAACTTCTTCTTTAGCCTTTTGACTCTAACCTTCTAATCTTTTTCCTTCCAAATCTCTGATCATCTAGCTAACCCAGTGCCCATTACCAATGAAACTGTTGTCCTGGAATGCTGAATATCTTTATTTTTAGGTGACTGACAAGTTCTTTCCACTGAGAAGTTCCTACTAATAAGTTTTGTTTCCTTAGCTGTAATGTGTCAGAAGATTACTTCTAGCTGACTCAAGCGCATCATGTGGAAACATCCATAAAACAAGTTTAATTAATCTTTCATTCTCTGATCCCCTAGAAAAGTAATAGTTTTGGAAGGTCTTAATCCAAAAGTAACTAATCTGTAAATAGTCTTCTCTAAGAAACCTATCTCTTAGTCACTGGTGAGTCTCACCTGCACTATCCCCCATGCTTTAGTTTCCCCCTTCCATACTTCAGCACAGAATATAAATTAATGGTCTGACTTAGAATCTACTGCCATGTAAATTCTCCATACATATGCTATGAAATTTGGGCTTTGAATATACTAATTATGCCTAATGTCAGTTGGTTCATTCACCCAGTCTGTGAAGAACCTTCAAGAAATGGAGGCACTTTTCCTTTTAGCCCACAAAGTACAATTTGTAAATGTGTATGCTGTTGCTTGCTTTAGACAATGTCCAAATCAAATAGGCATTTAGATCCCACCTCTAAAAATTCTAGCTCAAGCACACAGTTAGTGATTTGCAATTCTTGAAATTTAGAACAAATTTAGAACAAATGTTATGGTTAACATTAAATAGATAGTAAAATGATTAAGAAAGGTAATTTATCAATCCTTTCTTAAGTTTCTTTATGTCCTTTCAGATTATGAAACATTTCCTTTTTTGGTCAACCACAGAATTATGATTTCAAGATGTGAAATATCCTGAGTTTTCATCTTATTTTTTTCAGATGATCACCTGCCTTACTTCCCTGATCTAACATGTAAGGAAGACTTCCTTCTTTACCAGTAAATTACCTCTAAAGGAACTTAAGTCAATTATTTATCTCTTTAGGAAGTTTTTTTTATTTTATCTCTGTCTAATCCAATTTTCTTTTACTGGAGAGAAAAATTCTTAAAAACATCCGCCCACCTCCCGTAACAATATATACATTATTAAAAATATAATTTGTCAATTCCCATTTTCTATTGGCATGTCCCTTAATGATCTAATTATTTTCAATTAGGCTCATAACAAAGACATTTAGTTAGATTAGACAAATTATTTTAACATTGCTTTGCCAGGATTTTTAATATCTCCTTCAATAAATCATTCTTGAATCAAAAATCTCTATGCTTATTTTACAACTAGCTTAGCTCTGCCTAAAAAAAAATAAAATAGTAAGGAAGACGTAAGAGAAGTCTTAAAATTGGAGAGTTGAAAGTGAAGAACTCAACAGATATCCCATGCAAATCATTAACATATACATAGAAGGAAGCAGGAAGCAAAAAACTAGAACTCTATATCCAGGCAATGAGCATAGTTTAGAGCTGTAGAGCAAAGGAACATAGACATGGAATCTAGTATGTCTCACATTTGTTTTTTTGCTTCTGATACTAATGAGTTTTGCTGTTGTTATTTTAATTTTGAACAAATTACTTATCCTTGATATATTTCAGTTTTCTGGTGTCTAAAATGAGCCTTAAAAGAGTAATTTATACCACAAGCTATATGTCAACATTAAATGAGTAAATACATATAAAACATCTAAAATACTCTCTGATGAGCACATACAACACCTTTTGTGATATTGTGATTTGTAAGATATATATACACATATATTTCTCATGTATATTTAGTCTTTATTTATAGTTTCTGGTTCAGAGTTCCCAAAAGCCTTGGATTTTCTTAAGTGTTTGGAGTGATAAATGTGTCACTTTTCATGTTAATACAATGACTTTGGGGGAAATCCCTAAAGATGGAGGCTGGTTTGCCAGGAGAAATAACTTTGTGATTAGAGGATTGGAGCTTCCTGTTAGTTATCCCAAGTCTCAGGGGAGGTGAGAAGCACTGGAGGTTGAACTCAATTACTGGTGGCCAGTGATTAAATGAACCATACCTAGGTAATAAAGCTTCCATGAAAATCCAAAAGGAAGGTCTTCAGCAAGCTTTCAGGTTGGTGAACTTGTGGAGTTTGGGTGGAGAACATCATGCCTGAAAAAGGTGTGCAAGGTTCTTGCCCTTTCTCCATACTTCATGCCATTCGTTTTTCAACTAGCTGCTCCTGAATAATAGCCTTTTAAAAATTGACCATCTAATGAGTAATGGGATTTCCTGAATTTCGTGAGTTGCTCCAATCAAATTACTTGAACCTGAGGAGTGTGTGTCAATTGGTCAGAAGCACAGATAACATCTTGGTCTTGTGACCGGCATCGAAGTAGACAAACTATGTTGGGAGACTGAACCCTTAACCTACAGAATCTAATACTACCTCAGGTAGAAAGTGTCAGAATTGAGTGAATTCTCAGACATTCTCCTGGTGTCCTGGAATTGTTGTTTTTGTTGTTTTCATTGTTGATTTTTGAATGGGAAATTCTCCAAACAAATCCATATTGAGATTCTGTGTAGAAGCACTAAACACCCATGTTTTGGCCTCACAGACCAGCATGGATGGAGCTATCATTGTCCACAAGGAAGTCAGAGATGGAGGAGAATATACAGCACTAATCTTCTGCATAACAAGTACACTAGTAAACGTGAACTCAGAAGTATACTCACAATACATATCTATAAAGCAAGCTCAACAAGAGGAATTGCTACATCTCTCTTAAAAAATGTGTATCTCTTCTTTATAATAACTAAAATCTACCAGTTGCTCCACTTCTCCAAGAGCAGAATTATCTCTCCTATGCTGCTCATTAATATCAAAACCCTAGCATTAGTAATTTTGTTAGAAATAGACTACTCATAATGCTGACAGAAGAGTGTTTTTTAGTCCTTGAGCTACTAAATAATGGCTATTAGTTCAAATTCCAGGCTGTATTGAAAGCTGAAATTCCAAAGAGCACAAGATGGAGAATGACACTAAATTTTGTACTCAGCCTGCTTGCCTATACCCACTTTATTCATGGCAGTAGCCTTGATTGGGAAGTTATCTTGCCTACACCAAATGATCTGTTCTCTCCAGTGAAAGGGTAGAATTTATGGAATGAGAGAGGAATCACAAGTAAATTCAGCAAAGATGTGGGAGAAAGAGGTTATTCTAGGGCTTCAGAAGGGGAAAGAATCAAGAAAATGTATTTCCACAGGTTACATGTCATTTCACAATGCACAAAACCAAGTCAGACAAAAGAGTAGCAAGATCCAAAAATTCCAAATAAGTCCAGGGGCACTGGTACCTAGAAATTGTACTTGATTCTTGGAGAAAATTGATGTAATGTGACATACCAATGGAAGAGCCAACAAGGTTTTTATTTTAATGATAGAATGAATTCTGAAATTAAGCACAGCGGGTAGGAAATGGATCTAGCACAGATGTCAAAAGCTGTCATTGGCATTTGTGATAAAATGCTTTTTTTCCCCTTAAGCTCAGGGCAGTGGCCTATGTAGGTCATTGATGTTGAGCAGAAAACACAAACATCACAAAATGTGTGCATCTTTCTGAGGAAATTTCAAATTAAGTTCCTGATATTCAAAGATTCTTTTATTTTAGTAAACCTTTCATTATCAGAATGTAATAACAGAGGTATCACATTTTCTTAAATAACATTACACTGCATAACAGAGAGAATGTAAAACAAGGTAGTTGAAATCAGCACCACTAAAACAAAACAAAACAGATAAATGGACACCAGAATTCTAGCCAGTGACTGACATCAGACAAAATTTGAGTAGCCAAGGTTATAGTCTGATTTTGTGCTAATTTGTGTTCATCACATAATTTGAAAAGTCTTTCTTCTGATATGCTAATTATTTTCCAGAAATGGCTTTTTTTGCTCTAATTTTCTAGCTTTCTACATGAGGACTGTTAAAGCAATTTTGTAATTAATTTTTAACTGATTTCTTACGGAATTATTTATCTTATTCATAGCAATCTCACATTAAACATGGTAGGGCAGAAATTTCAACCCACGATAGGAAGAAAAATTACACTTCCTGGTTTGGTCAGCCACCTTCAGTAGAAACCACAGTCCACGTACACCCCAAGGACCCAGGTTCATGACCTGGGAGTGGGGATGAACAAACAGGATGAACAAAACTAAATAAAATAAATAAAGTGCTTCTTCCTCCTCTTTCTTCCTGACTACTAGCCTCTGCTCACCTTCACTCCTTCCTGTACCTGTCTTTATAAAAAGAAAAGAAAAAAGAAAAATCAATGGAAATTACACATCACACAAATGATTAAATGATTAAAAACTATTAAAACAGTTGAAATGTGCATCCTATATGTTCAAGCAACTAGAAAATTGGATTATATTTTTAAAAATACCCAAATCAGACTTGTAGAAATGCCTGAGAGAAACGAACTGTTAAGAACAATAGTAGATTAGATATTGCAAAAGACAGGGTATAGAGACTTAAAAATAAATTCATAGAATTAGTCCCTCTGAAATACAGAAAGAAAAAAAACTGAAAAAAGAACTGAACAGTGAATTTGGGGGCAACTTCAAGAAAATTATGTCTGTGTAATTAAAGTTAAGGAGAGAAAAGAGTGACGAGATCCATAATGCATTTAGAGAAATAATGATCAAAGGTTTATAAATTTAATGAAAATTAAAAACTATAAATCCAGAAAGTTAATGAATTCCAAACCCAAGAAGCATAAAAAATTAATAAAAGAAAAGGAACCTATACCAAGGTACATCATAATCAAATTTCTTAACATCAGAGATAAAAGGAAAGCCTGTAAAAACAGCTAAGAGAAAAATAATATTGTGTACAAGGTAATTAGAATAAAGATGAGAATAACTGTTTCTTACTGGAAACAATTCAAGCCAAAAAGAAAGTAGCAAACTATCTTTCAAATACTAAAAGAAAAAAAAATAACCAAATATCCTCCATAAAACAGCAATTCAACCCAGCAAAATTCCTTTCAAGAACAATGAAATAAAACTTTTGTTTTTTGAGACTTCTGAAAGTTAAAAAAAAAAAAAAAAAAAAAAAAAAAAAAAAAAAAAAAAAAAAAAAAAAAAAAAAAAAAAAAAAGAAATCATTAGCAGCAGATCTGCATTGGAGATTTGGCAAAAGAAGTCTTACCCCCAGAACAAAAAGGATACCTCTTGGAAATCTGAATTTACTAAAGAATAGAATAGAAATAAAAATGGAAAATAGTAAAAGGTAATTAGTGCAAGCAGATCAGTGGTTGCCTTAAGTGGTGAGGAAAGTACAGTTACAAAGAAAGAGCAACTTTGAAGGGTGATGGATGTGTTCATTATTTTGTTTGAGGTGAAGGTTTCATGGATATATATGTGTGTGTGTGTGTGTATATATATATATATATGATATATATTTCCAATATTATATGTATATCCATTTAACAAGTTATACTTAAGAATGTCTGAATCTTATTGTTTATATTACTGTAATAAAGCTATTGAAAAATACCATCTACATAGATATAGACACATATAATATCTTAATGTTAAATATGCAACTAAAGGAGGAAATTTAAAACACAACAATTAAAAGAAAAAAAATAGACATTATGAAGGTAAGTTTAGACTATGTGATTACATAAAGATGGTGTGCATCTATTCTTATGGGGTTATGGACCATTTTAGCCAGATCCACTCTGGGCATTTCAGGCTTAGAAAGAAATATATGCACAGAGAGTAGAGGCTCCAATGAATTGATAGAGCAAAGATAGATAAAATATGACAAAGAAACTTCAGAAGTCAAAAATGTATTATCCTGCCCATCACGCTTCTCTGACATTGTGAACCCCCATTTCTGGGACACATAGTTGCCAATGAGGCAAAAATATAATCTCAGATGAGTTGATAAAACACAGTGAAATTCAATAGAAAAGAAAGGATGTGCATGGGGTGTTCAGATACAAGTTTTACTGACAGTAACGATTTCACCCTAACATAACCTTTGATTTTGCTCTATTTTTATACTAGACCTCTTTTGAAAAGGGAAAGTTGGGGGGTGCTTCGAAAATATGAACTGAGGTTGAGCTTTCTAATAGAAGGAGGAAGGTTCTGGGATTCCAGAAAGTAATCTCAGTTTTGGTTCACAGAAATTCAACAAAGAGGCTCCTGTTTGGTGCTTGTCTTTTCTCCAGCTTGGAGATTGCTAAAAAACATTTTATTATTCTAATTCACTGTCAAGAAAACACAAGAATCCCAAACACTAGTTGTTTGTGCTAAACTCACCACGACTTAGTACTAACTTAATACCTCCCCCAGGAATGTAGTCTTAACTGGTCAGTGAGAAATTGTTAGACAGTACCAATGACATAATCTTTCCCATTCCTGAGAGGAAGATGATATAACTTGTCACAAGACCTTTTTTCATTCCCCATAGGTAGATTTCCTAAACCTAAAATAATTAATGTTTCTTTCTCTTGCCCTAGTTCTACCTCTCAAAGTCTATCTTTTTGATCAGTTTTTAAATGGGACGTTGACCGATTCATGAATCATTTAACAAGATTTAATTAGATCTTTAAAATTAACTTGGTGGAATTTTTGTTATTTGACAAAAACTAGCTAAAAATCACACTCTAAAATTCATTCAATTTTTTATAAATTATATAAATGCAACACTGTCAGAAAATGTATTACTATAAAATAATATAAAGGTGTCAATAAACAATAATAAAATGTATAAATACACACACATACATATATAGATGCACATACATACATATACATATGCTCCAATCTTTTCTTCTGTTGCAAGCTGTCCCACCCAACTACCAAAACAAACATGCTTCACTTTGGAAAACCTTTGTCTAGATTAGTGCAGATTAATGCCTCATCTTTAGAGTTCAGAAAAAATGTTTTATTCCTACCTTTAAAACAGAAGCCATTTCCAATTAATGATTTTTATTAATACAATATAAAAGATGAGGAAAAATTCTTTAAGATGCTATATGCAACTTGAACTCTCTTTTTATAAACTATGATGGCAACAAAGAACAATTTCCTGGAAACACAGACAATCAGGTGATTATGGAAAGCAGTATAGAGATTCTTAAAAAGCAATTGAGAATGAAAATTCTGTATGATCTATTATTCCTCTTCTGGGTATTTACTGAAAACACAGCACTCAAGTATCCATCAACCTAAGTATCCATCCACAGATCACTAGATAAAGATGTTGGATATCTATCTATCTGTCTACATACATACACACATACAATGAGATAGTATTAGTCAGCAATTAATAAAAGATGACATCCTGCCATTGGCAACAACACAGAAGGACCTAAACAGAATGAATTCAGTGATATGAAGATATAGTCAACATCATATGGTTTTACTCACATGTGGTATATAGAGAAACCAAAAACACAAATGAACCAAACCAACAAATATAGAATTTTAGATTCTACCCTGTAAAATCAAATGAGTTGCTACCAGAAGGGAAACGAGCATGAATAAATTGAGCAAAAGGAGTTAGTTTTATGGTGAAGAATAGAATTGGTCTGTTGGTGGTGAATTTTTTGTATTATATGCAGATGTTAATTCAAAATGATGCACACTTTCAATCTATATAATGTTATTTGCAATATTCCTTCAATGATTTTTTTTAATTTTGAAAAGACCAAGTGAAAAATATATCTTCTAGAAAAAATTAATTAGTTTACCAAAATGTCAAATTTAGATTATTCTGATATAAACAGAAGCAGGTGGATCTTACAAATATGAAGTCATGTAAAATACATGATGGCAGTTACCAAAGGCATACTGAATTTCACTGTTACTGCCCACAAATCCTTGTACATATGCAAACACCCCTTGCTAACTCTTTAGAAGAACAAATATTTGTCAAGCAAGACTTATGCAAACTAGAAACTAATTACCAATGTTTGTTTCCAGCCAATTTTTGCAAATTAAAATTCTAACTCAGCCAAGAGAGTGTCTTTAAAAAATAAGCTGGATTATCAATATTTATAAGTGATTAATCATTTGAAATGATATTGCATACTTAAACTGTTGCCCCTCTAACTTTTCTTCTACTGTACAAAACATAACCTTTTTATGAAATATTCTAGTAGTCACAAATGCCTTAACTCTACAAGTATACCTTAATCTGACACATCAGTGTATATTTAAGCCTTTTATATATACCAATGATATATGATCATGGCATTTCTATCCATTGCAATCATAATATATCACGCTTCTTACCACTAGAATAATGTATGTTCTCTAACTTTCTGTTTTTAATACATATGTTTGGCATTATGGTTGAAGATAAATTTCATGACAGTGCAGTTGGAGATAGTTCCATGTTTTCTGGTGAAATGGAGTGAACAGAAGAAGATTTGAAAAAAGGGAGAAATGTAGAAGACCCTAAACATAATGAACTCTCCCAATGTCCTGGTTTACATTTCAGGAAGAAAACTAGAATTTATTGATTGCTGCTATGAAGTCTAATACTATTCAAACTAGTTCACATTTTATAATGTAGCACATGGAATATGTGGGGAGGAGAAAGCTGTTGAGGTGGTAATAGTGGGGTAAGCAGTGTCTAATGCTTGTCCAGGATCACAAAGATGTTACCCAACCAGTTCAAATTTCTATATTCTGATATTAAAACCAGAGATTTTTCCCCATACCCTTTTTACTGCCATAGAATCAAATACATTTTAGACTTGAAGACATTTCTTTATATCACTTTTCATCTTGTTTCAACTCTAAATTTTCAGAAATATTTCCTCTGACCCAAAGGAATTAGTTAGAACCTGACACTTTTCATCTTGTTTCAACTCGAAATTTTCAGAAATATTTCCTCTGGCCCAAAAGAATTACTTAGAACCTGTCAGGTATTCAAGGGAAATATAAGAATACTACAGACAAAAAATAGAATCTGGAGAGTATACTTCAATCTCCAAGAAAATCCAGACTGCATTCTGCCATAAAGTTTGTTCAACATTTAGAAGCAGAAGCTATTGAAAACGTTTAACACAGACCATGGTAGAAAAGATGCCTATTGCCAAGTCCTTCACGGCTCACCATAAATGTGAACAGCAAAGTGCTATCCATTTTAAAATCAATCAAGGTGATGCAACGTTTAAAATGCGATTGATTTTGGCTAATTTGCAAGTAGAAAGGTTTAGAACTTGAATAATTTCTTTCCCACTTTAGCTCGTTCAACAGCCTAGTCAATGAGTTGCCTAATTATTAGTCTTGTTTATTTATTTATTTACTTAGATAATTCCCAAGTGAGACGGCTTTTTGATTTATTTTCAACTGCCCTTGAGTAGATGAAAGGGACCACAAACTAAAACGAAACCAAACCAAAACAAAACAAACAAAAAAATTCTCCACAATGAAAACACTAAACACTAGTCAGGGTGAGGAAGATAAAGAAAAACCTCAAATAAAAGAACTACAATTTTCAAACTATGCATTTGGAATTAAAAAAAAAATAAAAACAATTAAGAGACCTCATTTCAGTCTCCTATTAGTGAGCAGGTTGGAAAAACAATGAGAAGAAAAAGGAAAAAGAAAATCACTGCAAATTCCATTAGCGGCAGATTAGAATGATGTTAAATTACTCCATCTGCTTTCTCTGGTCAGGCAGCCTAAAAAGCTTACCAGCTTTTGAAGAAATCAGCATGTCACCTCTGTGTCCTTTAAAATAGCATTCGTAACCTTTAAAAACATTTTAGAAACAACATTGTATCTGAATAATATGATAAGGAGTCTGCTTCACCTAGCACTTAGGCTTCCTATTGTACATTTCTCCAAAATGGCTTCTTCAAGAGGCAAGAAGGGAGGTAAGAATGTTCTAAATACTGACGAAAATTATCAACCAAGAATAACATCCCCAAGCACCTCATCAAAGTACATTGCTTCCTTCATATGCGTATCTGTGTGCACAGATGAGAGAAATACACAAATATATTTATAAAATTGTACACATACAAGCACACTAATAAACATAAACATTTGAAGATTTGAAGATTTGTATAAGGAAATGAGAACTCAGGAAAACTTTTTCAGCAGTTTTAAGTGGTTCAAATAGATGCTGTTTTCAGAATTACTTAATTAATAGGGTATATTTTTTCCCAATTTGTATATTATGCAAAGCAATTGTCCTACTTTCCTTTGATAAAATTGTGGGTTTATCTGAATATAGTTAATTTAAGATCTACTTGTGGTAGGGAAGTTTGCACCTTACTTTTCAATTTAATGAGGCTTTACTGAATATTTGCACAATTATTCAAATATTTTTGTAGATTTATACTTAGAGCTCTGATAGCTAAAGTTTTAGCAGCATTTAAATGTTTCGTTTTTTTTTTTTTTCTTATAGAAATTTAAAACCTGGTGCATTGTTCACAATTTTCATGCTGAAAGACAATCTGTCAAACTGAAATAGCAACACAATACAAGCCATTTTGTGACTCAGTTCTTGATTGCAGACAGCTGAGATTCAATAGCTGAAGGGGGAATTAAGGACACCAGCCAGACGTCTGTGATAGTCTGTAATAATTCTGCTCCTTTCCCCACCCCTAACTTGAATTCTGCATCCGTGTCTGCCTATTTCTTGTCTCTGTAATTAAACAGGACAGCAGCACTGATACACATCTTGATCATAAAAAATGTATCCATTCATTTAAAGACTAATGAATCAGACTCCAGTTATCCGGTCTGGAAACTGCCTATTATAATTCCTGGGACCCTAGTTCTGACATTTACAAATGACCCACTAAAGCTACTGCAGATAATCACGATGACCTCAAAGTTATCTTAGCGACGTGGAGTGACCTCAGCTTGAGGGAAGATGCAGAAAATATCAGAACCAATGAAACCTTCATAGCCTATACTTCTCTCAGATTCAATCACTTACAAATACACATATGCATATATTCATACATGTACGCATTTGCAATTCTTTGAGATGAATCAAGTAATTGCTCCTTAATATAGATGGTCTATTTCTATAGCACCAGCCAGTGTTTTCTGAAAAGGAAAGAGCAGACAAAATGATAAAGTCTGCAACACAGCTGAATTCATAGTAGGCTAAGGAGCTATAAAATAAAAGACTAGGGAAACCTAGTCTTAAAACAATTCAACTTACACCACAAAACACATATGTACCCCAAACACCACGCATCTGCCAACACACAGAGGCATACTGCTAGGATTCTTAAATTTGTCCATAACAATCACCCTCTCATCCTTAATCATGTTCAATTACTTTTCATTCTGCCCCACACTGTACGACACTGATTTGTGACTCAACTCAGGATACTGTAGGTGGCATTTTATTTGGTCTTCTAAGCTTTCTGATCAATAACTGTTTTCTTTGTCCATCTTATTTTCAAAGCCCAGTGCAATTGCCTCTCCAGAAAATCCCAATCCTATTCCAAGACTCTAACTCTGGGATGGAATAGAGATAACAGAAATTTCATGCTATTTTTTAGGTTCAGCCATAGAAATTCTGAAGCGTTTAAAAGAATCCTCACAGTTCCTCTTACAATGCATTTTATTTCACCATGTCCCATTTCCCTCTTCCTCTCACTAATCTCAGCCCATTATTCATATATGTTGACTTTGAATCCCCTAACATCAAGCCAAATCCTATTGCATAACTATGTAGGATACACAAAAGCATGCAATCATTTCTGCAGGAGTTGTACTGATTGACTCATGTGTAATATTTGGGTATAGAATGATTACTGAATAATTCTAACTTTTCATGCAATCATTTCATGCCATTTTATCATTTTTCCAACTTATCCAACCTCACCCAATTGCAGGCATAGCAGTTTTTCCATAAACACCATCAGCCTTAGTTAATCTAATACTTAGCAAGGATTTAGAAGTCCATCCCTAATAGCAGGAAGTGTTTAAACTTATTGTAACACTCCACCAGTTTTGGGGTACGGGCTAAATGAATTTCATGACTCTCTAGGCTTTTAGTTGGCACAGAATTTGACTGGACATTGTCCCTTTCACTATTAGACATTAGACATTAAATAAGGATAGATATTAAATAAGGATATTCTTTCACTAGATAGAAACACTTACTATGAATATAACTATGTCAGGGAATTCCAACAAAGGTGACCTATAATATACTGATATCTAACTGAGTCCATTGGAAGGGACAAAACTTTGCCTTAATTGACACATCATTGCCTCAAAACACCATACTTCCAGGTCTCACTTTATTGTAGAACATGTTGCTGATATTTCAGTACTATGCATGGCCAAAATCACAGGACTCATTCACTAAGTATTTTAGAGTCAGAGACACCACGATAAAAACGAACACACCTCTGTTCTTATAGAGTCGCATGCATGTACACAGAGAAAGCAGTCACTAAAACAAATTTGTTAAGTTAAATATATAAGTTCACATTGTAATGAATGTTATGAAGAAATGTAAAATGGGGAAAGAAAATAGAACATGGCTACACTATTTTATTCCCTGGGTATGTAACATTTGAGTTCATGCTTGAATGAAATGAGGCATAAAAATATCTGGAAAATTTTTCAAGGAAGAAAGGTCTGTAAGAAGAAAGGTCCAGAGACACTAGTGTCACATAGAAACGATGCTATCAGAAATTATTCTTATTTCTGAAATATTTAGGAGCATGGATCATTTAGAATCCAAACAGGTGATTTGAGCAAAATTCCCTAGAAAATCTTTTTAAAACATAGTTTTTCCCTATCTTGCTTCAAATGTCACGCTCTCAGATCAGTTTTTCATAGTATTGCGCCCTAAAATATTTACTGGGTCTATAATTAGACTCGAAGACCTCCAGTCTTTCTTCAATACAGTTCATTCTATGGTTCCCAAAATTACCTTACAAAAATGATAATTGTGCCTAGAGATTCTCCCTCCAGAATGCAATGTAACTTTCAGGTTCTGGCTCTTGAAACTCTCCACAGCTCGTCACTTGCCTCTTCTTTGCACACCAAGTTGCCAAAATATATTTTACTATGTCAACTTGCCTTAGCTGTGACTGCATTTCCAGGAGGTCCTTTGCCTCTGCTTTTTTCAGGAAAAAACAGGTAATTATTATTCTAGGTTCTACTAAAGCTAGTTTAGCAAATAAAGTAACATATGACAGATTAGCAGGCAAAAAAGAACAAATTTAATTATATACATATGGATAATTCACAAGACTGAATTCTATAGTAAAAATGACAGACCAAAGGTTTTTATTGTGAGATAATAAATAGATAGGGACCTGGGGAGTCAAGGATAAAGGAGGGAAATTCACGAGGCAAGGAGAAGGTGAATCATGTGATAAAATGTTGTGCCATGTAACCATATAGATAAGGTTTTTTTCTAAACAAAAAGTTATTTCTGGAGATGAGTAAACTTGTAGGTAGTTAAATAATAGTTTCTCTTGAATCCTTCAGGACTTTGATTTTAAGTTCCATGTGTCAAAGCAAAATAAAAGAAAGACCTGTCTGGGTATCTTGAACATATGGGGGAGACCTGTCCTTCACTTCCAGATTATATTCTGCCACAGAGAAATCTATGCAGAGTGAATACAGGCATTCTTCTCCAAAGTTCATTGTAGTAAGATAATGGAAAAGATAGAAGTGCTGGCAAGTTTCTTAATCTCCTTGTTACACATATGGCTCATCTTCCCAACTGCCAGCTTTGCTGATAACCCCTCAGACTTCATGCCATACTTAGAGCAATAGACTTCCCCGATTATCCTCCCCAATTCCACTTCATCAGCTGGGGAGACAAACCTTCCTAGATCCCTTTGCGAGATTCTGTTTGACCATCCACAACAGTGCTTCAGAAGTCCTAGGGATCAAGATTTCTCTGATTCGCTACTACTTACTTTTTTTGATCCTGACTTCCCAGTGTCTTGTGTAAAGTCTTATTCCTATAACAAATCCATATTCAACAAAAGTCCTTTAATGAATTCAGACTCTTAGTCTCTCTCAAAATCTTTTTATGTACACTTCACTGAAATACATTATTCTACTGTAAGTGGGAAAGAGCTAGCTTAGCCAACTTTTTACTTCTTTTTTTATTTCTTCTGAAAGTGATTGTGGAACTTGGTAGACGTGAAGAGAGTTCAATCCCCAATACTGCTTGCCAAGTACACAGTTATAATGTGTTTAGCTCACACCTGCATGTTTCTCGAACTCTGATTACTTATACATATTATACTTAAAGTAAAACATACTACTTAGAGAAAATAATGGAAGCTTACATGTAGGCTTTTCTAGAAACAGGAATTCAGTATAGCCAGACTAGAATTAGAGCTTTCATCAAGAAAATTAAAACGTCCTCAGTTTTAGTTGCAATACTTGTAGAAGCCCCTTTAACTCTATTTTAAGAAAAGCAAAAATGAGTACCTATATGTGGGACTCCTTCTCTCCAGGATACTCGCTTCCATCTTTGCATGTTCTCTTTTTCTCCTAACCCTTAAATGGCAGCCCACTGGTTCAGAGTTCAAGTTTGTCTGCATCCTCCCAGTGCCCCTAAGCCAGTATTTCAAATCTGTTGCTCTGGTTTAAAAAAAAAAAAATCCCCTGAGGCTGACTCCAGTCACACTGAGCAGGCTTTCTGTGATGTTTATCATATTCCAAGATACAAATTAATATTTTAGTTAGTGTTATAGTGTAATACCTAATCTGTTTTTTTGAATTTCTCCCCAACTCTATTTTTTCAAATAAACCTTGTTATTTTCAGTGTCATTTTTCATAACATAATTATCCAAGAACACAAATATTGTGTTATGGCAGATATGTCTATATATGCTGTATGAATTATATATGTTATTAACACTGTATATGAATCTTTAGCACACATTTGTATTAACATGTGCTAAATTGATTAATGAGTGCACATTTACATGCATAATGTGTAATACATATATCCATGCATATGTATATCTTGCATATTGATTTTAATACATTCTATATGTGAGAATCTTTGCTTCAAATTATGGAAAAAATTTGAATGAAATGGACAAAGTCCATGTTTTCATAGATTTTATAGCTTATAAGGAAGACAGAATTAAAAGTCAAATGCAATTTTTTTCGTATGCTAGTTTAAGTTTTCTTTTACTGAAGTTATTCAGAGTGACTAACCAGATATAATGGTCAGAAAAAGTCTCCTGAATAAATCAGTATTTTCCATGGGATTTGAAAGATAAGGTCAGAGGTTAAAGATAGAAGCAACATGTGTGAAGATGGTTAAATGAGAGAAAATTCTTTAAAAAATCAGAGAGACATGCTCTGATAGAGTAGCAGTTAGGTCTATCCCTTCCGAAGGAGCACAGGCCACATATTCCTGGGTTTGAGTCCTGGGTCCAGAGAAAACAACCAATGTGAAAAAGTAAATAAAATTAAAATGCTTCTTCCTCTCTGCTCATGCCTGCCTACCTCCTGACCTTCATACCTGCCTGTACCTGTCTTAAAAAAAAAGGAACAGAGAACTAGAAGAAATTGGTTTCATGCATTGAACTTCAGATGAACTACTCTCAAGGATGGAGTGAGACTACATAGCAGGGTAGATATCTCATACCATCTTGCCAGTCACTATAAGGAGTTGGAACTTGATCTTAGTACCAGTGAGACATTACTCAGGAGTTTTAAAGATTGCCTTGTCTGATTATATTTGTTTTTCAAAAAGATCATTGTGACTTTATTGTAGGTAACTTCCACTATATGACTTTATAGTGTGTGGAACAGGAAGCTGTTGCAGAGATTTAAAAAATGTAGAGAGACCACAAAAAAAAAAAAAAAAAAAAAAAAAAAAAAAAAAAAAAAAAAAAAAAAAAGGTGAACATTTAGGTAGTATAATCAATAGGTCTTTAGAGGTACAATCAACAGGCATTAGATGGTGGACTCAACAGGCCTTTAGATGGTAAAATCAATGGGCCTTGGAAATTAATTGATTATCCTTCAGGGGTCAGTAGTTAAAGCCAACAGTGAAACCATCAAGTACTATTAAGTATTTTGGAAGGATGAAACAATTTAATGCAAAAGAAATTAATAGAAATAGAGTAAATAGGTGTGAAAAGGAAAAGATGAATTCAAGACAATGACATACTCTATAAGAAAGTCAAAAGGAAATTTGGCCTGTATGTGTGTATTTGGGTATCACTAGTAAATTGATGGTATTTGAATCTTTAGAGCAATGCATTTGCCCAAAAGGAGTGAGAAAAGAAGAAGATTTAAGTCTAGACTCCAATCATTAAAATATAACTCTACGGAACAGATAACAAAGATGATGGAGGGGTAAGAAAAGGAATAGTGTGGTGCCATGATAGCTAAGTGAAATGTGTGTTTCAAAAGAAAAACTGATCACTGTAGTCAACGAAGTTATGAATTTGCAGAATTCATTGTGAAAGTTTTCACAGTGTACATAATGCACTGGTGATTTTAATGAGATCAGTTTCAGCAGAGGTGTGAAGTAGAAGCCACAATGAGGTGGGTAAGTATTGAACAGGAAGCCTAAACTTGCAAAAGAATGGAGTGACTTGTAAATTTTGTAAAAGCAAAGAGGTAGGTAAGTCAATAGTGCAAGTGGGCTGGAGGGCATGGAATTTAAAGATTTACAGATATGCTTCTTTCTGTTTGCATATGACTGCTTGCTTTGCTTCCTCTTGACATTTCTTTTTGAAGGAGCAGTGTTAAACTAGGATTTCAGTTTTCCTTTCTCAAGTTCCCTTTACATCTACTTCTGATCTCAGATCTCAACAACCTCCAAAATCGTTTTCTCTGCACCAATACAGCTATGATTTGTCCAATGACGGTTCCTCCTGTTGTTATCTCCTAGGCTGGCTCTTGGTCCATTACCTTTACCAATTCCATGATGCCTCCAACAGTTATAGATGCTTCTGATATCTCTTTTGTTCCCTCCTTGCTACTGTCACCACTATCATAAAGAAAAATTCCTTACTGATTCCCAGATGAAAATGGATTCTGAGTTTGTTACAAATAAACTTTTGAACTTGAAATATTTGGCTAGTATAACCAAGTGTTATATTTAAAATCACTGGTGTGTACAAAAATAAAACTGATCCAGCACATTACTTCAGCATCTCAACATTCTTCTTACTGTTTTGTCCTTACTCTATGGAGAAGCTTACCTCATCAAGCCCTAACTATGGAATCATTTGCCTCATCCTCATCACTTGGTCTCTAAATCTTCTTCACCTTTCTTCCTATATTGTCTATTGAATATGGTAGTACATAGTGTATCTAAGGGAGACATGGAGATCACATATATTCTGAATTAACCAACAGCATTCGTAATTTATGTTCCTGTAGAAAAAAGACACATTGCAGATATTCTCCCCCAAGTTTAACTGCTCTCTAAAGTGAACTTATAATCTTCTTTCAAGAAAATAAAGAGCAAACATCACTTGAAAAAGAGCAGCAGAAAATGTGCACTGTATTTCTAAACATCTTATCATAGCAAAAAATAATCAGAGGGAAACCAGTCAAGGTTAAAAGCAGCACTGAAAAGCGATTCATTTGGTAAACAAGAGTAGGTGTAATTATCACAAAAGCAAACTTTGCTAAGGGGATAACTGTCAGAGCTCTTGCAGTAAAAGGTCTCTTTACCATTTTAATCCGACAGGCTGAGAGATCCCCAGTGAAAACAATTCTCAATAAAATCAAAAATGTAACTATAGTATCCTTTTAAATTTTCATTTTGGCATGACTACCAAGACAATCCAATATTTGCAATTCAAATGATACTAGTAGATTGGATGATAACAAGAATTATGAAAATCTTTTAGCACAGTTTTTTGATGTATTGAACATTGCACTATCAGCAGTAATACTTAAAGAGTTTTATTTGCTTATTAGAAAGCAAAGGGGCTGACCTATTAGAAGTCAGACAGGCTGACCCATGCAAAAAAATCAGTCAAATTTTAGTTTGTCATATAATTATGCATTCAGAAACTTAAAAAAATAATATAGTCTCTGCAGACTCTAGATGTCATTTTGCCTTATTCTGTCATAGAAATTTATAATATTTGTGTATTACTGGTGAGCAGATGTTGTGGGGTTTCACACAACCCCCTATTTGGAAAAAGAAGGCAACTAAATGCAAGGAACCAGAGGTAATTTTTCCAGGCCAGACAAAATAGCGGTTAAGACTGACTCAACCTGCAAACCCTAGTCTCGCGATGCTCAGCTACTACTTTTTTTTTCTTTAATAATTCTAGAATATCTTGCAATGGTACTCATTTGACTTTTCTGTGAGGGCAATAATATTCTGTCATTTCATTATCTGATACTATATCCATGGGCCACATGTGATTACTGAGTACTTGAATTGTGGTTAGTGTGCCTGAATTAAAAAGTGACTGACTCAGGAGGGGGGAGGATATGAAATTTGACTCTTACCTCTTTGAAACAGGGACAATGATTATGATTTTCTTTTATCTCCCACAGATTCCAACACCTGTTTTTATGCAAAACAGGCACTAAACAAAAATCTCTTGATGCTTTAAATGTTTATATACTCTGACAACTGCTAGTTGCAGAAAAGAACATAGCTTAGAATTGTGTTCACAATAAATGCTCAACTTATACTTTCCTATGATGTAGAAATCTGTTCCTTCCTTAGATTTGACTAAATTGTCTTCCAAAAGAGGGTCTCTACATTCAGAGTTGTCAAATCTGAACCCAACTTGTATGTGATGCAGAGATTAGGACAGCAAAATGCAATCACCTTTAAGTGGTTCACAGCCTATCCACATAAAAAGCACACCCCTTCTTTATAGTAAGTCATTTACTTCTGCCTAGAGAGGAAACTTATTAAGGTCAATTCACTTCCTGAAATGGAAGGAAAAATTGAAAATATTATCTATTTCAATTTTCAGATGGTCATTTAAATGGGAAATGTAAACTTTCTTTGATTAACATCAGGAAGAAAAATGGTAGGAACATTAGAAACAGAATGTAATGATAGGATTAAGTTCAATAATCACTTCTTTTCATTATAAACACTTAATTTTTTCAAACTTTTATGTAGAAGACCTTTGAAAGATAAATAAAATGAACTGTTGCTATTAGTAGGCTAGCAATAAGAGAACCTAATAGTACGACAGAAAGCACTCAAAAGTTGATGAAGTCCCCCAAAGCCTTGATCATTCAAAACCTTAACCAAATGTAGTTCTTGGCAATAGAATAGATAAATGCCTATGTGGAAACAGATAAAAAAAATCTTTGACTGGATCAAATGGTTCAGACCTACCCTGAGGCTTAAACAAGCACGGAAATGGTGAGAACTGACCGAAGGTGACATTACACCAACAAATTTTTTAACATGACCCAGCATGAGGAAGGCTGGCACTTATCAATAGGCTAGGAATCTTCCCCAACAATTCCCTGACCAATCACCACACACTTCCTCAATGGAACACCAATAAAGACCTGAGACCAGGTAATTGTGTATGGAAGGAAAAATTGAAGTAGTGGTGAGCTTAATGTATTATATCAAGATGTTGATTTACTATGATGTATAAACCTATATGATATTATAATGGATGTTCAATAAAATTAGAAAAAAATAATAAAAAGACCCTGGAGCATACCACTCAGGAAAGCAGTGATTTATTTTGCTGTCTCCTTACTTGCTACAAGTAATAAACCTTTTCTTGTTTAAAAGAAGTTTGGTTTGTGTCTTTAGGCTGATTCTCACTGAGGGAACGGACCCACTGCATTTGGTAATAGCTGTTACCATAGCATAATGATTTTTTAATTTTCTTTTAGTCTTATGTTCATTGGATTTGTTTCTAAAAAAATTGTAGGGCCATTGATATGAAATGTTATCAAATACGGATTATTTTCTCAGTGAATGTCTTTCCTCTTGTCTTTTTTCTTTCTTTTTAAATAAATAAAAACATTCTTAAAAGACTTGAAGAAATGGATGGCTTAGAACAACTACTATCAGTCAAAAACTCTTGTTGAATATATCTCTGGGGAGCTACTTTACAAATCCTGCAATGCATGTCAAATTCCATTGACTTCTTAAGAGTCCAAAAGGTCTTTTGACAGGGCCTCAGAATTGTTTCATCTCCTTAAGCTGTCCTCTTTGAAGCAAACAGTTTTGATGCTCTGAAGACCAGCATTTAGATCTATTGCTCTGGGTCCCCAAAGATTATAATTTCTTTGAACTGAAGAATCAATGATGTGACCTAGGTGGTTTATTTAAAAGCAATTTTGTTATTTCTATGTAATCTTAGTACTGTGTCAGCAATTCTTCTTTTAATTCAAATGTATACAACAGATTTCATTTATTTATTGTATTATTTATTCATATTTAATTTGAATAGCATTTAATTCAAGTAGCCATTTTACTTTCCATATTTAGGAATTTACCAATTATTTTCTTCTAAATTAATGGGAAAAAGTTTATTATGAACTGAAATTTGTCCTTAGCAAATTTTATGCTATATGTCATCAATAATGGGTTTTGAATAACTTCATTATTACCAAGGAAGCACAACCCATACACCAAGGGCAGGAGAATAGCACAGCCATTTTAAGTATTTAGTCTAGGCATAATTAATCTGGGAATTCTGAGCAATGATTAAATGAATAAATTATAATTAGAAAAATATACTTGGAAAATATTGTCTTCTGTGTTTATATTTTATACCAGGTGCTGGTTACAACAATTTTGAGTGCCACAATGTTGTATCTGGAGCTGATCCTAAATCACTGTGGCAATTACTGAGACTTTTTTAGTCTGTAGTCAGCAGGACCATAATTTTCACTTAATAGGCTTAAGAATTGCCCAGTCATTCATCCTTCAGAAACTTAAGCTGAAAGATATAAGTCCAAGATAAGTTTAGATCTCAGGTACAGGCATGAAGAGAATATATATATATATATATATATATATATATATATATATATATATATACACACACACTAAGATTTGGGGAATTCTGAGCTTATGCTTAGCACAGTTTCTAAAAAGGACTAACCTTACTGAGCTTACCAAATCCCCAAGGCCCAATTAAATTTCTTTGCTTCAGTATCACTTTTCAGATGTTTTCAACACTGCTGGTGAACACAGATAACGTAGAGGTCACCGACGAGGGAATTCTTAAAAAGCAGGTCATTAAATATTGAACTAATTGTAATTCATTAGTGATCACAATCATTGTTATCTGAAGAAGTTAGTATTATTCACCACATTTTATAATCTCAGAATTAAAAGTTCCTCAGATATGAAACAGACTAAATGATTTGTTGCAACTTAATATTTCATATTGAAGTTCTTCAACTATTGAAGACAGCATCATACCTGCCCCTTGAGTTTTCTTTCCCCCCCCAGTTAAATAAACTGAGTTTCTGCTTTACTTAATATCTGATATCCCTGCCCCGCTTGCAACTTTATCCAGTCTCAGTCACATTTCAATGCTAATAGAGTCTTCAAAGACATTAGCCTTTTTAAAGCCAGGCACATCACGTTTACTCATATTGACCTTATATTCAAGTTGAAAATCTTGAGTCTTTTTTGCATGTACTTTAACTATAGTTTCTCCTATCATACTGTATTCAATTAGACTTTTTGACATAAGAGCATTTTTCAGTTATGAAATGCACGTAGTCTATTGTTTCAGGTTTTAGAGAATATAATCCAAAAATGACAGCTAAAGCGTGTGTAACAAAGCAAAAAAAAAAAAAAAAAAAAAAAAAAAAAAAAAAAAAAAAAAAAAAAAAAAAAAAAAAAAAAAAAAAAAAAAAAAAAAAAAAAAAAAAAAAAAAAAAAAAAAAAAGCAAGTTAAGTAAGACAAAATTATGAGGGGAGGATTGAAAAAAAGACGAAAACACTTCTACTTTCTCTTCTTTTCTCTGCAAATCAATAGAGATTTATGGATCATAAAAAATAAAATTCTGAAATCAGAAGCTCTGCTTTGTGAAAGTATGCTCAACCTAATGTTTCATCTTCATGTTAACAGAAAAAAACAAAAACAAAAACAAATGATTATTTTATTTACAGGTATAAAGCCTTTATAAGAATAACCCAAGTTTTACTTTAAGGAAAACATAAAACCAACTATTTTTAATCAAAGCATGTTAGATAAAGAAACTTGGAATCTTTTACTTTAAAATTTATGTCAGATAAATGGCTTTGAAACCTGTGATTTGTGATAGTCTCCATTATAATTGTTCTAAGTGGATTCTTTATAGGCTATCAAATATTTTAAAAGCGTTTAAGAATATTATATAATATGACATATATAATTCAATAATAATATGTCCATTAAAATGATATATATCTCAAGAAATCTAAATAAATAAAATGATTTAATGTAATAAAATATATTTATTTTAATTGATACATATTTTTAATAAAGAGCTAGCAAATACAAAAAAATACTAAGATAAATTTTCTGGCTGAATTCATATTATAAATATCACAAACTTAGAAGAATTTGAATATATTCTTATCATATATTATTTTCCTTATCAGTATCTAGGGATATCTAGGTTTAGTTCATTCCAGAATGTATGATTCATTCTATTTGTTATCAAAGCTTCAATCATCATTTGTTGTTTTACTTATCCACAAACTCAAAATTGTGCTGGATGCTGATATGTCACTAACATTTCAGTGAATAAATGTCTTTAATTCCCCTATGGAAATGTGATCCATGAGAATTAGTTCCAAATTTTGCAAATTAACATGTTTTTAAGAAGTGTATGATATTTTGTTGAATAGCAACACTTCCTTTGAAAAAGCCAATGATAGTTGCTCTTCCTACTTATTTCAAATCTGCTCTATTCAAGTTTATATAATTTATGCAATGCTGTTTGCAATATCCAGCTGCCTTGTAGTTCCATATATTTAAGCAATATAAAGACATTTTCAGCAGCATTTCACTTTTAGAAGTGCTACACGGCACATAAAGGCCTTATTTTTCAAAGATTATGAATTACTAAACAGTTCTCCTATTTGGGTTGCATGTGGAGGCAAGTAATATTCTTAATGCATAAACTATTTTGGGATATAATCTTTTATAGTGCTTACAATTGAAAAATAGCAGACTTAAGCAAAACAATTCCTTACAATCATTTTAAGTGATATGATACAGCATTCTATTTGAGCTGGCAGTTCACTGGAAAGTATAAGAAAGGTTAACATGTGAAATAGTCAGATTCACATACATAGACCATATTAAAAAAAGATGACCACATATTATCATACGGTTAGTTGTAAAACTAATTTGTCCTCAATTTTGGGGAGGGGAGCTAATTAGCTTCAGTTCTATTGCTAGAAAATTCCATGAAATTGACAACATTACATTTTTCAGTCTTTGTATATTCATAGTTTCATGATAATTGTTGCAAAATTTAAGCCTAGATGTATTAAAACCAAAAACTTCTGGGAATTCTAAAATCGTTCATCATCAGTCAATTATTTATGAGGTGTATGAACTCTTTATCAAACCAGCATTAATTAGAAATTTATGACTAATACACTTGACTTAGTGTTAGTTATATAACAAAATATCACACATTGGGTCATCTATTAACAAAAGAAAATCATTTCTCATAATTGTGAAGGCTGGGAATCCTACATCAGGATACCACCATTGTTAAGATCTGGTGAAAAATCCTCTTTTGAGTTGTAGATTGACAACTTCTTGTACCCTAAAATAGTGAAAGGTCTAGGTCTCTTTTAGAAAAACACAAATTCTTTCATGAGGGTTTTACACTCATGATCCAATTATCTCTCAAATCCTTACCTTCTGATTACTCTGTCATGGGCAAGGAACAGAGTTGACCACTTAACACGTAAATTTTGGAGGAATACATTCAGTCCTGAACAGTATCTAAATGAAAAGTGAAATTCAAATTACTACTAGAATTTTAGCTAAAAACATTACAGTAACTATATTATGTAGACTTTTCCAAGGATTAGTGTAATCATTAAATATAGTCAATATATCACACTGAGAGACAGCCTGAACCCCCTAAAAATTCTAACTATACAATATCCTTCAGACAAATTTCTGAACTTCAGTACCTTTCAGCCAAGGTCACAACAGAACAGACTCAGTTTTTGTTGTCAAAATTTTTAATTCCCATCATTTGTTTCTCTGGCAGAAAATAAGTTGATCTTTATAGAAGTAATGTGTTCAGTCAGAATATTCTTAGTTCTAGAAACAAAACAACATATTCTATTTTCAAAAATGCATGTGCATGTGTGTGTGCTCAGGTGTGTAATTATAGCAGTAATTATTTCTTGGTTCTTGGTACTCCTAATGTTTTATTTTATGTATTCTACACAAGAGTCATGCATTTTAAAAAAGAAATACATAAGTAGGAGTCATTACTAAACTCAATAATATAATAATAATAATCCTACAATGTATCAACAAGGAAGGCATTAGATCTAAAAAACAAAGTTCAATTTTTCCCCTGACTACATTCCCACAGTAACTGATAAATTTTTGTGAAATGTTAAATTGTATCATAAAAGAGTACCATTCTATGTGTTCATATGCATAGAAATGCAAAAAAATCTCATGTGATGTGTTATGAAAAATGAAACAATTTTTGACTACCAAAATATTACCTGTCATGCAATACAGCATTCAGTTTTCTCATCAGCAATAAAACTGTCTTTAAATAAATTATCCAGGTAGCATCATGGATTCTTAGGTTCCTTCAGAACTAAAGCAGTAGATATTGGTGTTCAAAGCTTCAAATAACATTCACTTCATAAGAGACAGTTTCTACAGATGAAACATTGTGAGTCCCTGTCTAAAGAACCTTGTCCTCTTAGGAAGTCAGAGGATATTTGACATGCATGATGGGGTTTTTGTAAAGTGGTTCTCTCAAGTGATGTATAAATGAACCTTTTACTAGATTTCTCCTGAAAGGGTCTGGGCTTGGCAGCTGGAATCAACATCAGAATTCCTGTACTTAAAGGATTACTGAGTCATAGAAAATATGAAAAAAAGTGAAAACGGGTTCTTCCAGTAGTGAATACAGGTGAGACACAGAAATATTAGTCAGTAATAACTATTAAGGGATAAGATGCTGAGAGTCTGATCCAATGACAAGATATCAAAAAGTTCATTATTATTTCATAAAAATGATATAAACCTTAGCCTTAGGAAATGTTTCTCATCTCAAATTGAACACCATGTAGTCCAGATTATTTAGGTACTTGTCATTGCATTGAATTTATTCATCATAATTTTATATTACTTAAGTGATATTTATTGTTTGTGAAATATGATTTCTTGAAACAAATCTCCCTTCTTTTAAGCATTAGTATAAACAGAGAAGCTATGAACTGGAGTGGTGTCAATGTTTCTAACGTAGGTAAAAATATCCCCTCAGATGGTCTTCACAGGATCTTGATCTACGAATATTAGATCAAGACCTGAGTAAACAATAGAACCAAAACATAATGATACAGCCATTAAATGGCATGACCCAATGGCAAGTGTAGATATGAAACACGAAATATTTGTGTCTTCCCAAAATTCGTATGCTGAGATCTTAACCTGCCTTGTGATGGTAGTTAGAGCTGGGGACTTTGGGACACCATTAGGTCATGAGGTACAGTTTTCATGAATATGATTGGTGAATATAATTAGAAGACACCAAAGAGCTAACTTGTCTTTTTTCACCATTGTACAGATGGCGAAGATACAGTGAGAAGTCTGTAATTTGGAGGAATGCTTCAGAACATAACCATGCTGGCAAAACTCTTACTTTTTATTTAGAAGTCTCCTAGCCTATGGTTATAAGAGTCCAAACTGACTAAGGTAGAATCTTTGATTACTCTTTCTGCTCAGAGACACTGAGAGCAAACTATGTCCCAGCAATATTTTTTCTCTTCTCTGTCACTCAATTTGGTATATTAGTGAGATATACTTTCAATTCAAAATGTTCTTCAAATGTATGTTACCTGTCTTCCAAAACCTACTTAGGAATCTAAAAAAAAATCATTAGATTTTACTAAGCTACATCCAATCTCTCCCATCCCTAACCCATTTTATATAATTTTAACATATAGTTTACATTCCAAAATGCAAACTGGCCTATCGCTTCACCTACAATTATTTCCCGGTTCTTATAGAATAAAGTCTAATCGTGAATGGAAATTCTTGTTGTATCTCCTGTTCGGAGCAGGAATTTTTATTTCAATAATAGCAGTAAGGCCACCAGGTAAAGAAATAAATTAAGATAAATGGCATAGGAAATGATGTCAGAGAAGTGAAAGAGATACATATGTATAGCTTTGGAGATAACAGGACTGTGTGACTTTAGTCTGAGTGTGATGGGAAGCCACCTGAGGCATTTGATTAAAAAATGACTTGATCTGAAAAGATTAGACAAGATCAGTGGCTAACTGGCAAATAGAAGGTAAGTAGGCACTGAGTGCAAAAGAGTGGAAAGGGGAACACAAGAAATTATTAAAAATCTAAAAGATGGTGAATGCATTTGTGAGAGCATGGGAGGAGAGGATCTAGAGAAAGACTACATAGAAAAATCCATGCATAAAGCAGAACCAAAATATAAAAATGCAAATACAGGAAAATATAACATAAAGAGAGAAATTTGTTAGATATTAGAAAGTGTAGTGTGCCCTGTATGATAATGGGAAAAAATCAATAATAATACAGCAGGATTTCAGGAGTTAAGTAAGGATATAGAATCTAGTGTCCATATAGAGGGATTGAACTTAAATTAAAGGCAAAAACATCCATCTATCACAACAGTAGGAAATCTGAATACGAATGTATCTAAATGTATAAATACATGTACATATATACATTCATAAAGATTTAATATATGAGATGGTAAAGGTTTATGTCAATACTCTTCTAATTGTTTCTGGTTTTTTCTGAATAAATTAAGAAGCAAGATCAGAAGTATCAAGTGAGGATGGGGAGTTGGCATTGAGTTTTAAAGAGAGAGAAAAGGGTATAAAAGAGTCATATGGCAAAGTAAATAATTGGTCTACAATACAAGATAGACACTTCATTTTTATAATCATAGATCTAAAATGAGACCAGGTATATGGTTAGGAGTTTCCATTCAGATACACTGAGCTTCAAGAACGCAGGAATGGAAGAGGTAGGTAATTGTATTGAAACAGAGCTGGAGTTCTGCTTGATGAATAAGATACACTGAAACAAGGGCTACTGGGTAGTGAATGCAGGTAAAGGAGTGATTATGAAAAGGGATAGTAACATTGGAACTGGGTAAGGAAGACTGAAGATGTGTGAACTGATAATGAGATGAATGCATGAGGTGGAAAGACTTCGAATTGGGTACTTGGCAGAAAATACAACACTGTAAAATGCTTGAAAACTGAAACTGTAGAGGGATTGGAAGCTCCAAAATGACAGGTTCTAGCAGACAACCCTGATAATGAGTGCCTAAGGGAAAGTAGAGGAAAAATAAATCAGTATAAAAGAGAAAGTAAAGGAATGAGAGGCCACATTTTTTGAAAGACTAAGAGGTTATTGAAATCACAAGAACTTTATGTAAGATATTGAAAACCATAACAGTGAGATAAGACCTAAATCCTAAAAATAATAAGATAGTTGTGCTTTGGGGATTAGAAATTGACTGAGACAGCAGGGCCGGCAAGGGGTGGGGGGTAGCCGGTATTTGATAATATGAGATCAAATGTTGGGATTTTATTTGAGGAAAATTGAAAGTAATGGTGTATTATTAATATAACTAGGGTAATAATTTTAAAATATTCAAAAACTTCATTAAAAATAAAAGAGAAACAAGTAAAACTAAGCTTAATAATATTATTTATCCCCCAATTGACATGATAGCATCACTTGAATAGGCAATCAATCTAAAAGCTTATCAAGTGAAATATATTACTCTTTTCCTTGTTTTAGTTCTGTCTTAAAATGGAGTGTATATTTTTTATAGATTGTACATCTCAATTTGGACTAGACACATTTCAAGTTCTTATGACTAGTGGCTCTCATACTGGACAATGAAGATCTTGAAATATCACTTACATAAGGATGGTGGAGGAGAAATCGGATTCCAGAACCACCAATTCAAATTTTCTATTGGGAACAATGTAATTAGGGAGAAATTCAGATTTCACTGGATCAAGAAGGTGAAGGAAACACTCAGAAAAGTGATGAAAGAGAATGTCGGGAATTTTCCTGATGACCATTTGTGAGTTCCAGAGGACAGAATGAAAATTTTCCGAGGGAAGGTGGTATAAGTGTAAGAAAATAGGATGGAGAGATTCACGCATGCATGAGTGTGAACGTGTGTGTGTGTGCATGTGTGAGTGAGAGAGAAAGAGAGAGAGAGAGACTGAGAGAAAGGCAAAACCAAAACCCTTGACTTGCTAAGGGAATGATATGTCTAGAAAATTGACCATATAATTATAGTTGCACTCAAAAATAAGTACTCTAGAGTTGTCATCAGTTACTCTAAGCTAAGGTAAGCAGGTAAGGAGCCAAAACTGTGAGAAAAAGGATTGGTAGGGATCCAAGGTGTATTAGAAACAGTTATGCAATTTGTTTACATTTATTTATTTATTAGAAAAATAATTTTGAAAGTGAATGAAACTTTACCAAAAGAGCTTCTAGAATCCTCAGGTGATTTCCCTGGCATCAGAATACATTCACAGGTTGAAGGCCAGGGAGTTCCAAAAAAACTCACTCTGTGGATCTGCTGTGTGTAGCGATCTGTATAGTGTAGGATGACCTATGTGTGGTAAGAATCATCATTTAATTACACTATTATGGACTGAACTCTGACCTCCTCAAACTTATGCATTGAAACTCTAACCTTCAAAATTCTAATATAGAGGAACTGATGATTTATTTTAGAAAGATTTATTTCATCCACTGATATCATAAAGCTGATATTCTTGCAGCAGAATCTGTTGTTTTGAAATGCAGATTTCTCTCTTATGTTGTATTTATCTGGAGATAGGACCTTTAAGGAATGTAATTCTGTTTAAATGAGATCAAAAGGTGGACCCCCTAATCCAACAGGACTAATGTCCTTATAAAAAGAACAAGAGACACAAGAGCTCTACTTGTGCACAAACGAGAAAGAAAGAAACCAAAAGAAAAAATAAAAAGGTTATGTGGAATCAAAGAGAAGAAAGTACCTGCAAATCAGAAAGAATCGTCTCACCAGAACTAATACTGACAGTGTTTTCATCTCAGACTTCTGACCCCCAGAACTGTGAGAATATATATTTTGGTTGTTCAAAGCACCCAATGTATGGCTTTGGTTATGGCATCCTGGCAGACTAACATATACCTAAGGTGGTTGTATTGCATCTGCTGAAACCTTGTGACCACCCTCTAAAGTTGCTTTGCAGTTTTTAAAATCGTCCATGAATATTTTCATTTAAGTCTTGTATTAGTTAAGGCCTCCCAAGACTTGTAAATTCAAACAGGAAAGATATTTCTATGCAAAAGACTCACAAGTAACCAAAGCAGAAACATCAGGTCAAACATCAAGAAGGCATAGAAATATGTCTAAACTCTTTATTTGTGCCTCATATTTTTAGGTGTGATTCATCTTTCTCTTTCCCTACCAAATGTTTTCTCTGGTCCAGATGGTGAGTTTTAGTGTTGTATCTGGGGTTACATATTCAGGCATAAGTATTTAGATAGTGAAATAATCAGTTACTCTCCTCACAATTCCAAATATTCAATAACAGAAGTCTCAGTGGCTTAAGTCGGGCCTTAGTCTCACCAGGGCCTTTGGCTGGGGAATGGGATACCAAGTGGGCAGACATCCCAAATGGCTGGGTTTACCATGTTTGGTTGGACCAAATAAGTTGTCCACTACAACCTTACAATACCGCTAGAACTTGTCCTTCTCATCCCCATCATTTTTTTAGGAAACAATAACTTTGATTTGCCCAAGAAAATATAGTTATTAAACAGATTTGAAACAATCGCTTTTGATTTTACATTCCAAGTCTATCACTTCACCACCTGACTAAAGTGATATATTACCTCAGCTTCAGATATTTTAAAATTGTGAAGAATTAGCCTTCAGAATTCTGATATAGATGAACTGATGATTACTTTAGAAAGATATATTTCATTCATTGAAGTCATAGAGCTGATATTTTTCTGCAGAATGCAGAATCTAAGTTACGTGAAAATGCAGATTTCTTTCTTAAGTTGTATGCTGTGAATTGTCACATAATAAATGAGCATAGCTCATTTTTAAACTGGGCCAATACTCTATCTTTGGGGTGGTGTGAAAATAAGTACATTTCGTAAAAATATGAGTGATGGACTAACTGTTCTTTGTTCTTCATTCCTGGGACATGTAAGTAAAGAAAAACAATAGGGAATCCCTATCACTGTCTCCTTTCTATTTGTTACTGGAAGTTGATGGGATTGCTTCCACTTAATTTATGTGCAGTCCTATGTGAAAAGGTTGCCATTAGTTATTGGAGACAAAAATAGCAATAATAGTGGAAGTCACCTTGGTAATTCCGCTTAAACTCATTCACTTGCAAAAACTGCTGTGATTTTATAAAACGCCATAAGATTTTTTGCCAAGATTGTGACATTTTGCTATAGAATATTTACAGAAATATTATAATTGAAAATGCACACAAAATTCTTTTTGTTTTGTTTTATAAGATACAAGATGAATATCAGAATATATTTAAAAATGCTGATTATCATACTGTTCAGAGCATCTGTACAAATTTCCTATTGTTAAAGATTTCTATTTTTTTCTTATGGAATTTCCATATTGCATCTTCAAATAGGGAAGTGGAAGCATAGTGTGGTCTGTAACAAAATGAGCTAGCTCTTGATAAGTCTAGCATGTACTACATAGTAGTATGCATTAACCAGTCTTTTACATAGTGTATGAACCAATATTCTATCCAATAAGGAGCCCAAGGTTTAAAAGTATAGCAGAAATTCCTCTATTCTTATTCACTTTTCTTAAAAATATCAGAAAGTCGTTCTAGAATCTGGAGGCACCCTATATTGGCCACCCATTTTATATGATTAGTGAAGCAAACTTTCCTGGTGTTTATTTCTTGTCTGTTTTCGTTCTCTCTTCAAGTATTTTCTTTTTTTTTTTTTTGTAATCAGCCTCTGATTTGTTAGATCTTTTTGTCATTTGCACTCACATTTTGATCCTGCCCATATGAATCTAGTGTCAGATGAAAAGTAAAAAAGAGATTGTAGATTAAGGAAAAGAATAGAAAAGATGGTTCAATACATCTGGGGTATATTTACACAAACAGTGGAATATTTTCAAATCATTCCACACTGACTTTAGAATACTTCTTAGATCTTTCTCTTTGTTCTATGTAGTCTCTTATTATTCTCAAAGCATTTCTTCTTTTTCTCATGTATGAAATTTGATTAGGGATCCATAGCACCTCAAATTAGGATTTCTGTTAAATAAAAGCCTGATACCTAATTTTTAAAAAAATGGACAGGTATTTTGCATCAAAATCAATTTCTCATTGGTGTTTTTTGTCTGTAATGCATTTTGTCTTTCCTGGACCATTGCAATCGAACATAGTCAACTGACGATATACGGACACACACACACACACACACACACTATCCACTTGGTATTAAGATATTTGTGGATATTAGCATTGTACAGCTGAGAAATATTAACTTCACAGTATATGTTGTCTAATCAGCTACATATCTCAATGCAGATTTATACCAACATATTGCTGTTAGTAAAAGATCCTATGAAAAGTACAGTGTTCAACATTTTGAGGAACTCATGGTTAGAAATGGAAGTAATTCAGAAGTCGTCTGGTTCAGTCTTCTCATTTTACACATAAGAAACAAGGCTATGAGTAGTGAGTATATTTTGCCTGGGTCTCACTGCTTTTTAAGGTGTGTTGAGGGGCAGTGGTGTAGAGAGCTAAGTAAGTTTACAACCTCAAAATGAGTCAACAGATGGTATCATTATTTCATAAACTGATTTACAAAATAGACTGTATAAATTAACAAATTCATCTTTATGGTGTCTTCATTAGGTACAAATGATACCGATACCCCAAAAGGGTAGCAACAGGAATGGATAGGGAGAAGGATGAGGATGATTGATATTGGTAGCACAATGTCACTTCACTAGAAGCCTTTGAATCATCAAAAGGAGGTGGGGATAAGTTTAATCCGTCATTCCAACTCAAAATTGTCCACCAGAGGCTATCTCTGTGACCATGGTGAGGCTATTCAAAGGCTAACAGCAGGCTGCATAATAGTTTTTATTATAGAGTCAAGTAGTGAGGGGGCAGGTGGTGTTGGTGCTCTGGATATTAAGTTGGTTGATATAGTCTTTGATAGATGATTTATTATCATGCTCCATAATTTTCATATGTATTATATATGCTTCATATTTATAGAATATTAAAAATAAAATCAACTTTTAAAGTATGATTGAAGATTATTATGACAGTGAAGTTATTCAACTACGAGGACAATAGAGATATATTTTCAGACATGTAAGAATTCAGCGCATATATTCCACAAAACCTTCTTGGGAAAGAAATGACTGAAATCTAGTCATTCTAATGATGAATAGAAATACCTTTATTATAAAAATAAGTGACAAAAACAACTAAAATGTACAATCTGTGCTAAATAACTATGGAATGATGGTGAAATAATATATGTCACAAAATAATTATAATATAGAAATGATAATCTAACCATGATAACTAAGTAGATAAAGAAAATATAAAAATTAGATGATTCTTAATTTTAATTAATCAATTACTGGAGCTATCTATGTGTAGTTTGGAAAAGCATAAAGATCTACTACAATAAACTAGGAATATATAAAATATTCATCCAAAGTATGGTCAGGTAGGGATGAAGGAGTTTGAAGTAAAACTGCATCATTTCATCTTTTATGATGATTATATATCTTTTAAGTACTTAATAGAACTCAGATCTCTACCATTTTGAAGTGACAGAAGTAAGATGTCAAAATTACATGCTTACTGCTTAAAGTTATACAAGAAAATTTTAAAACATGGATTTCTCTGGAAAAAATGGTGATTCAGGAAGGATACTTTAATAGTGTGTGCTTAGAATTTTTTTCTATATCATGTGATTAAGAAATAATGTAATTTTATAGCTGAGATACCTATACCTCTGGAAAATAAAAAGGAATAGTACCATTGTTTTAGTCTCTACTAGTTGATATAATTCCCAAGTAAGCAAGTCTCGATATTTATTTTTTGAATAAAAGAGGTAGTTAAACAAATGATTATGAGGAAAAAAAGAATTCCCCTCAGCTTCAAACCCAAATTGTATTCTAGGAGATTGTAATCACTGGATACTACCTGGGTGTAACAGTTTCAAATGTTCATCTCTCCCTGCACATATTTTAACAAGCAATATAATTCTAAGAAAAGGTTTTTGGATTGTTTGTTTTGGTGTGAGTTACCTTTAGATAATCTGCTTTTTGGGGAGACATTTTTAGTCGAATGTTACTTTTTGTCTGAATCTCCTCAACAATATTGGGCTAGAGGAACTATCCACAGTATTACCCTAATCGCTGCATTCCCTGTTTGCCCATATTTATCCCCCTGAAGTATCATGCATCACTCTCAATACAATGGAGCATTCTTTCTGCTCTAATGCCAGCTGATATTGCAGAGACCATGAGGTATTGTCCTCCCTCAATCTTCCCTCTCTCTGGTCCTCTCTCTACATGTATTTATTTGAGTATGCACACACAACATTTCATTAGTCATATTTTACCCTTCCAGTAGCACATCTCTCTTTCTTTAAATGGTTTCAATTAACCTCTTTGAAAGGATTCACTTTCTCAACACTGTGGTTTAAAACTCTGAATTGTCCTACCATTCATGGGTCATCTTCTCCCATCTGAGGTGCTGGGGATGGATTTAGTATTAAATAATTCACAGTTTTCCACACCACCCATTCTGAATTCCATCGATTTTCCCTTTTCTAAATAGTTTATAGATACTTGCCAGTGATGATGGTATCAGAGACTTGAAACTAACACCAAACCAACTTAATTTTGATTCCTTTGTTCTGAGACTGACTGACAGTTAATGTTGTAATTAGAGACTATGAGAGCTCTTCCCCAACACAGCCTTAGTGAACTCAATATAACACTGTAAGGACACAAATAAATGAGTATATCCCCCATGCCTAAAAACCATCTTACATATCTATTCTTTTTGCTCTTATTTGATGTTGCTGATGTTAGAATTAACATGCCTCCTTTAAGAGCATTGGTTCTTAGCTAGCCAATGAATAGGTTCATATGAGTCAATAACACAAGACTGATTTCTCAAAAGTCACCTCGTGTGTAACCCACCCTCCTCCTCACACACATAGGCATGTGTTTGTATACACTACTACTACTGCTACTATTATAAGATAGAATCAATGTTTTATATAAATATACCCTTGGAATCATGAAAAGTCAATGTAGTCATTTGACTTGTTTTCTGAATACAGAAGCATGAATTTTATCCCACTTCTCTCTAAACGGTCCTAAGGAAAAGCAGTTTTGCCCTTTTTGTGCTTGTAGTGGCAGGATAAATCTCCTGAAATACTTTGAAGCCTCAGAGTGCCTTTAATAACATATTTTTTGCTGTTCCTAGTATTTCTAATAAAAACTAAATCCTAACAAGAATATTTATGGTCTGATTCCCAAAGAAGGTAACTAAAGCGTACTTCATTTATAGGTCAAATTCCATTATGAAAGAAACTATTTTAATAAAATTTTCCATATAAAAAATACCCAACTGATTACCCTTTATTTCAGAAAATGTTTCATCAAAATTGTCATAAAAGGACCACAGACAGACTCCTGTAGGTTTAATGTAATACAACCTGATTTATTATCAGTCTGTAAATACCCTCATCCATGTAAGCTATTCATAAGCAATCCTCTGTTATTTGTACTGATAGTTTTTCTATCAGGGAGAGATGACATCAAAATTATTATTCTCTTTGTGCAGTTCTAAAACACATAAAATTCATTGTTTTTAATCAAGCCATTTCACTTTCCAATTCGCAGACTCTTATTTGCTATGAGCGCTGTTAGTCATTAGTATAAATTAGGATGGGCCTACAATTGTAATGATCCATGCCTTATTAACCTCCTTCCTTTATCAAGCACTGTGATTTAAGAGATATCAGTTCAGCCTACAAAGCCTGCAAAATTAACATCAATCACTGGAAATAATCATAAAAGAAAGCATTTTAATAACGTAGAAAAAAATTCTCAGCCATATAGAACCATTACCAATTCATAAACTTAGAACTTATGGAAAGATGAGAGAGTAGAGATCCATACTTAAGTAGTTGTGCATCTATCCAGGAATATGTTACATCAGTTGCGTAGATTTAGCTAGCCCAAACATTGAATTCTAATCATGGAAAAGATCTGGTAATAGGTGTTAAATGGAGGTAGCATGACCTAATGCACTAAGCTCTAGGGCTTAATGGAATCAACAAACGAATTTTAAAACCTAGTCTGCCACTGAAAGGTTATATAAACTTTAGTAGTCACTTAAATTTTTAATAGTTTCAGGCTCATTACCTCCAATCAGTAACATCTGAAATATTGTCTGCCCTAATCCACCCTGTTATCAATTAAAAATTTACAAGGAGGTGTTTCTGTTTCTATATGTGTTCAGCTGCTTATATTTTCCGTATTGATATCTTCTCTTTACCTACATGATTAAGGGATATAACCATCAAAGGACTTTACTTTTTCACTCCAATTGCTGTTCACACAATAACTTTGTAAACCTATAGCTACTAATGAAATAATGAAAGATGACAATTCTTTTTTTTTTTTTTTTTTGCTTAGACAATGGTGAGCATTGACTCAAGTAGGTATTTATACCAGAAAAGATACAGAAAGATAAATATAATCCTACACTGAAAAAAATTTTTTGACATTTATCAGTCACATTTCCTGGTATAGTATGATTAGTATAAAATGACCATTGAAGGCTGAACATAATTATTAGGCAAAAGTTTTAGTGATCACGCCCCTGGATACCTTTTAATCATATTTGATTCCCCACATTATCTTCCTCTTGGATTTATGCTAACATAAATCATTTGGATCAATATGTTATCAATAGATAACATAATTTCTAACATTGTTACTAATTTCCTAGAATATGAAACATCAGTAGAATGATTATGCATGGGTCTAAACAATCTCTGCCATTCATTCTATCATTAATTCAGAATACATGATGATATAGAGGTGATACAATAGGAGGAAATCCTTATCTATTGAGAAAATATACAAATAGTCAAATAGATACTGTTGCATTATAAAATGCCCACTCAGATTTTTATTACTTATAAAGATCCAGATATTTTGCTGAGCATCTTATATGGATCATCTGTTTATCTTTATAATAGCTCTATTGAGAAAGGTACTGTAATTGTATGATGTTTCATATATAAGGAAACTGAGGCAAAGGACATAATACTTGCCTAAAATTATATGCTAGAATGTGGCTGAGTGTGGATTTCAGTGCATTGTTGCTGCAACTATAATAGATCACATTTATTCTCAGAGAATAAAGGTTTTGCATTACAATTTCTCTTTAGTTGTGATGTAGGTCTAAGTGAATCTTCTAGAAAGCCCACATTGCATAGGGTATGGTGCTGTGAATTCATTTTTAGCAGTGTGTACAAATCATGTCTCATGTAAACGAAAACTCAAGAAATAAAGAGGAGACATTTAATGACTACTTAGTACTTACTTTCTGAAGGCACTAAGCAACATAAGTCAGTAAATACTTCAAACAACTCTAATATATAGAAGTTTTAAACTTTATTTTACTGGTTAAGAATCTAAGACTCTGAGAGGTTAAACAACTACCAAAGATTATCCTGGTTGGAATGAAAACATATATTCTTTAATTTTAAAAAGTTCCATGATCTTTTTATCATATAAATAAAAAAAATCTAGGCACAACATCACTCCTCTCCCATTTACACACCAAGCATACAAAGTTAAAGCTATTTGTTTCTTTTAAAAACAAGTTTTATTTCATTTTATAGATTCAATGGAATTATTCCAAAGGAATAATTTCACTACCTAAGAAGTGGTATCTCAAATCTCTAACTTAAAAACAGGCTAGGATGAAGGTTGGGGATCAAAAAATGTTCATTTGACCATGTAATCCTTGTTTATCTATTAAAACAGATTACATAAATAGCACTCAATAAGACAAAGTCTTACCATTATTTGATTTGCAACAACACACATTCATCCTTCAACACAAAAGATGGCATAGGCATTGGCAGAATTATGTGCAGATACCATAGCTAATCCCTTGAAAGAAATCCAAACTGATCACAAAGTCTGTTAGAAGATCATAAAAAAAAAAGAAGAAAAGAAACCAGCAATGTTAGAGAGATGAAAAATATATATGTTGGTTAAAGTAGACTTGGAATCCAGTATTTAGTTGATAAGATTGTTTGCATTCTAGAAATCATCAGGAGATGAGTGTACGTAAAGTGTTAATACAAATGTTGCCCCCATTAATAAAGAAGAAAAGTACCACACTTGTGTACTCTATATTCTAGTTATATTTGAGTAAGAGTCCCTCTAATTTCATACCCTTTGTTAAAATTTTGCAACTTTTCTACGTGCTAATAGTGCTTAATGGGAATAAATAAAAAACTGATAGGAAATATCTGCCAACTCCTGAATACACAGAGAAATATCAACCTTAATCCAGAGAGCTGATAAAAGACCCTTAACTGAAATTTTGCACTGGCGACCATGAATCATAGACACTGTCTTTGGTAAAGTGACAAGCATGGTCTAATCCTGAGTATACAAGCTTTGAAGGTACTGAGAATATGAGACACTTCTGTTTTGATAAAACTTTTGACTAACCAGAAGACTGACTTCACTTTTTGTCTGGATCATGAGAATAAATTTCTTAAATCCCGAAGTCCTTATTTAGAGTTAAGGAAAATCAGTAAAGTCCCTGGAACATGTGTCAAACTAGAAGCCATGAATGGAATCAAAGATGGCAAGAGAAACCCAACCTGATAATAATAATGATAAACTGGAAAGTATGCATTCACTGGGTCTAAAGCCCATTCGTGTAGCCCAAGAAGTTGCAAGAGTATCAGTAGAACAGGTATATAAGTCCAGCGTTGATACATGTGTTAGTGGTTTCTGGACAGCAGTATGGAGCAAAGTCCTTGTGATGTACTGTGGGAATACGAACTATGGTATCAGTGATTAAACACAGCCATAACCTTTTCATTAACATCTTCCAACTTGTCAAGGAAAAGGTCCCAGGTTGTATATTGCAGAGAACCTTCTAGGATAATTATAGCATGACAAAAATTTAAGTATGGCACTTCTTGTTAAGGATACTGCTATCAGAGACAACATGTGTGACTGAAAACACATGGAACTAAAAGAGCAGAGCTCTAGAATTATGCTCCAATATGTTGCACGTTACCAATTTCTTCAATGGTAAAATGAACATCATTGTTGTTAAATATTTGGACATGTAACATTTCCAGGAACAAAACTTAAATAAAATACATATATATGGGCTCATATACATGTTGGTATTGGTACTTTAAGAGAAGCAAAGATGAAGGGTTCCTTACACAAACACCCCTAGAGTAGGTATCTAAGACACCCTCTATGGAAACCTTCAGGTAGCTAAAATCTATTTGATGTTGTTAAGATTATTTCCAAAAATTTACCATATGATAGTAGGTAATAAGAAGCTATTTCTTTAAATTTGAATTTTGATATTTCAACTATGCATTCCAATAGTATTCCTTGGGAAAAAGAGTTCCTTAGAAATGTATCTAATTCTGTTGTCTAATATCTGTTACTGGAATTGAAAAAGTTCATTGATTTTTAAGACAAAACAAGTAGAAATACATATCAATTTAGACATGACTCTGAATAGAACTTGTGTTTCTACTAAGCAATGAGTATGGTGAATTGAGTATGGTGAATTCAGTGCAGCATTTGAATCTTATGAAAAGAAAAATAATATAAACTAGCCAAATAGCTTCAAAAGAATAAAAATCACTTCTAGGTAATGTCAGCTTATCTATGGGAAGACAAATAAGATCTAACCCTTTCTTATATATAGCCACTTCTATCTCCCAAGTGAGTAAATGAGTTTCTGACCAGGTGAAATCCCTTTACCTGAAAATAGAGTCCTGTATTTGACCTGTGCAAGGGGAATTACTCTGATAATTATGGTTAAAGGTTATATATGTTATTAGAATGTCTTTAAGGCACACTATTCTTAGATAAAGCAGTATCAAGAAATTACAGCATAACTTCTTTCTGAATGGTAAATAGAAGACACTCCTCTAGCATTATTGGGGACCTCAAAATAAACGGTCATGAAAGAGTCACTGTTTATTATATACAAAAACAAAACTTATCATGTTGCTCAGGGAGTGCAAGACCCAAGAAATATGAAATACAAAATAACAGAATGGTAAACACAATAAGAGTATAAACACTGATCCAAGAAAACTAAGTCATTACATTGTGATGGATGATTGATTAAATTAGAAAAGTAAGAGAAAGATGCAAATTTCAAATAATTTCATTAGCAAAGTTAACTAATCCCCAAAGAAATTCATCAATTATATCCTTGGTTCTGCCAGATTCAGGAGAAATGTGGATGGAGTAAATAATATAATATGCTAAAAGTTAAAGTTATGTGAGCTAATGTTCAACCTCTGCATAGTTGTTGACCTGCTCATAAACCAATAACATTTTTATTTAATTGAATACCTACAGGGATTTAATTGCTATTCAAACTTGTGAAAATATAATTAATAATAGGCAAATTTCCCTATTCAAGGCAGCTGCCTTATAGCTATCAATTTATTCATTACCCTCATTACTATCTTTCTTATTTTATGTGTAAAGAAATTAAGAGACAAAGGTTTTAGTTGACTTAATACAGCCTGTAGTATATATGATGTCAAAAAAACATGTGGAGGCCAGGGGAACTCTAGAGAAGGTAAAACATGAACTGAATATTGGAAAACAGAGGAGGTAGCCTTACTAAAGGAACAGGGAATGAGGAAGATTTATGGGAAAGGAAGATGTTTCTAGGCTTTTATAGAGAGAAAAAGAGAGACATGGACAAAGAGAAATGACTTCTTTCAATTACTGAAATATATTGTAGAACAAATATGAAAGTGAAACAACAGAAAATTTTCTCAACTTAGGCCGACTCGGTGTCATGGAGTAACTTGAAAATAATGCTTGTAAATGCATACTGTTCTCTAAGTAAACATTAAAGGATTTAAGCATGGATATGTCCCCATTTCCCACCAACTACTACTCAATTCCCTCTTTCTATGAGTTTGCTTTTTTTCATTTTTTAAATAAGTGAGATCATACAGTACTTGTCTGTCTGTATGACTTCTTTCAATTACTCTGATGGCCTCAAGTCAATTCATGTTGTAAGTAAAATAACAAGATTTACTTTTTCATAGCTGAATAATATCCTATATTATATACAAGCCACAGTTTTAATATCTATTCATCATTCAATGGATTCTTAAGTTGTTTCTATGTCTTGACTGCTGTAAATAATGCAGGTGCTCTGAAAGAAAGGCAGCTCAAGCATAAAAAAGCAGTTGGCTTTAGCTGGAGGCTAAAGTCTGGCACATTGCAGTCACATAGTTGGCTAAACCCAGTGTAAGGCTATTATTGCCTTATGTCCTTATGCCTATTATTGCTATTATTGCTACTATCCCCTTATTCTTTATTCCAAGTCATCTCTCTATATATTTTGGTCTCCGGGTGGGGTGAAACTGAAGTGGGTGCTTCTATCACTGCACCAAAAGACTGGAGATGTCTGTTGCTTGCCTTGCTCTCCCTTTTCTGATGAAATGAAGTCTTTCAAGTTTAGGGAGTTTCCTGCTAAGCAGTGCCAGTCTGTGGGATGGGATAATACAGGAAAAGTAAATCTCTGCTTCCTTCCTTTTTCGTGCAGTTATTCTCAGATGTTTTTGTTCTACTGAATTGTTGAAATTTCTTACATGTAATTTGGAGTTGTCCCACAACTGTTTTTGTTTGTGGATTGTTGTCAAATTATAGTCCTTTGTGGGGAAATTGAAGCTGAAGTCACCTGTTTTTCCATTTTACTGATACCATTCCATATCACATTTAGAGATTTGCAGATGTTGAACCATCCTTGCAGTCCAGGGAAAAATTCAACTGGATGATGGAATTTTATCCTTCAATGTGCTTGAATTCAGTTTGCTAGCATTTTGTTAAGAATTTTTGCATCTAAACTCACAAGTGATATTACTCTAGATTTCTTTTCTTGCCATATTCTTACATGGCTGTGTTATCTGGGTAATGCGAGCCTTATAAAATTAGCTTGGGAGTATTTTCTCCTCTTTTTCGGGAAGATTTTGAGAAGGATTGCCATTAATTTTTTGTTAAATGTTTGGTATAATTTACCCACAAAACCAACAATCTTGGGCTTTTCCTTGTTGGGAGTAGAATGATCCATGATTCAATTTCTTCATTCATTTTTAGTCTGAACAGATTTTCTATTTATTTTTAATTCAGTCTTTGTATTTCTAAGAATTTGTTTTAGGTTATAAAATTAGTTAGAATTTAATTGTTTATATTATTGTGATCATTTGCATTTCTGTGGTATCAGTGGTAATGCATCCTCCATTTCTGATCGTATTTGCTGAAACGTCTTTTTTTTTTTGTCTAGTTAATGGTTTGTCAATTGTATTTATTTTAAAAACAGCTCTTTTTATTGATATTTTCTATTCTTTTTTGGGTCTATATTTTATTTATTTCTTCTCTGATCTTTGCTATTTCCTTCCTTCTGTTAACTTTGTGCTTAGTATTTTCTTATAGTTCCTTAAAAAGCAAATTTAGACTGCTTATTTGAGATCTTTCTTCTCCTAAAAGCATGCGTTACTAAAAACTTCCCTCTTACTTTGAACAGCTTTTTCTATATCCCATAAGATCTGGCATGTTGCAATTCCATTTTTGTTTAAGACTTTTGTATTTACCTTTTTATTTATCTTCTTACTCATTGGTTGTTTGAAAGTATTCTATATGACAGGTATTAATAATTTCTTGTTCAGATCAGATGCAGAAAAGGTGACAAATTGAAATAAATGGAAGGTATGAAATCATTAGAACTTAATAATTATTTGACATGAACAAGAGGGAGAAACTTATTTCTGTCTTTTAGTAGAAGAGAATTATTCAGAGATTGGCAGTATCCCCACGTTAGTTTGTAGAGTACTCTCTGTGATAACATGAACTAAAAATTATAGCTACCTCAGCAGCCCAAACTGACTTATGCGTTTTTTCATCCAGTTTGACTACTAACCACTACTTAGGCTCTGCTTTCTGGGCTAAAAATTGAAAAGTGCCTTGAGTCAGAAAGCAGAGTGAATGTGGAAATTACTTCCCAAGTTCTCTTTCTCTTAAAGATCAGAGTACCATGTGAAATTTTATACAATGTCTACAACAACTGCGGATAGATAGAGAGAGAGAGAGAGAAAGACAGAAAGAGAGACAGAGAGGGATACAGTCACATTTCATGTTCTTTATGGCAGAGGATAAACCTTTATTGGGGTCATTTTCAAAATCCCATTATAAAATGTTAATATACTACTCTGTTTCCTTCCCTAAGAACTCAATAGGGATTTAGATAATCTAAAAGTAGAGTTATTATAATACAAGAACAAATTAGAAATGTTTTAAATATTATTATTAAACATACAATATATTATATTAGCATATAATTTATAAATTATCACAATTCATAATTATATGTCTTATTGAAAGAATTTTGAATAATACTTTGATTTGCATTTAATATTTAAAAACTTTTAACTTAAACAATTATTTTGTACTTGCGAAATGCCGTGGGAATGAATGGTAAAGAAGGAGGTACGTTACATTGTAGGACTTCTCAAAGGTTTATACAGTATATTTGGAGAAAAGACATCCCTACACAAACAATATAAGAAAGTGTCTGAAGAGAATAGGATATGAAGTAATGTTTGGTGGCTGATGAAGGAAGACATAAGATTAAGCTCCAAAATAGAATGTAATGTTTATATGTAACGAGATTACTTTTTCATCTTGTCTCATTGCTAGAACGTCCTGTCCTCTTCTTTCTAGGGATAGAACATGCTGGATAAAACCAGCTGTCTTTAAGTCCTGTAAGTGTCACTCCTGGGAGTACAGAGTAGGAAAAAATTACAAAGCATTTCTCAAAGTCTGTTTCACAAACTGCATGATGCTCTTTTTGGAAACATTTCTAAATACTCACAAAAGACTTAAGAATCTTGAATACAATAAGAAATTCCATAATAAGAAAACCCGGTTCATTTGATAATGTAGTATTTCAAAAAAATCTGTTTAACCTCAAAATAATTAATATGATTTCTCTTGTTATGTAATGATGATGGCATTAATACAATGTAAGTAACCTTTGGAACATTGGGAAATCCTGAGTTGTATTATCTAAAAGTTCTTAAAGGGACTTTTTAGAGAGAAAAGGGAAGTCTGCAGATAAAACAATGCAGTATTTCACAAGCCAAACTGATCAGTGAGACTACTGAAAGATCCTAAGTGGGTCTATAAGATTAGAAAAAAATGATAAAGTCATTGAACCTATAACCATTCATCTGAAAAGGAGACACATGAAAGTTAAGTTTAGGCAGATGGAAACATTGATCATAGAGTAACTCAGAAGTCAGCATGTAATAGAGAAACTGAAGTCAAGACATAATATTCTAGTGTTGAAAATATCAAGGTCAACAGACAAGAACACCAATTGCCAGATTCGTGTGAGACAGAGCAGTGTGCCTCTTACTCAGCAATGTTACAGAAGTTCTATTCATACTAACGGAAAAGTCAGAAACAAGATCATGAAAAGAACAGTGAAATAGCAACAGCAATCCAGTGAGGCCTTTTTCCTAAGAATAAATAGAATAGAGACTTCTTAAGGGAATGCAAAATATTGTGATGAAATCTAACACTGTCAAAAAAAAAGTTTCATAACACTCTTTACAACGATGAGACACATTTCTACCAGGGAATGACCAGCCAGATGAAAATGAAAATAGTTAATATATTTCCCTCCTAAGAACCTAGAGCTCAAAGATTTTATTTATTAATCACAAAACATTTAATGATTAAATAAGATTCAAATCATAATTGGCTACTTATAGATGACAATTATTTGAAAATCTATTTATTTAGCTAGTTAACTCAGACCATTCTCTTATTTGTCATTTGTTATTATTTATTGACCAACACTATGTTATTCTGATGTGATACATATTTAGATTGAGGTTAAAATGAAAATGTTTGAACATGGATGGAATCAAATCATGATACTAGTGCCTGGGGAAAAACTAACCTTTGTTGTGTCTAATAGATTATAGCTTACTAGAAAACCAGTCTGTATGTACTTTCTTATCTCTTAGATATTTGTGTTCCATACTTTATCATCAAACAGATGATGATTTTGATCCATCTTCAACTAAGAATGAGAATGACATTTGCAAAGTGGTTTTCTTGTGATGATTTTTGATTTTATAGGTATAAAACATGACATATATGCTATTCTATTTAAAAAAACAACAAGACTATAGCCTAATATTAGTATAATGCTCTAAAACAACTATGAACTTACATGAGAGTTACTTTATGTAGAAAAAAGCTACACTTTCTAGGAAACGTGTGGATCTATTGCTTTTCTTTCTTTTTTTCAGTTACACCTGCTATGAAATAAAGAAAAAAAGTTATGCTTGCATTTTTTTTAAATTTCAGTATGGCTGAATGTATCTAAAATATTCATAAAATTAAGCTTTTTCAGGATTAAAAAAATTGGTTTCCCAAATTGTTTATGAGAGTCACTATAAGCCGATGAAGACATTTTGAGCGCAAGGTGCAGCAGAATTTTAAATAACTTCCTCTCATTCCTCATCAGTGTCTATATGATTTCTAATCATTTCTCTACACATCAGCTGTGATGAGAATGAATCCAGGTGTGATGAACATGATGTTCATCTTTTTCAGAAGGCCGTTTATTTTTATTTACACTATTGTGCTTAGATTTCAGACAATATTTAGAATAAATTGGTATACAAAGCTTCTAAGTTAAGCATTATATGCATTCCATTTCTGGAGTAAGGACAAGATCTCTTCTTGTGTGTGTAGTTTTCTAATCGGAATAGAACGAGTGAGGTCACCAATACTAATACTCATGTTGCCTTTACCTGGCTGTGGCATAAGGGAATATTTTCTTAGTAGTTCTATTTAAAGTTCTTAAACTCTCCAGAAAAACTAAAATGAAAAAAAAAATACATATTTTCCAATGTCAATTTTTGTTAAAAGAAAAAAATATGTCAAGAACAGATGTCTATCCATAGATAGAATTGTTACGGTAAAAGGAACTTTCCATAATTATAGGTAATCATGCAAACCCCTGTAGAACACAGATTCCATTTCATTTTTGATTCCTGAGATTACAGAGACTTGGAAAATGGGTTATTGCTGACATGCATACCACAGATCTTCTGAAAAACTTAGCATAATATGTTTTTATTAAGTATATACTTGCTGACTAAACAAGTAACTCCACTTTATTTTCAAGAGATAAAAATTTTGAAGCTCATTCCATCCACAAAGCTAGTGTTTCATATTTATTGCTATGAAAATAAGAAAAATAAACAAGAGCTAAGTAAAGAAACAAAGCTTAATGTTAGAAGCTCCTGTCATCACACCCAGGATATGGTTATATTTGGCTGGTACTTATTAAAGCTGCATTTTTAAGTCTATTAAGACGCATTTCATTACTCTGTCAAATGCAAATAAACTGTCAACCTTTTCAGATCAGCGGTATTTACTGTACGTTTCAAAGAATGATTGTACCTGCCTTCTAGGCTTGGTGTAGTCTAATTTTATAATATATACACAAACAGAATTTGTTCTCATAGTAGTAACACTGAGACAATTTCAGTGCTTGATGAGTTCCTGAAAATATTTGTTTAGTATTCAGAGTAATATGTATAATTTGCAGTGTTATCCTGAGATAGCGGCAAATGTTATTTGGAATAACAGCTTACTTAGTAAACATGGGTTCCAGTGAAGATATTACCCGGCTATCATGAGACACCATACATTCATTTTAGGAAAGCCCATATCTATAACTTATGTCCCAAGAATATTATGAATATTGTTGTGAATTGGCTGACATTCTGTTCAAATAAGATTTCTCTAGAGGCCACAAAAATTCGAATGAATTAATGTAAATTAATTACCTTGAAAATGCTTTATGGCATTGATAAAAAATTACATTATAATTGAAGTGAAGCCAAGGGAAAAATAACTCTTAAGGACACCAACAGAGTGTTATCAAAATGTTTGAAATTAATTACAGCGTAAAGCATTAAAAATATGCCCACTTTCATCAAAGGTTAGGTTATAAAAAGATATTGCTTATACATCTCAATATTCATTTCAGTTTTTCAAACTTTACGTTTTCAAAATTTAATTTACAATCTTTCACAGAGAATGAGTATACTTAAATGTCCTGGCATATGTCACTTCAATTATTAACTTAAAATTTTTGATAATTGAATCATTGGTTCTATTATAAGAAATGAATTAATTATAAATTCTGTATTGTAACTTTTATGGTTCATTCAAGTTTATTATGAAATTATAAGGTTTCAGAAGATATTCCCAAATGGTTATTCATTTCCTTACTCTATTGCCAAGATGACTTAAAATACAAATAAATGTTTATACACATACACATATGTGTGCATAAAAATTCTTATATGAATGTACATTAATATATTAGCAATAATAATCATAATAAATATAGTTTTCTTTTGCCTAGTTATTTTAGAAGTATTTTTGACAGAGTCTTATAGGAATGATGAATGAACATTATTTGTTACATTATTGGAATTATATTTACTCATCACTATTTTAGCAATACGTCTTATTTCTGACTAGTCTTAAGATATTAGCATGGCAGAGAAGTTTGAATATAGCAAAGTAAATCTAGATAACAGAAGGAAAAACAAAAGTTAAAAAATTTAAGAAAGTGCACTCTGTTAATTAGGCATAGTTTTAAATAAAAATTTTCTAGCTTTGATTCATTGTTTTTAGTATTAAATTACTAAAAATATATGACCAGTATAAGTTATTCCAATGATGAAAGTTTTATTTCTCTATTGTAAGTTTTACATCTACAACAGTTATATTTATTTTATAGGAAAAGCATTTTATTATTTTATTTTTTATTTACCATTTAGCCATATGTCATCAAGTAATTATATTTCAAAGAAATACAGAAAGTGTATGAGGCAACACATACCTATAAATTTTCTTCACCAGATTAATACTTATGTCCTCCTTTCTCTGAGCTGTAGGTAAAAAGTTCCTAACTTCATATCAAGGAAGGAAGTCAAGTTTATCTAATAGTGCTTCCAGCAAGAGCTGAAAAATGAATTAGATCTGCTATCTGTCCATCAGTGGCAATCCACATGTTTTTGATGCCCCCTGCCCTCTTCTCTCAATTCTTACTGTCATTGGCTTCACCATTTAGATAATTCCCGTATCTGCCACCATAGACACTCATCTTTGATAATCATCACCCATGATATTCAATGTAAAGGTTAAAAAGTATTTTCCGTAAGAAAATAGCTCCTTGATATCAATATCTGCCTGTTTTAAGTGTATTTTTATAGAATGATAGGCAGGCAAGATTGAGGAAAGTTCAAGTCTTTTTAGCCCTCAATCTTGCCTCAGGTTTTGAACATTCTAGAAGCAACAGTATAGAATGGTTAAATGCCTCCTTCAATATGCTTCAATCTCAACTGAATCAAGAGCAAATAGATATTTTCTCTTAAAATTGACGTTGACATTATGTAAAAATTATTTTAAAGTGGCTTATGCAATCTTTGAGTCTCATCACTGAAAATTAAATGTGTCATTCAATCATCTTGTGTGTTTCATGTGTTGTCTACGTTCTGGGTACATAGCAGAGAACATATAAGAAGAATCAAGTTCTTATCCAGCTTCGTTGTCCTAAGGATATGGTACAATTTATACAGAAACAAATAAACAAGATAATTTTATCCTTTTCATGCTCAATTTACTAACCATACAATTATCACTCACTCCCCTTGTCAATGAATATTTATTAAGATTCTATAATGAGCTGGTCACTATTCCAGTAGTTGGAAGGAAATACAGAAACCTAATCTTTATCCATTTACATTTTAATGGAGAGGAGAGATAATAAGCTAAATAAACAGGTAAAACAGAAGAGTATTTAGATTCTGATATGCAACATAAAGAGAAAATAGCCATAGAATGTGCATAAGGTATGCCAAAACAATAGAGTGCCAATTTTTAATTTAAACTTGAGTAGATAAGCAAAAGTACTAATGGAGGTGAGGGGGAATGTTCAGGTAATCCCCTGGGGGCAATGCATTACTGGTACCTGGCCTGCTGCAAAAATAGTAAAATAGTTAAGCCTGCATGACTAGACCCAGCAATCAAGGAGAATCTTAGCAGATGAGAGGTGAGAGAGATACTAATAAGGTTTGGAAGGAGTAAACTGATGGTTTAGAACCTTGTTGATTCTAAGTTACTTGATTTTTCATCTCAGTGAATTGAAAACCATTAGAGCATTCTGAATGGAAATATTTTACATAATCTGGTTTTAACAAAGGTGAGGCAAGAAGACTGATTAGGATGTTATTGTAAGTAGTTGGATAAGAGTTGAACATGACACAGTACTGTATTCAATGGAGTGTATGAGTATGTAGATAGTGAGGAGTGATGAATTTTGAAGGAGGAGTCTATAGAATTTATTGATGATTGGATTTAGGAATGAGAGGAAGAGAAGATTCAATGAAGGGTCCAAGATTTTGACCTGAACCATAGAAAGCAAGGAAGTGCCATTAACTGGGATGGTGAATCAAGGAACAACTGATTTGGGAGAAAAGGTAAAAGTTCTGTTATGATTGTGCACATTTTAAGATGCTTACCTAACATCTAGTACATCCAAATATGGAGAAATCTGGAGGTCAGGGGAAGCCTTCAGGTTGGAGATTTACATCTGGATATCATGGTATTTAAAATTATAAGAATGAATGCAAAAACTATGATCGTTATCATGGTTGATCATGTTTTAGAGTATTGGTAAAAAGAATGTTCTCAGACACTTGAATATAGCAAAAAGTTAAACTTTTGTAGGAAAGTAAAAATCCATCACCTCCAAAATATGTCTTTTTTGGAAAAAAAAAATACTATTTCACAGTATGGACTTTGAAGACTGGGTGGAGGTTGTCATTTTGAAAGACAGTTCACATGTAAAGGAAAAATCTCTCACAGTAAAAGATGTCTCTTACCAGACCCGGAAATCCTCATCTCTTAAATGAAGCAGAAGAGAAAGCATAATCTTAATCTGCATTAAGGACTCTTTTTGTTTCCTGCACCTGATATTAATAGCTGATCTTCCTTCCCTCCTAGCCTCAGAATCTTTTGAATGTAGAAATTAATGCCACTTGGGTTTCACTATGTTTAATAGAGTTTCTCCCAAGTATGCAGGAGTTTTGTCTACTAAGTCTCTTTCTAGGTTTATTTTTTTCCTCTTATGAATCTGTCTAAGGTTTATTTGATTATTTACCAGTTTAGAAGATCCCAAAGGCACAAGAAAAGCTTTTCCGTCATACCTCAACACCTTTAATAAGTATTAGATATTATTATTATTATGACTGTTATTCTGGTTTATGAGCAATAATATTTTATTCTTAATTACCGTAACAGTAATTACCAGAAACCATAGTGCTATATATGATTAAAATGAAAAATTGTGCTACTACCCTTGTAAATGAGGTGAATCTCACAGATAATACTAAGTGTGTAATATAGTTGGAAACAGAGAGTAGGATCCCTGAATAAGGTGAGGGTGAATTACTATATAAATAGATGGCAACTTCATGGATATTAATCCTGGAGTATCTCTTTAGGTAAAACAATAGATATATTTGTACACTGGATTGACAACCACCTCTAAAAATAATTCTGTATGCCTGCAGAGGCAACTTGACCAGCACGTGAAATTTATGAAAATTTGACCCTGGCCAAATTCTAAAGGGTGTTGAATATAAACACTGTCTGAAGATATAGTTGGGGGGTGTTTATCTTTTCTTTTTTTTTTCTTCACTTGAGGAATTAGCCTACTTAATTAGTAAGGATAAAACAGGTGTAAGCATTAAAAATAAGAGGGGATGCTAAAGAGTAATCAGTGTTCTCACTATCACATGAGATTGATCTTAAAGAACGGTCTTTATGGACAAGAATGTTTCAATTCCCATTTCCAAGGAAAGAATGCTAGCTACTATAGTTAACATTTTGCTAGAATTTTTGCATTTTTTGTCTTAATGTCAACCATATTTGGTAAAGCAGATTATCCATTACACAAAACATGTCTTAAATCTATAATATCAGTTGTGCTTTTTTATTATTTTTTCATTTGAATAACTGTAGAGGAAAATGAAAATGTGTATTTTCTTGATCTGTCATTCTTTTTCCATACAAGTTTCAAGGTACAAAGTATGAACACTGAAGTGAGCAGTTATAACAAATCCTGGGAGGCATTATTCTATCTGCCTATTTACACTTACAAGTTCATTAACAAACATATTACACATTAAAAAATAGGTGACACAGGCTTCTACACCTCAACATAATTGAGAAGCTGCATCTATTATGTCACCTAGTGGACAAAAAGAAAATAGCAAGACTATACTATTTTGGGTAACTAAGTCAGATTTTCTGAGCGTATGGTACCTGACTAGAAAGTTTATCAAAGCAACTGGATGGTGGATATAGTGACTTCCTTTTCTCAGGAGAAGAAGGTCATTATTCAAACAATAAGCTATCTCCAGTATTGAGAGAAAAAGTGAGAATCAGCGATTAGACTTAGGCAGGGTTTTATGTTTTTATAAAAATTGATACAAGTCCTGTCCATAAAGAGAAGTGACATAGATACTAACAGAAGTCATTGTGCAAGCTACTTCTAATTTCATTTCTATATGAATTGACCCAATGAGAAAATCATTTTAACTTTCAACAAATAGAGTTATTATTTCTCTAAGAAGTGAGGAAATAAAGCCAGATCTTAATATAACAAAATTATGTACAGACATGTGTTTTAAGGTTTCAAAACCAGTTTGTAAAGTCGTTTTTAGATTATTTAAAAAAAATCCAATTACTCCCAGGAACAAATGTGATTGAAATACTGTCATAGAGAAAAGAAGGTACCTAATCAATGTCCAACATAAACTTAATTGATAGTCAAATGTTAAGCCCCCAGGCTTAGCTATTGCTTAATGATTTATATTCACAGTGAGCATATTTTAGTGGCTCTTGATTCTCTAAATGTTGAAACCTCTGCTTCCCTCACGGAAGCGTGTGACCCAGATATGGAGCTCACAACTTGCTAGTACAATCTTCACAACTGACAGGTACATCATGCACTTTATCTTTCTTTTTAAATAAAACAAGATTAGCTTTGTAGAGGGTGTTACTTACTGGAAAAATAATCAGAACATTTCATAAAAAGAAGAAAGCTCATATATTCTTACAGTGCCCAAAGTAGGAAGATGCACATATTCTGATCAATTTGTCTGAAATTTCCTCTTCTCCCCCACTGATACATAGTTATGCAGCTGAAAAGAGACATGAAATCTGTCAACAATTTTAACATGATTAGTTAAGGAGAACTGCTTCTAGTTCCTCTTACACTGATCTGAAGGATTAATACAGTTAGCTTGGGCAAGCTTGTCAACCAGGTCATCTGCCTTAGGCATGAACCTGGCTTACAGCATTTTTGATAATCCTTTACTCGATTCGAACTGTCAAGCAACTCTAATATTATTTTTCTTAGGTGTCTCTGTAATTGCCCCTGACTGAGAAGTGACTTCGTTTCTAGGTGTTCCACATATCTGTAGCTTCTTGCCCAAGGGACTTGTCTCAGACTTCACTCATGTCATGTTCCATTAGCTATGGTTAACCAGGAGTAGACTGAAACAGTCAGACTTTTCTAAAAATGAGAAGTAAAAGATTTGAATTATCAATTAATCATAAAGACTTTTCAGTTGGATAGGTAAGTGTTTAGGATTTATATATGTGCACATGAATAGGTACCTTTTGTTTCTTTGCTCAATCTTTACTGATAAAAATAAATTTATCATCAGGAGCCTGGATCTCCCATATGCCATCAATGAGACATTCTGACTTTACAATACCAAATGAAGTCTAAAAGTATGAACTGAAAATTAATATTAAGGCAATGGTCTGTAAATCTTGCAGTACTACATTGGCAAAAATGTTAATCATGGCATTTTTATAATAGTAATAAATGGAAGTAACTATAAAGGACCCATTACATATTTCAGATATGAGAAAGATTTAAATTAAGTTAAATAGAAAAATCTTCATGACATATTATTAAATGAATAAGTAATTACAAAAACCATGTGTAATATGATTTTGTCTGTGGAAGAAGGATAAATACCCAAGTGGGTATGCAATATATAAAAGGATCTCAAGGATATTCTTCAAAATGTTCATGGTTGTTGCGCCTTGAGAAAAGGATTTCAGGTAATTTTTTCTTTTTCTTTTGTTACTTGTTATATTGTCAAAGTTCAGGTATATCCATGCTATGAAATACTAACAGTAAAAAGAAGCTAAACATATTAAAAAGCATGAATTAATCTGTAAATAGTTATGCTGATCAGTAAACTAGTAGTCCTGATTTGACAATCTATAGATCACCAACCAAAGATTGGAACTATAAGGTAAGTGATCTAGGTATTTTAGTGGATGTGAAACTATCCCGTTTCTTATCTAATTGCAATTTTTTTTCTCATGATAATAGGCTGATGTGTGTCCCTGAGTTAAACTGAAGGAATCTGGGAGAAATGAGAACAAAATTGAAACAACCTTTACAGAGAGCATGAGGATTGTTATTATGCTTCCTTCAAGGATTATGTACATTATGGTTCAAGATTAAGCAGGACGTGAGCAGGCAAAAATCACAAGTAGAATTAATGATTTAATATTCTGTTTATTACCCTACTATTAAAACAATAATTTTATATAAGACTATATGCTATAATTGCTTATATACGTATATTTAAGTATTGACTCAACTTTGGTTCTTTTAGTAAATTCATTTATGTGAAATTAAAGCATCATTGCACTGTTAATTTTATCATTATGCTATGTTATGTAAACTATTAACAAGGAAATCTCTGTGAATTCTATATTACTTTGTAACTTTAAGTCTAAAATTATTTCAAAATACAATTTTAAAATAATAGTAATGATGAATAAAAGAAGTAAAATAATCAGTCTGCAAGAATCCATTGATGCGAACCTTTAAAAAAAGTCAAATCCATACCAAGAGAAATCAGAGAATTGTCTTGAGCTGAGTGGAAACAGGTATAAATTGCAAAGGGTATAAGGAACTTTAAGAGATATTTTAAGTATTCTGAAACTGGATTGTCATGATCTTTTCAGGACTGTATATTGCTAAAACTCATCAAAGTGTCCATAAACTCAGAATGAGCATATTTCATGGAATATATAATTATATTCAATAAAGAAATTAAGAAAAATAATGTATGCAGATATACCTTTATGCAAAGATGTGTATAAATGAAATTTCATTGATGAGTTGGTTATAAGAGAAAGAAAAAAGTGAAATACCTAATGGTAGTAAAATATACAAAAGGAAGAAATTGAATGAGCTATGGTTCCTTCATACAACTGGGTGCTGAAAAGTTACTAAGGAGAGAAAAAGGACAGACATATTTACTGATATAGAAGTATTACTAATATGCATGAAGTAAAGAAAAAGAAAACAGAAAACTGTATGTATAATGAAGTATACTTTTTAATGGAGGAAAATAATATAATATATATATATTTCTATGAATACTGTAGAGAAGAAAAAACTTCCTTCTGTTCTCAGGTTCTTAGCTGAATTTGAGAATTAAATTGATCTAAGACTTATTAACAGGGAAAAACATACAATGTCTAATATTTTTATGTGCACATGAGAAACTTCTAAAGGAAAATGAAGTCTAAAATGGCTATTTAGCCCCAAAACTTACACACTCTTTGAAACAAAAATAATAAATCATGAAAATGTGAAAAGACACAATGGTTGGGCTAGAAACAGTAAATTATGGGATAGGGACTAGAAAATATATGAAGAAAATGAACAGAAAATGAGGTTTACTTTAGTAGATTTGTTTGTATAGATCCCTTTGGTAGCAATTCCAAGTTCCTGGTGATGATAATGTTCTTTTCTTCCTGGTACAGGGAAAGTACCTTTCTCATGAAGAATGTTGTGACCTGTTTTTAGGCAGACAGTGGGAGGCCAGAGAGCTTTTCTCTATCTACAGTCTTTCAAGTGCCTTCAGCTTAAAATAATCGACATAACAAATGGAACTTCTTGGGGTAGCATGTTCTGAATCCCTTCTAAATAAAAATATGTGAAGAACACACATACAAAATTAGCAGTAAGACTAAGAACGGAGAATTATTTTTTTCATTTAAACACATATTTAATTTTAATCATAGACATATGCAGCAAAAACTAATTATCTCCCAGTATTTGTGTTCTCCTTCTTCATGATCCAATGCTCAGTTTTAATATGATCCACAGGGTGCCAGACTCTCTTGCAATGAAGTAGAGCCATGTAACTAAGTTTTGCAATTAAAAGTGAGCAGAAATCAGGCATCCAGTTGTTTGGGTTTGTCCATATAACCAGTTGCTTACTCTGTACCTCTTAATCTTTTTTCCTTTCCAGCAGTCTGTGGGATAGATTTAGCCAAATTTGACCAAGCAGAAGAGGTTAGCACTTAGGTGACAGTGTATCCTGAAGCTAAATTGAGCATCACAGTGCTGAACTATGAGCTTTTTAACTTCTTTATCTCTTAGAAATGTTCACCTAGAGAAAAATACTATTAAGTAACATTTTTGTATTCTTACATTTGGAGATTTTTTTCAATGCTTGGTTTATCCCTTAACAAATGCAGCATAACCATATATTCTGTTTTAAATAGAGGTTTGTTTGTTGTTGTTTTTTTATATTTAAGATCAAGGAAACAAGTGTGTTTAAAATTAGGATAATTCAAGTGTCAATCCCATTACTTATTTACCCAATGTACATATTTTAGTAGTGTTTGGAACTTTCATCTTAGAACGATGTTATAATATACTAGTTGATTTTTATAACTCACATATTTTAACTCTCAAATTGTTTCTAATATAATTATGTCTAGAAATTAACCCATTGGTGTATCTAATTAGAAAGGCTAGTTCTTTTCACTTTACTTTATATCTTTTTTGATATTCACATTTCTTCATTTTCCTGGACAACTTTCTCACAGGACTATATTTCATTTTGACAGCTATGATATTGTCACTTGCTTATTTCTCATCAGATAATAGACTTTGGTATCTTATTAGTTTTACTCCATTGAAAGAAAAATGGCATCCTCAGGCTAACAGATCTTACTGATAGCTGTCAGCAACATAACCTTTGGTAGCTTCCCATTACTACACTAACAACTTCCACAAAACAGACTACAAACAAGGTTCACTGAATTCAAAAGAAGCATCATATTTTGAAAAAAGCATTTCCATAAATGTAGCCAATGTGGCCTAGAGCTTAATTTTCAGGAACTTTAATAGGCAATACAAAAATTTTCATAACTAGTATCAACACCAAAATGATTAGGATATTTGCTTTCATGCAGTTCTTATAAAAATTGAACTATGTTCTACCCTAAAACTTCTGTACAGTGATTTTAGAGGTTTCAACATCAATAATTAGAAACAGAGAATTGGCTATTTCTAAGACTCAGAAATCTTTAATAGGAGAGAGAATTGCTATGATAAACCTTATAATTATAATGTTTTATTTACATAGGATTCACCATCTCAAAGTAACTTTTTTCTTGAGTATTTACACGAACCATATCTACCTTTATTTTGCCATCAATTTTATCATACATAAACACAAGAATATTTTTCCATTTATTTTCACAAAATGAAACAATAAAACTTACGTTAATGGGCTGATAAAGAGAAATCAGTCCTGTAAGCTTTAAAAATTCTACCCAGTCTCTACAATTAATTTTGTTTTTGTGAGGTTATTATTGTTGAGTTTATGTTGGAAATCTCAAGTAAATATGAAGTATTTTGACAAAAATTCCCTCTAAATAAAGGCATAATCTAATATTGATATAGTGTGAACACATGTGTGTACCACTGTTTCATCAGTTGTCATGGGAACTTGTGTCTTTGGAGGAAGAATTTTCCAGAGCACAGACCAGGGAGGAGAGTTAAAGCACAGGCATTAAACAAAAGAGATTTTATTTAGAAAGAGAGGGAGAAACACTCCCAAAGAAAGAGTGGGTGGTTCATAGAGGAAGCCACCCCAAGGGAGTCAAAGACCTCAGTTTTAAGGGGTGTAGCAGCTTGCTTTCCTTGCCTTACCTGCTGTTAAGCATTTGGAATTGGGACATATTTTCTTACTGGCCCATCCACTGATGGATCATCTTGAATTGATCGAAGGACTTCATATTGGCTCCTTTATGACTGATTTCCTTTAGGTAGCCCTGTGCCCTGACACTTAGGCTTGGAGTTGTCAGTTTACCTGTATTTTAAAATCAATTATACTGACTTCCTGGCTTTTGGTGTGTTAAAGTGGGTTGACACCACTATGACTTTGTGCCAATAGCTGGGCCAAATTAGTTACATTGTTTTATTATTTCTGACTCTGGATTTCCCTGTTCCTGCAAGTTGATATCTGGCTAGCTACCTGTCAATATGTGTTATATAATGACTAAAAATAGATAAGTGCACTACTCTGTTCAGATGATACCCAGAACCAAGATGTGGTTAAAGGAAATGAAATGGAAGGCAAAGATGTAAGAAATACCAAGAAATAAAATTCATGATGATAGATACATGAATGTGGGTAATAAGAATAGGAAGAGGTTAGGAAAGGTTGGAAGGTTAAGTAAACATTTGATGAATATGAGTAGAGTCACATCTACCTAAGTTCATATTAAAATGAGTAGACATTATAAAACTCTTCAGGAGTTTAGTAAATGTGGGAATATTGTCAATCATAGCAATATTTAAACTCTTATGTTTGACTTGTTTAAAATCATTCTTGTAGAAGGCATCTCACAAACTCCTACTTTGATACATCTTTCTGGTATATATAATTATTGCAGAAAAAGGGTGGAAAATAGTCATAAACCATCCATTTTAAATATATATTTCAAACCATAGATGTAATACAATTTTAGTTCAACAAATATTTGCTTGAACATCTAGAGCTACAGTTTTCCTCAAAGAACTATAATTATTCAAGAACTCTAATATGAATAGAACTGTCAATTATTGGAGAAAATTAACAGCATTTAACAACATTGAATAAATGCTTTCAAATAAAAGCTAGATCACTTTTATTGAGAGATAATATGTAAAAACTAATTGGAGCAGACAGTTTTTGAAAAAAAAAGTTTTGCCTTCTGTTTATTCAATGTAAATCCACTTCTCTGAGTCAATGAAATCGTTGTTACTAATCTATAAAGATATAAACACAGACATTCAAAAGGTTTAAAAACTTTTAAGAGTCATTCAAAAATGTGTTTTGAATACAATAAAAACAAACTGGGACTTGCATTTCATATTTTTTCATATTTCTAGTAATTTGTATATTTCATATTGTTCTGTTGGACAGTAACTGAATAGAAACATTCCCTAAAATTGATCTCTCATCACGAAGAAGTTATGAAACAATGCTTTAGAAGAAGGATAATATTTCTACATAAGTATAGAGGGGTTTCTAAGGTCTTTGCTAAGCAAAGTATTGCAGATGCTCTAGGATGATAAAGTAGCCTGTTTTCATTGTCACACTGTGTATAAAGGCCTAAAGTAGAGAAGGTTATAAAGTAACTTTAGGTTTTAATTTAGGAATTCTTGAATGCTACCATTTACTGAATAAGACTTTTTAATCTTTAGGAAGTAAAGTGTATCATTGAAAAGAAAACCATAACATAAAACACACTAGTCTGGCTGTAAGTTTTCTTGTGGAGATCAATTCTAATTAGTGATCATTCCTTTGTTCTCCCTCACTTTTTCATCACACACCAATACAAAGCTAGAAAGAAAAACCAAAGACAAGTAGTATGTTATATTGTATTCTGGATTACTTCCTTGCACAACCAATGATTTGGGAAAAAACAAAAACAAAAATAAAACATATTCCCTTCAAACCCAAGTTTTGTCAAACATCTCAGAAAATGAGATTTTGAAAAATTACCCATCATGGAATGCAAATTCAAGTCATTCCATTATTTTTTCATATCAGAATGATGTTTTTTACTCCTTTTCTTCCTCATTCCCAAACTTATTAAATTTGAAAATATAAATAAAAGACTCATAATTTTGACCCGGAAGTATTTACTCTGATTTTTAACACACTCTATTTGGTATATTTAAACAATCAAAGAAAGAGAAGAAAACACTTTAGGAAAAACTGATTCCTAAATACTTAAGATATTGAGTTGTCAAAATATATTTCATTGAAGTGAATTCTTCAGTAAAACATGGACTTTTAAAAATGTATTCTAAGATACATTAGCTGAACTTAAGCCTTTTACGGGCTCTTAGTTAAAAATAGCTATTGGATATGTAAGCTACAATAAAGCAGATATATTCTTGACAGCCAATTCAATGATCTTCTAAATTCATTTGTTTTTCTTTTGTTCTATTAAAATATTCACAATAGCGAAGTTATATCAAAGGATGCAAAGAGAAGACTTGATTAGAAGAAAAATCATGGAGTTTCTAGTCTAAGCCACTCTTTATATCCCAAAAGACTAAAGGGAAATAATCTGATTCTGTATCTTTGTTATCCAATGGTTTTAATCAAAATCTATGTCCTCAATCTAAAATGACAAAAGAGAGGTTCAGCACAGATATTATTTTGAATCAATACATAAACAAATAGCAAAGGAAAACCAAGGATTCATTTATTGAATGTTCATTTGATTAAGCATTAGCATCCTGATGCTAAATATAAGACAATTGCAATATATCATTTTTCTTTTAAAGTCACCTTGATAGTTTTGTTCCGTTAATCGCATTCTTAAGTAATTCTCTGAATTTTTTTGTTGTTTTATTATTTTATTCCACAAAGTCGGGTAGTTATAGCTTCTTTTGGGAAACGACATTTTAAATCGTGTAGGTCTCCTCAATATTGATTTATAGTATTCCCAGAATTGAGCTAACAGAGAATAGGTCTATTTAAAAGTTAGCTTCATAACTTACCTAGAAATATAAAATGAATATGTGCCAAATATTTTACTTAGCTCATTCATTAATGAGGGGCTAGTAAGATGTTACAATAAATTCAAAGGAGAATTAAAATACCATACATAGTTAGGCAATAAAAATGCTGAAATAAACCTACAAACAGATCTAAAACTGCTAAACATTCACAGGGTAATCATTTGAATTCTGCTGGACAGCATTCATTATTTCTATGGAAAATATTTGCATTGACAAACAATTCAAAGACAGAATCAGACAAATAGTAAAGGTGTATTATCCATGATACTCTGTATTCTTTTCTTCGCGTTTCAATGCCTTTGGTAATTGTCCCCTACAATACTAACAACTAGAACCTTCTATGAGATGTTTTGTTTTGCAGTTAATTTCCCAATTCGCCTTAAAGTAAGAGATGGAGATCACAATGCTTCCTTAAAAGTGATATTTCAAATCAACTGCTTTTCATAAATATTAGTTATCATGAATTTGAGAAAGAAATGCATTTGTTCACTGAATTCATACGCCTAACATCTTTTTGGTAACCCTTATAAATAGCCATGTACTTAATAGAGGTTTCTTCCAATTCTCCATATGGAGAATTCATTTGTTTTTAATCCATCATTTACTGGCACTTAATCACATTTATTTCAGGAAATCTGCCTGGCAAGCTGTGGTCTAGAGGAAAAACACAGTAAACACTGTTATACCACAGCAATATGGTATAAAGTGAGCATATAGTCTCTCAGATAGTAAGAGGGAGTGTCAGCAGGCTGGCAAATGACTTCTGTGGAGACCCATACCTTCCTCTGGGCAGTCTCCCTTAGAATTTAAAGCTCTGACTGAGCACAGCCTAAGGTTGTTTCGTGCCTAGTGGTTTCCAGAAAAGCCCTATTAGGCAAGCATTAATGCAGCCTAGAAACTTGAGAGGGATATCACAAGCCTGCGGGGCTTTCCAGTTTACTCCTCTGAGCCACATTGGTTGATTAAGTTTGAGGGTCTTGTGTGAAGTGCATGGGGAGAGTCCACACTGTGAGACCGGCAACACAATACTTATTTTTCTGATTAACTTCTCCAGGGTTTTCAACTTAATACCTTGCATTTGTACTCACTTCACTTAAATTTTTACAAAAGCCAGAACCCCTGAGGTCTCATTGACTTCTACTGAAATTGGCCTTTGCTGCCAAAAATGTATCTTCTTTAGCAGAAGCCTGTATCCTCCTATCTATCTCCTTTTGTAAAATTGTCCAGTTGTGGATGGGACTTCAGATGCCACCCTTTGATATCCAAGAGAAATCTGGCTCTGTGCGTACAACCATTCTGATTCAAATAATGACATGCTTGGCTTACTAGTAGGTGCCAGCCACAAATGTGATAATTTCTTCTTCCTGCAGTCTCACACAAAGAGGTAATTTGTTCCATGCCCCCAGCAACAGGTGAGTGGCACGAAACATGAGCAATGTGTACATAGAGAGAAAGGCACATTTTATGGATAAAATAGGTGACAGAGAAATGATCCATGTGCACAATTATTAAATTTGCATTAATCATTTTGGGATGGATGCTCTCATTGTATGAGTCTTGGGAAATTTGGCAGAGGAAAGCTGTTGCCTAGAGGATAAAGCTAGCTTTATTCTTGCCGTCTATGTCTACCGGGGGGATTCAAGTCCTTTGTCAACTTTTTGCAACTCGAGCCCAAGGCACTAGAGTGTCACTTGAAGTCCTCCACTTCTTAATCAAATTCCAAGTTTCTCTTTTCCCAGTACTTTAGGTTTTATTTGCTCTCAAACAGCAGTATGAAATAAGCCAGGTTTTCTCTTGGCATTTATGTGCTGTTTCACTAATGGTATGAGAAAAATTAAAAGGCATCCCACAGATTAATATTCAGCTATTAGTATTACGAAAAACACTTTAGGTTTCTTACAAATCAATCTTTGTAGTTCATAAAGTGGCAGGAAGAAGTGGTCACTTACTTGAATATCATTGAAACCAATGCTTAAGCCACAGGTGAAAATGTAGGAAAATCTATCCCAGAAAGGTAAGAAAACTATACATCTCCAGTTACAATAGCACTACAGATAAATAGTAAAGATAAAAATAAAGATTTGGAGAAAAATAACCAAATGAAATACCAGGAAAACAATCAATATTTGCATATTCATATGAGTAGAGATTACATGGTTAATTTTTTGTTCTATTAACCCATTTCCCATTTTGTAAAAAAGTACAGCTCACTGTCAGCGTTCGTTTAATTGTACATGAACATGTTCTTTGAAATTGAATCAAATCTGATTGGCTTTCAATGTGAAAGCAAAACATGAAAATGTTTTTGGAGTTATTTCTAAACAGAACTTGTCTCTAATCCTAATGTTACAGAAACGTGTATGATGATCGTATTTTGGGGGCAAATGGGAGATGGGTTAATTATATTACATTCAAAATCTTCATTTTCCTGGCAAACAGTTCCCTCCACATCCATGAAGAAACTCAAAACAGATCACCAAAAATCTCTCTGGAGCAGACTCCTGTAGATATCTCACTCTGACATGAAGACTGTTTTGAGCAGAGACTCTCTGAGAGGAAGAAGCTCCTGCTTTTTTCTCTTAACCCTCTTGCCTTTACCTTAATGAAAGAAGTGATCATGACCCCCTGAGCCTCTATTCTTCCACTAAATCAAGAAGTGATCATTGTGCTTTATCCCCTAGAATGATGTAGTTTAAGAATGTTTTAATTCGGCTGTACATTTATCTGTGAACATGTCTTCTCTAAGAAATGTATCTTTACTTTTAGAGTAATGATGCCATCTCTCCTGGTCATATAAAGAACTCTTTCTCTATGCTTGATAACCCAGGACCCTCAACACCATGCCTCAGCAAGATGCAAGTATTTGGTCTGCCCTATATGCCTCATAACGTATAGTCAAGTAAATTACATGTGTGTGCATGTGTGTGTACATGCACACATATATTTGTGTGTACATATATGTATATAAAACAAAGCATATGACTGGCATTGTACCACGTTACTACTTACTTGTTTGGAAGAATGAATTTTAGCAACACTTAAAGCAAAGTTAAACCCTGAGTTAAAAATACACATTTCTTCACTTCTCTTTTCATTCATGTACCACCACAGCAGAAGAAATTGAAAACTATAGTAGTTCAGTAACAATAAAAATAAGCACTAAACAATAGAAAATATGTTGACATTACCTACCATTAAGCAATCTTACTAGCCTCTAATCAAAAAATAATGGCTTTGTTTCTGTATAGTTAATTTCACTGTTACATTGAAAAGAAATCTAGAAGGCAGCTCTGTGCTTTCAGAGAGCTTTCAGAAAATTAAATAGTTGCTTTATTTTAAATGTAAGACAAACAGAATTTTGTGTATATTATCAATATATTTCCTCTCACTTACAGATCTATCCTTTTTCTTCTTCTTTTTTCCAGTCCCAAATCTCAAACCCAGCTCCTCAGGCTCTATGTGACCTGTACCTTAGTGATTGAGCCACAGGATTTCACCAGATCTATGCTTCTTGACTCTGTTTTTTGACACTGAGATGAGATTCTACAATTTTTCCACATGACAGAGGGTGGTACCATGTCAGATTTTGTCAGTGGTGGGTACTGAAGAGATATTGCACAACAGAAGAGGGAGCTTCTCTTCCAGATTCTGAAGGTTATTATGCCACAATTTTTAGCAGATGGGATCAGAAGTGTTGTGGCACTTACTCTCTGTCAAGTTTGTAGGCCACAGTAGACCGCTCTTATGGGCCAGCTCAGTCCACCAACACCCTGCAGCAAGTTTCTTTGCCCCTCTAGCTGCTTTCTGTGGTTGGAATCCAGCTCTTGGCATTTGTATTAATGGAGGTACACTATTAAAAAAAAAGTACTGTCATATTTTTTGATCAACAGTCAACTATTATCACATCAAAAAAATCACATAAAAACAAACATGGAAGTTAGTAATTCATATATCATTTTCTAAGTTTGAGATATGAATTCCTCCTCCTCAAAGTGGCAAAAATATCTGTCCTATCACAGAATAAGCAAATAAAAAGAATGATATTCAGAATGACATTTTTTTGAGAATATGAATCCATTGATTTAACCAGAAGAAAAGAAGTAGAATGAGTCTTAGTATGTTAAGTACCAATTATAGCTTTAGGAAAATATCAGTCTAAAAGAAGATCAGCAGTGCAAACATTTGTGCATACGTACAAATATTGCACAATTATACTAAAGAGAAATGAATTATTTTTAGAAAACTCTTGTGGATATGGTTTGGAAGAAGTTAATCATTCATTTATAATTTGCCTTAGGTCATGTACACCAAAAGTAGATGCTACAAGGATTATTTTGCGGGTGATGTATTAAGGAAATAATCTCAGAAGACATCATTAAGAGAAGTGGGAGGCAGGGGGAACATGACAGAGAAAGGGAAGAAGTTAATCAAGAGTGCAATTTCAGGCAATGTTCCAGAAGTTCCATCAGTGCACTGCTGAAGAAATTTGAAGTAATCTGTTCTAGATTTGTTCCAACCAGCCAGAGTGCTGAATAGTCATACTCTCTCGAGTAGTCATTAACTAAGAACCTGCAAAAAAATCACTTCTCTTAATTTCGAGCCCTCCAGCCATTGGAGCACAGCAATTCTAGTAATCGGAGGACTGACTTCTAGGAGAGGAATCAAATACACAACAGAGTAAGGAGAGTGAGAATTCAGGAGTTACGGATTGATTCAAGGTTATCTGAACAGAACAAGTGCTTTCTCTTTAGTGAAAGTAAAGAATTATGTTCTTAGTATTTTTATATCAGATAATCATCAGCATGATACTGAACAAGTGAAACAAAGAAAAGATTCAGAACCAAAAAATGTTTCAAAAACTCAGGTATGATGTCAAATAGTGATGACCAGCGATGTATTTAGTAATCCCATGGCACTATGTAAGTCAAGACCCCTCTCCTGCAAAATAAACAGAAATGGTCTGAGGAAATACGAGGAATTTTATGAAACACAAAGATTACATTTATCTCTGTTTAAACATAATCATCGGGGGTTATACAGGTGAAGGGAGGCTCCAGGAGCAGCTATGGTCTCTTTTCATCTTAACAGTGTCACCTGATGCATTTGTTTGAGAATCCAGACTGAAACCAAATATTTAGGTATGATTTCCAATTTGAGTTCAGAACATTTCTCTTGACTCTGTGCAACCTGAATCGAATCATATCCATCTTGTAACAATGTATAAACACTGAAAGCACAAAAAGTAGAGGGTGAGCAGATGAGCCAAAGAATGAAAAACATGCAGGAAACATGGGTTTTATAAGACTGGAAATAAAAAAAAATTTATCACTACATAAAATTATTGTATTAAAAACCTAATTTATCTCCTTTATAAAAAAATGTAAGTACAGTCACAATGGCTTCCGGATAATTTAATTGACTAGCAAGGGATGCTTAAGGGTTACTAAACAATAGCATCTATATTTGAAGTGGATTATGAAACATCCTTCCTATCCAGAATGTGTATTTATGGGAAAATAAATATCACCTACAAGGAAATTCTAAGAATATAGGCTACACAATGAACTCCAGGAATGATGGGTTACAATGTAAGATGATTTTGATTCTGGCAGATTTTGTTCTAAATGAGGCAAAAAACATATATGCTCAATCTTTAGCAAAAGATGAAATGTACAAATCAGATTCTACTTCTTTTCAAAGGAATTAAGAATATAATAAGATTAATCAGAGAAGTCAGAATAATCAGAATGTGTCATTTTCAAGTTCACAAACATAAAATTAAAGAAATATCAATATTCTAAGAAGCAAAAAGGAAAGCAGAATAAGAAGAGATAAAGACTGCAAGTTGCAAATTTAGTTATGGTAAAATAAGACATCTATATATTCTTTCTCTCTATATATTCACCTTCCTTCCTTCTCTTTCTTTCTCTTCCCTGCATTTTCTTTCCCCTCTCATTTTTAATGAGGAGTGAATTACATATAATAGTGGTTAAGTATACTAATCATTAGCATAAAGATGAATGATAGACATTTTACACACACACACGCATGCACACATTCCCAATTAAATCCTCCAGGTAGCTTTTATTCTAATTTCTGTCACCATACTTAAATTTTGTCTAATTTTCTGTTGCTTGTTTATTCACTGATTGATTCATAACAGTAAATATTTGGAGAAGCTTTATTATTACTCATTGTGTATTTGAGATCATCAATGTTGTATTATCCAAAGTTTTTTTTTTATTGTTATGTGTTTTATATTGTGTGACTATATTAACTTTTAATTATTTTTTCTACTTAAGAAAATTACAGACTGTTTCTTTTATGGAGATATTATTAATACTGCTGTTGAATGTTTTTATACATGTTAATTGGTAGATATAAGACTTACTTCTGTTTGGCATATGGACAGGAGTGAAATTGCTAAGGCAGAGGTCATGATGTTTGACTTTTTAAATACAAGCAAACAGGTTTCCAGAAGTTCTGTTCCAAGTTACAATTCCACCAGCATTGTGTCAGTGTTTCAAATGCTCCTTATTCTTTCTGGCATTTGGTATTCCTTTCCACTTAATTGATTCATTCTTATGAGTTTAAGTGATATAAATTGTGTTTATAATCTGCTTTTCATGATAGATAATGCAATTCATACTTTTCATACTTATCGGTCATTTGCTGTCTCCTTTTGTGAAATTACTGCTCATGACTTTTGCCCATTTTTAAGTTGGATAGTCTGTCTTTATTGCTAATTTCAGGTAGTTTTTTTTTTTATATATTCTGTATGTAAGTCCTTATCCAGATGACTATTTTTAAGCATCCTCTTCCATTGTATGATTTGCTCTTTCACTTTTTTAATAGTTTCTTTGAAAGAGTTACTGATTTTAACAAGATCTAATTTTTATTTATGGATAGTAGGGGGTGGTTATTGCTCCATTTAAGAAAGCAGTTTCTGCCAAAAGATCATAAAAATATACTATCATTTCTATAAACTTATAGTTTTTCTTTTGTAATTAGATCTGAAATCCATCTAGAATTAATTTTGTATATGGTGCGTCAAGTTGAACAAAGAATAGTTCTCCATCAATCACATGTCTATGTAGGAAAAGCTTGACACACCATACACAAATGAATATTATATTTGTAGTTTTATTTTGGCAATCTAATCTGTTCTATTGAATATTTTGTCTTTTCTTTCATGATGTCTTACTTCTAATTACTACAGTTTTATGAGATTTAACATTCTGTGACTTAAATAATAATAGTGTCCTTATATATTAGCTAGTCTATACTCTTTGCATTTAAACATTTGTTTAGAAGAAATTTGCCAGCATCCACAAAAAATATGCTGGGATTTTAACTAGGATTAGATTATATTAAATCTATTGATAAATTTGAGGATCAATATCTTAACAATATTCACCTTTATGATTCATGAATATAGTATAGCTCTTCATAACTCCTAATAATTCTTTACATATTTAAGTTTAAAAAGAAATACTCAGTCTTACTATGTTTACTATTAGATATTTGATGCTTTTTCTGCTATTATAGATGGCATGTTTTCAAATATTATTAAAATTGTATTTTATATGTAAATACAACTAATTTCTGAATATTAACTTCTTATCTAGCAACATTGCTAAATTTACTGTTAGTTTTTTCCCATTCTTCCTTTCTCTTTCTTGAATACAAAACCCATGAAAAATAAATTATTTTGTGCTATTGTTAAATACTACTTGCATATTTATATAGAATTATTTTTCATAATTCTGTGATAATAATCAAAGGTAAATTATTAGATCTATGTTAATTGCTAAAATAAAGATTCACTAAGTGTTACTTGAAATATTTTTGTTTATTTGAACATTTAAATATTCATATAAAATATGAGATATTAAAAGGATTCTAAAAATATTGTCATCTTATATAGAGGAGAGAGAAGCATGAGTCTGTTTTCCTATAAAGGAAAGGGGTGGACAGTAATGTAAGCAAGTAAGCAGACAGGCAAGAAGCGAGAGAATAAAAAAGCATTTTATTTCATTTTTATTTAGCTGTTCACACTTGTCCCCCACACCACCCATGGTGTCCCCAGGATGTGAACCCAAGTCACTAAATTTTAACAACCTCAGTCCTTGGTTATTGGTTTCTTGATAGAAGTAAAAGGATGGATGTTCTCAGTTTTGGAGCTTTGATTGAGAAGAATATAGAAGGATGTTAGGTCAAATGTTCTTTCCCTTAAATGAGAGCTGAAAAGTCAATTGTTTTATTCAAGCAAAAAGAGGGAAGAACACATTTGGAAGAATAAACAATATGTGAAATAAATGAATAAATACAAGTATTAGCTCTCTCTGGATAATATACCTTGAATATACTGCTCATTTTCCCCAGATGGTATCTTCTAAATATAACTATTTCTACACAATATCTCTTGACTGGTTTTTATGTGCAACTTTTTTCTTCCCTATGGAGTCATTCTATTTTCCCCTCTTAACTCATTACCCTCACTACTGAACACATTATAGCGTTACTTTTTAATTTTTTCATTGAGGGAGAAGTAGAGCCCAATGACTTTTAGTGTCCAGGCAGCACAGAGAAAAAGCCCTGTGACCATTTTGTTAGAAGGATAGTCTTATTTATGGTGCTGGATATATGGAATTAAGCTATAAAGAATTTCTCTCCTCTTTCTTTCATATTGTTCCCTTACAATTTCTCACCTAACTGTGTATTGGAAAGATGCAAATTTCTATTTGCCTTCAATCTACAGAAACCTTTATGTAATGAACTGGACTACGAAAGTTCAAAGAGATGCTTAATGCATATAAGAAACTCTTACAGAATTTTAAAATTCAAATTCTTAATGTTTCATGTTTCAAACCATTTGAGTTGATTTTTTAGAAGAAAAAATTTGAATTACTATGACTTAATTCTGTGTATTGCTCAAGAGAAAAACTATGCTATATCAATTTAACTTAACTCATATTCAGCTTTTGAGATGTTAAAGAGCAAACTATTAAATACACAAACACAATATGCAGATATATGCACTTACTAAATATAGGGACAAATAGTAATCCATTCAGATAAAAGTTTGATAACAATTCCAGATTATAATAATGATTATGCTTATGAATATGTTGTGCTAATTTTTAAAGTAGCAATGATAATGAGAGAATATCTAAAATTCATTGAAAATTAAACAATTGCTGTTATTTTATGTTACATCATTTATTTCTCCTAAAAACATTGTTATGTGTGATTTTGTGTGTGTGTGTGTTCGTGAGTGTGTGTGTGTGACAGAGATAAGTCAGGCATAAAGAGGTTAAGTAAGATATCCATAATCAAAGAGCCAGATAATTTTAGAACCAAGATTTGAACTAAGGAAAATTACTTCATGCCCATACTCTTCACAATAGGCTATACATATGTATAGATAAATAAAACACATGTGCAATTGATACACAAATATTAACTCATGTTATATTACCATGAACTTTGTTGCTATCATATCTATTACTTTTAACCACACACACACACACACACACACACACACAAAACAATACTAGCCAAAGACCTCTCTTGTTTGATGACTACTCAGAGAAAAGTGAGGGAAAAAAAAGGATTATTGATATGTGTGCATGTGCATGTGTGGTGTGTTATAACAATAACCTGACCGTTACCTACTGATTTTTTAAAATCAAACATTGAACTCTACGTAGGGATTTAAGAGCTTATCCTTTATCTTTTTCTAAGGTTGGAGGAAAAAATGTGTTTGTTTTTTTTTCCCCAGTAGGGGTGAGAGGTGGACTTTTTACTAATCTCCAAGAGCGTTTATGAATTAATTCAAACCTGGTTAAAAAAAAAAAAAGCTTTCACTTGAAAGAAGAGAGGTGGTTACGTTATGGGACCTCTGTTAAAGAAACAGTCTTTGAAGGTACCGCCTTGTCTCCACAAGTTATTTATTCTCAGGAAGAGAACATCAAAACTGCTCCAATTCTTTTCAAAAAGAGTGCTTCTTTTATGTGTTTTATTTTCAGAACCAATCTGCCAAAATAGCTTTAATCATCTGAATCATTCTTTCAAACTTCACAGATTTAAATTCTAAAATATTCTCTTTGGAAAAAAATAAGAATGGAGTGGCAGATTGTTGGAACATTAAGGGAGCTTCCAAAGAGGGCAACCAAGGAGATAAATGAAAAATATAGCGCAAATCGAACTGTATTAACCTACTAACATTTAGCATTTGTTCTTTAACATTTGTGTCAGTTTTGAAATTTTTATTGAAAAGTGAATGTAACCAGAGAATTTAAACAAGATTTTTAAACACACAGTTTACTGAAACTTCTATTTAGGGAAATTTCCCAGATTCCAGGGAAGCTAACTTTTCAGTATAAGTTATTCATTTTATTTGCCCTTTGAATGACACAAATATTTCCAAACACCTAGTTTTAAACGAGAAAAACATAAATGCTTCTGTTAAGGTGTTTTTTTGCAAAACGTAACATAAAGGTAACTACTTGTATTTTCTATATCAGACAACACATTTTTAGTTCTATCAAGTGTTTTCAGCAATAAATTTGTACTCTTTCCAAAACTGAAAAGTACTACCACCCTGGGTATTTATGAAAACAGCAAAAATCATTACAGTGTTATTTATAACAATTCCTAATATGTTCAAAACAAACTTGTTAAGATTCCTCTGCTGGGAGCACTCATCCCTGTGAGCAAAAAAAGGTAAAATTCAATCTTTATTGAGACTTTTTAAACTTTTCCAAACAGCCCATGTGGTAAAATGAAATGATTCCACAAGTTTCAACTAAACTAACACTTCCAAGCAAATCAGAGTATAAACGGATCATTTTTAATCCTAAGACATTTTCAGGTCATGTAAAAATTGTTTGTCAAATATAATTGTTCTCTGTCCCTTTTTAAACATCAGGATGTTTGGCTTTGAAATGTATTTGTATATAGTACAATTGACAGTACACAGCAATTTATATGTAGATTCTAAAATGGTGAGTACAAGGACTCAGAACCTCAAAGAGAGCCTGCAAAAAAATAATTATAAACTAGAACAAAAAGAATCCTTGATGTCTGCAATCTACCTAGAGATACTACTCATAGAAATATAACATAGAATATTATAAATATTCCAAAAACTATTCCTGGGAATTCACTAATATTTCTCAGCCTCTGCTCCCCCCAGGGGAAGAAAGATTGTTCTTCAGGCATATATTATTTACAGAAAAATAATAGATTCTTTATTTATGTGCTGTTGAAAGTATAATGTACGTAATTACATATGTGCTTAAATGTTAAATTAACAAAATTACTCATAAATTCATCTTACATACCACATTATTTATATAATATATTTATATAAAATTATATATACTATATAATTTAGAACTTTGAACAAAATTTGGAGGAATATTTTTCATTTTTTTTAAAGGAAAGGTGTAAGCAGAAATGAAGGCAAGCAGGCAATTAGACAGAAAGAGAGAGAAGGAAGAATGACTTTGATTTTGTTTAGCTGTTCACATTGGTTGTTAACCCCAGGGCCGGGTCTTGAACCCAGAAGCTTGAAGCATGTGGGTTGCTCTCAGGATGCACCAAACTGCTATACCACCAGGACACACCCAAAATTTGGAAGAATATAAGACTGACTCATAATAAATTATCCAAAGTAATACATTTGGTAAATGTTGGACATGGGTGCAAAGCTAATCCTTTAGTTGTGAAGTACTACATACTTTGCCAACATACCAAAGAAGAGAAAATATTCTAGAATGATTATTATTTTTAAAAGTTCTATAGAACCTGAATATTGAACACTCTAATGCAGTATCTAGGGTTTTTCATTGCTGAAATGTCCCCTTGAGGGTCACCTCTGTTTCTACATCGTTACAGTCATGGATCCAATCTGAAGTGATTCCTCAGAAAGGTAATTAAGGTAAATCAATTTTAAAGCACCAGTTTCACCAGTGTAAATGAACACTTTTAGAGGGTAATTTCCTCTCCTAGGGAAAGATTAGAAGCCCAGAAAGAATTTGGACTCTCTAAAATATCATGGATTAAGGTCATGCCTTTGAAATCGTAGTGATTTTCTCCACCCAAAGATAAGCTAAATGGAGGAACACTAGAGGAAACAAAAACAAAAAACAGAAACTGGATTTTATCACTTTAAGAAAAATATAAAAGGATTTACTCCGCAAGTCTTACTTAATCATCTCACATTGAAGCATGTAAAGCACCTAAGTACTGCAACAGGAGTCATCTTCAAAGAATCCTAAATATGCCCTGGTTTCAAGGTATACCATAAATTTCACATTATTCATCATTTTCACTCTCCAAGTTGTATTCTCATTATTAAACCATCAGCTGGATGACATGCATCATTCAGTCATTCTTCACTTTGGAAAACTCACAAATACCTTTTCCCAGCTGACCAAAAAAAAAAGAAAGATCTAAAAGATTTCTAAAAACAAAAACGCTGGAGCAGCAATGTATTTGAAAATGTACCAATAGTTTGATAAAAATTCTATAAAGTTGTGTGAAATGATACTGATAATGGCCAAGATGAAATAAACTCACTATAGCCTATAACTCACAATGATAATAATTAAAACTCTGGACAAATGCAAAGATATGTAAGACTTAAAAAAAAATAGTAACAACAGATTGAGAAGTTGAAGGAAATTCAATGTAGTAGTGAGTTATTAGTTGTTTTTTGCTTTCCCCCTTTATCTCCTGTTTAATTAAGAGCAAGCTGGTTCCCATAGTTTCACAGAAGATACCAATAAGAAAAGTCTCTCAGAAATGCCATTTTTAACACAATAGAACAAGAGAAAAGAAGTTCTTTAGCTGGAGAATGCAGGAGCAATCAGTGATTGATGTTTTGTTTTTGCTTTATTTTTTAATTCTTTCTTGGACCTGCTCTGAAATCAATGTTATATGATTACCAAAGACACTTCAAACATTCAGAGAAATGAATCACTCATACATTGGTGAAAGAATGTAAAATGATAAAACCACTCTAGAAAGCAGTAGGTCGATTTCTTACCAAACTAAATTTATTTGCACCAAACTAAGCATATTTACATAAAGCCTTCTAGGGGAATAAAATTGTTCTTCATCTTGAGTATTATAGTAGTGATACAAATCTACACATGATAAAATTGCATAGAATTAAGTATACACACATAAATTAATTCATGTAAAATCTGAATGAGGTCAACAGATTTCATCAATATTCTATTCGTAATCTTGTGCTCTAGTTATATGAAATGTTACTACCATTGGGGGAAATCAGGTAAAAGGCATATGGGATCTTTCTATATTATTTCTTCTGTTTGCATGTGAACAGACAATTTTCTCAAAAGAACAAGAAAAAAAGTTAAAGAAAACTTGTCTAGGCAAATACAGTAAAAAATTATCTGAATATTACCTTTGTTGCATCCCATATATTTGGATAGTTGTATTTTCATTCTAATTCATTCATAAGTATCTTATAATTTCTCTGTTATTTCTTCTTTGATCTATTGCTTGTTTAAGACTGTTTCATTTAATATTTCTGAATTTTCCAATTTTCCTTCTGTTATTGATTTCTACATTCATTCCATTACAATTAAAGAAGATGCTTTGTATGAATCCAATCTTTTTAAACTTACCGAGACTTACTTTATACCCTATTATTCAGTCTTTAACATTATATTTGAAGTAATTTCATTGTGACAGCATATATTTTATCCAATGTGACAATATGTCTTTTAATTGGCATGTTTCATGCACTGATATTTATCACAAGCTAATTTCCTAATTCAAGAAGATAAAAAAAAGAAAGAAAAAGAAGTGTTATTGAGAATGTAGAAAAATAGCTATCCTTTCACAATGCTAGTAAGAATATAATATGCCATGGCTGCTGTAGAAATAGTTTGCTGATTTCTCAAAAATATAAACATAGAAATACCTTATAATCTAGCAATTCTACTTCTAGATATAAACCCAAAGGCACTCAGGCATTTGTACATCATTAATTCCACTATTAGTCTTAATATCCAAAAAGTAGAAATTACCAGAAGTTTTTTAACAGATAAATGGGATACACAAAGATTGGTATATACATATAATAGGATATCTTTCAGTCATAAAAATGAATTTCACCTGCTACAACATTGATGAACCTTGGAAATATTATGCTAAATGAAAAAACCACATTCAAAAGGACAACTACCTTATAATCCCACTTATGTGAACTACATAATAGGCAAATTCCTAGAAACAGAAAGAGATTAGAGGTTACCAGAAGGCAGGGAGAAAGTGAAATAGGGAGATTGTGATTAATAGCTACAGAGTTTCTGTTTGAAGTGAAGAAAATACTTTAGACAACAGATCATATGGATACTGACATACTATATAATTAATGCTGCCTAATTGTAGATTTACAATAATCAAATGGAAAATTTTATGTTTTTTATATATTTTATAGGGTTGGAGAACAGATTTATATTTTTTGTGTTAGGAAATGGAAGACAGGTGTGTTTAAAACCAAGAGTCAGCATTAAGGCCTTCTTTGGGGTGATGCATCTGTTCTGTACCTTGATTTTGTTGTTGATACACAACTCTGTGCATTTGTCCATATTCATAGACTTGTATACCAAGACCTGTGAATTTCATATGTGAATTCAAAAACGTAATCCACCTTCAAATATAAAAATATGCTAGAAATACTTACAGAAATAGATTGCTTTTACCCACTAAAAAGTTCAGTTGGTAGGCTTCAATAATTCCCAAAGAACTTTCCACTTTTGTATACTATTCTTTTTATATTACTGGAACTGTTTTTCTATACTTAAAAATATTTCCAAATTATATAGAAAAAACTGAGTGCTTCATTTGTGAGGGCTTCAGCTATCTCCCCGGGTTATAACTATAATTTACAGAACACGCACCCATATAGCATTCATGAAAATTGAACAAGAATTTTATTAAGTACCTCATCAAGTAGAAGGAATTTCATGGTTTTCTGATGGAATGGGTTGGCTCAATCTTTAACAATTGACAGGTCAAGCCCATCATCATATTTAAACCTTTATTTTGCCTCAGGTTCAGTTCCATTCCTGTTAAAGGACAATGTCCATTGGTTCTCTGAGTCCTGCCATTAATCATTTCTGAAGTTATGTCACTAAAATTTTTAGTAATTTTCATAAGATTGAAGAAGTGCTTTTTTTTTCACTAAGATAAAACTCTAGCTATCTTCCTTATTCTGTTTCTTCCTGAAGATTCATGAATCACATTATAAGTAACTATTTCTGATTTTCCATATTAGAAGTAATCATTTTTCTCCCAATGTATTTTTAATAAGTCCAATAGTGAGGAATATTATAGTTTCATTCTTTCAAAGTGTCTAAAGTGAATAGTGGCTATGCCTGTCATAACTGTCTCTAAGACTTTTGAGTTCTTTTCTTTTGACTATGAGTTCAGCAACTAGTAACTTCCAAGACACTACCTTTTTTTTCAGGGAATAAGTCCACATTTCATCTTTTAATTCCACTAACTTCCCTTGTATGTTTTCTATAGCAGAACCTCTGGTGCAAATACAGAAGTCCTCTATAACTGCTCCCTCCTGTTTGTTGTTTCAAAACATACCAAAGCATTCACAAGTTTAGAACCAACACATCTATTCCTAATTAACTATGGTTTCTAATCTCCCAAAAAAAAGCAAAACAAAAAAATCAGTTTTATAACATACAGAATTGCATTGAAGTCATAAATGTTCTAATCAATGCCATGTGGAATCACCAATTTCATCGTTGGTCTCACAATAACCATATAAAATGAGATTTGCAGTTGTAAGTGTGAGCTTGGATGATCTGTAGTAAGTATGACATCTTTATGGAAATCCTATTGGAAAGAAAATTCATGTGTATTCCTTCCCAGTATGTAAGATCACTTTTATTTGAAACACTGTTCACTGAGCTGAAACTCTGTGCACTGTGATTTATTGAACTTCATATCTGGATTTTACAGGTATACTCTAATGGTAATAGAGGCAGAGTTATCTACATGCACTAAAGATATTGTAATATTTTCCTCTGTCTTCTGAGGCAAGGCCTATTACAATGTATTTACATCTTGCATTTGAAACCTTTTAAGTTATGCATTACATATATATAGGTTTCAAATTATCCACATCTACTTGAAATAATGTTGACAACTCTTGTGGTTTCTCATAATTCCCTAATAGACCTTCTTCCACCCCACTATCTCGTTTAAACAAAGGTCCATGGATAAAAATAATGTCTAACTTTATATTCTTCCTGCATTTGTCATGCATGGAAGCACATACACCAGAGCTCTGTGAGGTGTAAATGTAAAATAACATAAGGTTTATTGGGGAAATTCATAGGCAGAGATACAGCAGAGTGCATGACTTCTCCATCTTCTCAGCATCAAGTAGGGAGGCATGCTTGGGTAGAGCACAGCTGGAGAGCCTTTGAACTTAGCTTCTGGTATCTGGCTGTTTTACTATTGAGCTAATTCAAAACTGCTGTGCTTGCTGTTTGCAAAGAGAGATGAAGTTGCAGGGTAGAAGTAGAATGAGCTTCAGAGTCATCCAAATTTGTCACTGCTCAGTCCACTCCCTGGCCCTTGGTGGCCCGTTATGTATGAGTCTTTCCATTAGCTCCCATGGATCTGGGTCACAGTGATTCTTGCATAATTGCCTGGGAGGTCTCCTACAGCTGAGACAGATAGCAAACCACTGCTTGAAACAATTGTCAAAGACATTTCAGCCTTTTCATCTATGTTAGAAATAAGAAATCCACACACAGTATACTTTCTGGAGTTAGTGGTATTTGTGCCTGACTGAGGTCTGTTGTCCCTCTTTGTTTATATATTAGTCTATATATCTGCTTAAAAGAAAGTTCTGTGGGTATTCAGAAATGACCTTTTGTTATGAAAAGCAACTTACAGAATAAAAGAAATTAGCTGTAAAAGCATGAGAAGCAAAATCACTCTTTCTAGTTGTCCTCAATCTAGGAAAATCAACATTCCACCCACTCACTAAGGTCATCAACTATTTATCAATATACCATTGCCAAAGCAAATATAAAATGCAAAAATATTGAAGATGGCCCAAAATTTCTTCTCCAGCTCTCCTAGCTTACTAGGGCTCCTGGGTGTACAATTGTTCAGGCAAGACAAAGTAGATCTAGCTGTGCACAAGTTTTTAAGGAAGAGTAGGCCACCAGCCCAGTTGTGCAGATACCATAGAGGAAAGGCTAGAATAAGTGGTAAAGAGAAGATTCTATGAGTGTCAGAACTTTCCCCATGGGGCATCTTATCACTCTATGGCACTTGCTAAAGCATCGTAAGGAAGACTTTACTCAGTGGAAGCCATTGCAATTGCTATCTTACTCACTCAAAGGATATTGAACTCTTCTCCAATTCCAACACTGATAAGTGGGAATTTATAGTCAAATATCAGCGTGTGGAACAGTGGATAGAAGATTACTAAGGGAACTATGAGGAGGAAGAGGGGCTTGAGGCTAAGGTAGGCCAGAGTAATAAGATATTACCTGGGAGGATGGTGGAAGATTAAGAACCTGATCAGTTTTCCAGGGAGATCAGATATGGCCTTTTTCAATCTACAGGAACAAGTATATAATGACATCACTACATTTTTATTGTAATATATCCTCATTTAAGTACTTAAAATGGAAGGTGTACAAATATTAAAATATAGTAAATTGATTAAATATGTTGGTTTATATAATAAAGGTCAAAACCACAATGTCGACATGTGATACTGTTAGAAGAGGTCATCTAGAGTTTAATGAGAAATAAAGTTAGCAAAAAGCAGTTAAATCCAGTGGGATTAACAGGTCAGATTTTAGGTAGCAACAGACATATTCCCCCAGTCCCTGAGTATTTCAAGTTTTACAGTTGGTGAGCAGTATTCTCACTAAAATTGAGTAAAATAGTGATAAACATGGATGTCCAGAATGGGATCTAGTCAAAAATATCAGGGAGGCCCAAGCAGAGTTTGGTTCAGAAGACACTCTTTGTCAAGTGCTATGTAGCTATGTAGGTGTTTATTTCAGTCAATTTCAAGGATGCTGCTTGTGATCACAACTAAATTTAATTCATGTTGATATTGGTTATCAAGATGTAAATTGATGCAACTGTTATGGAAAGAAGTATGGAGATTCCTCAAAAATTGATAATATAGATTCCATATGATCCCATAATCTCACATCTGGGTAGTGATGCAAAATGAAAACACAAACACACTAATTTGAAATAATATATTCACCCTATAGTTATTGCAGCATTATTTACAATAGCTAAGAAATGTAAATAATATAATTGCCCATCAACATATGAATGGATAAAGAATACTACACAGACCTAAAAAAGAGGAAATCTTGCCATTTGCAATAACAGGAATGTAGCTAGAGGGGATTATAATAAGTGAAATAAGACAGAAGGAGAAAGACAAACACCAGATGATCTCACTCCTATGTAGAATATAAAGAAAGAGACAAAATAATACCAACCCTTGAACATTAACAACAGGGCTGGGGTTACCAGAGGGGAAAGAGATGGGGATGGGAGCAGAGGATGGTATTAATATAGACTAGGGAAGGACTCTTAGAAATTCAGTGATGGGCATAGTGTATTATCATATATTTGCTGTTAGTTAACCTGAATATCTAAACTCATATTATCTTGTAAATCAAAGTTATCTAAATAAAAACAAACATTTGCCCTAGGAATCTGAAATTTAGACTCTAATATAATTGGTAGCCCAGGTCTCAGGTTTATCTTTGTGTTATCTGCATGCTTTACAGGATAATGATCTGCCTATCAAAACTGTTCAATCATCTAATGCCTGAGATTTTAGTTAATTTCACAATGTGTAATGTATTTCTTCCAATATCTAAGAGGTAAAATCATTGGTGGGCCACTTTCTTTCCGGCATGAAACAGAAAGGCCAGAAAATTTTACTTAAGGAGCCATGCAATAGCTCTGAGGACCACACATCAGTTGTCCCCTATGACTAGTTGTGTGGCACATATTTGGAATCTCCTCATTTAAACATCCATTCATATTTAGTCATGTACATGTGGATGGCATGTACTGGAAGAGTTTTTGATGTTTTATTTTTCCCCAGTAGAGACCACTATCAAAATATTGTCAGTGTCTTAGACCTCATCTAGAAGTCTCCATTGTACTTGAGTCTACCCAATTCCTAATGATACTTCCCCAGAAAGTTTGGGAGAGTAAAAACGTAAGTAAAAACTTATGTAAGTTATGTAAAGTAAATCTTCCAAGTGTTACTCATCAAGTTAAGACAGTTTGGGAGATTTGTATTTGATTAAAGAATATTGTCATTAGCAATGCCCAATGTTACATATAAAATAACATTGGTGATAGCCATTTATTCAATCACTGCAATGAAATTACAATAACTACTTCATCATAAACTTCAGAAGTCCACAGCAAGTCTCCAAGTACCAGTGACTTTCAATGACCTTTCACTAGGCAGAAAAGGGAGGCTGCTTTTATAGCACTCCTGTCTACAATGACACTTCATTGAGGAGACTACATGTTTTTTCTCTTTTGAAAGGTGACATTGTTTCAATGTCAAGAATTCGACAGGCCTTAAGCTAATAAGCAGTTCTGAGCCATGCATTCAAATATTGGGAAAACCATCAATATGAGTCAGAATGAATGTATCAGATCTGTAAGTTCATGTTTCTATGAATTCATAACATCCATATTAATACAAAGTATGATAACACTGACCCCTCTTTCTCCAGGGCCCTTCCCCCAAGAAAATGATTCACAACTAGCTAACATGAAATTTCTTCATAATTCCATCAAATTCGATAGGTTTTCAGATCAATGCATTCAGTTGTCAGCATTCACAATGATTGTTCACAGCATAAGTAGCCAAATAAATTCCAAGTATTGATGTCAGTTAATCAGCCTGGATACATCTCTGAGCAGCTCTTCTCTTGTATTTTTATTCTCTAGGAGAATCTCCTACCATTTCTCACAAAATATTTGTAAAAATCTCTTTTAGGGACCCACCATCCTCAGAGAGGTCACTGCCACTAGCACAGCTCCTCTCTGTAACCGTTTCAGTTCTCTAGTTCTCAGCCCATTGGTGGGATTCTTCACACTCCCTGTCCATCCCACCCTACCTCACCTCTTCTCAGTATGACTTTCTCCTGTTACTGACAGTCTCATTTTATTCTGAGATTACAGATCATGAATTTTGCCGCCACCTTCCCAACTGCTATGTAGATCGTAAGAGCTATTTGGAGAGCTTTTCTGCCTTTAGAACTTGAAACACCAAGGGCAACTCACCTAATCCGCACCTAGGATACTCAAGTACCTGCCCCACTACTTTCCTTCTTTTAGAGGGGAATATAACTGAACTCTGTTTCCAAAACCTACAACCCAGAATAGTGTTGTCTGTCTCTTCCTACTTGCCTATGATTAGGCAAGGGTTATTGATCCATGATTCCAATTGTGAAATAAAGTTTCTTTGAGGAAACATGAACACAGTGAGATAGGTGGTGTGAGGAAATCATGCGTTATTTGTGCTTATTAATTGACTTTACCCAAAGAAAAAGTAAACCCTTATTTATCTTCATAAACAGGAGATAGTTTTACAACTTGGATCAAGGTGTTCTGTCTAAGCTAGATTCTCACTTGCCCATAGGACTGAGAGATTGAGGTCTTATCTTCCTGATGATTCCATTTCAAATTGTAGCTCCCAGGTCCTTGGGAAAAAGAATGCAAGGCTGTGAAACTGACAAGAAGTTTTTAAAAGATTTATACCTCAAAGTGGCAAGAAAACAATTTACCATGACTATCTTCCTAAAGCAAATATTCTAAAAAAAGGAATATCAGAGGCCTAGAAGAAATTTATCTAAAGTTTTGTCAAGCTGAGGGAAGTGTCAAGATCTTGTTTAGCAGGTGTTCAATCTGACCCTTATAGTCACCAACCTTGGAGCTATAAGTGAAGGGAGATTTGACTTTAAGTTCAGGTTCTGAGGTATTCAAGTAAATATATAATATTCAGATAAATATTATGCCTGGAGTCAGGGACACTGAGTCTGATAAATAAAAGTGAGCAAAGAGAGAAGGAATTTAGAACTCAGGGATTCAAGCACTAATAACTTTGAATAGAAAATTGAAACTGAGTCAGATAAGGAAGCCAAATATCAATGTGACCTCTCTTGGCTCAGGACAATGTATTCTTCTACCAGCCATGGTAAACTACACCCACAGCATATTTCTTAAGACTCTGGCATCAAAACAGTTTTTCTGTCTGGGGGGAGAGGGGTCTATTCACTTGACAGCTGCTCTCTCCACAACTTGAGTGTCCTTAAATTAAAAAATCCTTTGAAACACACTACCATTCATTCATCAAATCACTGTTAATTCACCCTGTCCTCAATGAGTCTCACACATTACTTTACAAAGTTGCAAATGCTTAGCAACTTATCATTTTCTCCTAAGCCACCCTGGAATCAAGAACAAGTGAATAGGCATTAGGATGGAGTCTCCAGAGTCACAGGGGAAAACTAAAATAGCAGAAAGCACATAAAGTCAAACAGAAAGAGGAGAGATGTTAATCAGCCCCTTCTCTCTACTACATTCAATATTACCTGGAATCAAAGTAATGGATGCATTTGCTATTTTTCGCTCTAATATATTAAAAACAAATAGTTTCAGATCATCTCAAATGAATTTTGAAATCACTATTTTCTGTGCCTTCAAACCATACTTAATGCTGCTATTTAGCTTTTGAAAACTCAGAAATAATTCCATCACTTATTTCCTTAAAACTTTTAATGACTTTCCTATTTCAGAAAAAGTCAACAAACTCTTTAATCTAGCCAAAAAAAAAAAAAAAAAAAAAAGATAACACTCTGAAAACATGTTTTTTCTTTCCCCATTTAACTCCAGTGGGACCATGTGTTCAGTCACCCAGTGAAAAGCACCTCCTAGAACAGTGAGATACTATACAGTGAATCATTCAACACATTATTTCAAGTATCCCCAGACCAAAGCTGCCCTTCCATCCCTAAAAAGACATCAGTCATGAACTAATATATTATTATCTGAAGCAAAGAGAAAGAGTTTTCACTTTTTAGAGTCAAATTCTTGCTTCTGATCTCCACTAAGAGCAAAATGTAACCTCTGTAGGGGTTAGATATATTTCATTCTTTTGTACTCACTGCATGTAGTGTAGACTCAGACTCATGGTTGACTCTCAATAAGAGTGTGTTAATTGAATGACATTAATTAATTGCAAATAAGTGGGTAAATTATCCCACTGAACAACTGGAGTTACAGCTCTAGAAAAAAAAAACGCAAATATGTATTCCAGTGGATCAAAAAGTAATATATCTGCATTAATCATGCTGAATAACTGAACTAATGAACCACAGAAACATACGCAGGCACACACAGGAAAAAATATGGCATAATGCCAAAATTATTTTATCTCATTCTTTTACTTCTTTGGAAAGTAAGAGAATGTATTCTGTTTCCTGAAATCACTCTCCCAGACAATATTTTTCAGTCTGTTGTATTGACTGATCTTCATCAGTTTTAGCCTTGAAATGATAAAAAGGGTGGAATATAAACAAAGAGCTGCCTGCACAATATTTAGGTGGAGAACATTCATCAGTGTGAACAGCTCTAACTTAAAAGCAGTAAGAAAAGTATTCCCCCAATGCCCAAGTATAGTTCTCAGCTTTAATGAAAAAGAGACAATTAGAACAAAGGCACTTGCTCACTTCAAGTCACAATTCATCAAGCTGTCAAAGACAATAAAATGCTACATACCTAATCTTTCCTGTTAACCATAATGTAGGCAATGCAATTACATTGTTGCAGCAAATTGGCAAGAATTAGAGAAAGAATTAATGTAAAAACCTTGTGAAATTTTCTGTTCCAGTAAATGGTGTCATTCATATTTAAAAATCTGGTGAAGAAATATTAAGTATTAAGTGAATTAACAATAAATACTTCTTATTAGCCCCCCCTTTTTTTTTTGCTTAGAAGTATTAGAGGTTTTTAAAATGTATATACACAAAGAAAAATCAACTTATATTACGTAAAAACTTCTCTCAAAATTAAAATCAAGAGATAATTTTAGGAGAGATGGAAAATAGCAACACCAATCCTTTATAATATATAGAATTAAAAGAGACCAGATAAATTTAATTTAGAAATTGTTCTACATACTTTCCTCTGTGATGACAGATTCAAGTTTACACAAAAGAAGAAACTGTAGTTGACTATGAAATTATATGATTAAATATCAAGAGCATTTTTCTAGATCACCCCTGCTTGCAAACTCAGTTTTTATCACTTTAAGGGATATAGAAAAATAAAAGTAGGCTCCCCCTCTAAAGACGTGAACATTAAGGATCATAAATGCCAGGAATTAAAAGGATGAGGAAGGGTTGTGCTTGACTTGAAGGAGCCAGCAATCCCCTGTAGAGGGTTATGTATAAAGAAATCATTGCAATTGATACTGTACTGTTCATGTATGCCAAGAAAATGGAGGACATTTATATTTCATGTCTGATTTCATCTTGCTTCAAGTCTACGCTGGTGCAAAGCAGTGATAAAATTGGTTCTTCCAAGTTTGTTTGACACTCTCATTTTAATTTATTATTCCATTAGTTCAAAATGTAGTCTTCAGTACTGCTATTTCTCCTTCCTGTTTCCTCTTCTGTTCCATGAGACACTAATGCCTATCAAGGATGTGGATTCTCTCTCCAACCTG